>ML790805.1:325142-343009 GCA_009831015.1 Picea engelmannii | reverse complement strand
ACTGGAAATATAGAATATAAACGTCAGCCAGATCTCATGGATCAACACTGGAATACAATCAAATAACATAAAAATACCCGTGATCAGAAGATGATAGCAGATCTGATGCATGCACGAATAGATCGACGAAAATATGCGATTCCAGAGAAATACGGTAACCGCTATCAGTTGGAAAACTCGTCCGGTAGTTCAGACCGTCGGAATACACTGGAAACTTCTCCAAAAGAAGCGCCCTGGCCTCTAGACTAAAATGGGTGAGTGCCAGATCTCGAATTTGGTCTCTGAGGCACTGGATCTGGACCCCTGGGGGGTTTGCGCACCTCCTGGGGCATTGGATGCGCCCCAAAGGATTCCACCAACGAAATCTGCGGCTATATGGCTCAAAACGATCGTCTCGCCAAATAAGGAAATGGGTCGAAAGGATTTGCCCGGATCTGCTCTGATACTCTACATGGAACACCAAATGTCTGTCCGGAAGAGCTGAGCCCTAAATGGCTGAATGAGTTGATCTACAAGATTCCACCGTCAGAATCTGACGATAGATGGCTCAATAGAAGCGCCCTGGATGGATCTCAAATGGGTTGGAAGGAAACTGCAATCTGGATAGGGATCTCGTGCAACTCTCCAAACCCTCAAGCTGACTTGCGCCCTCATTGGCTGAGCTGCGCACTCTGCAATGGCTACTCCTGAAAAGTACGGTGAAATACTTGGATGGTATCTCTGATGGGCTAGGGTGTGTCTCTCAACACCGAAACCGATCAATGGTGGTGGTTTCCTCCAGAAATCCACAAAACAGTAAGGTCGGCTCTCCTCCTCCTCTGGGAACTCTCAACATCAAATCATAANAATGCATAATGAGGAATTAGGTCAAATTCCTCCCTTTATACCTTTCCCAATCTAATTCACCATTGACCTCACTTAAGCTAGGCACTTTTCCTCCTAAAGTGATTAATTAATTAATTAAGTCCCCCTTTAGCACCTTTTCATTCTAATTCTTCGTTGACTTAAGCTTAAGTGACTTTTCGTAAGTATTTTGGCTTAATTCCTCGTCTAGCCATCAATTCCTCCTTATTTCTCCATCTTGTTCCCTGTTTGTGCCTGACTATAGTCTACGGGAACATATAGACTACTAAGTCACTCCCTGCTGGCCTACTCTTGGGAACGGGACATCACATTCGCCACAAAGGCAAGATCACCCTCATCACCATCTCCAATACCCTGTTGTTGACTAGTAGATGTGGAGCCATGCCTTAGCTCCTCCTACACGAAGTCATCTCAGAGCCTCTCCCAACTAGGCATAGTCTCTCTGGCCACAATGCCTCGCACAAAATTCTCCCAAGGTTTGGTGAAGCCATTTAAGGCTGTCCTCACCAACACCGTGGGATCCACAATCTCTCCAACAGCCACCAACTCATCGCAAGTCTGAGTGAATCTCGAGAGGTATGAAGTAACTGACTCAGCCTTGATCATTCGGATGCTCCTCGGCTTCTCCTAAAGCACCATCAATCGGTTCTGGTTAGAGCTCTGGTAAATTTTTCATAATGAGTCCCACATCTAATGAGCAAACGTCTTACCAGACACATGAGATATGATATGGTCTTTAATCGCATCAAGGATAGTTCTCTTTTCCTTGATATTCCTCCTCCTGAACTCTGCCATCAACACAGGATCAATAACAGCTGGAAGAACCACTGGGGCTTGTACAATGTCCCATAGCTCTAGTTCCTCCAATGTCAAAACAATTCTGGCCTTCCAAGGAGACCAGTTGCCAGCGCCTGCTAGCCTATCCTCCACCCTCAATCCCGCCACTGACATGGCTGCCCACTGTTACCAAAACTGATCAGATCTGAACAAAAGAAAATTATCTCTAACACACCAATCTCAAAAGTGAAAAGAAGCTCCCCTCCTATGTAACAATCTGCCCAACAGGTCTGTCTTTGAATTGGTAGGGAACTAAATTTGTGCACTTTCAAATCTGATTTTTCTCACTGTTAAGGACTGTATACTTGTTGTCCAAAAACATCCAACAGATCTGATCTTTACCCTCACAAAAACTGCCCCCTGTTTGCTCCAAAATTCATCCCACTGACTTGCCCTTAGGCTCTGTCGCCCTCCCATTCCACCATGTTAAAGTCACCGCCCAAGACCCATTCAACACTAGGGAATCAAGAGAGATGAGGAAAGCTAATTCCACAACCTAATCCTATGACAGGTAGAATTAAGCAAACAAACAAAGAAGAACCCAAATATTCTTCCCATGGGAAAAAATGTAGCCTAAACACATCTGTGTGATGGATCCATCCCATGATTATGCAAACATGCCTTCAGCCAAGGAACCACAGCAAGAACAAGAACAAGGCCCTCTGCTCAAATTTCGAATACACGTGAATGTAATGAAATCCATGGTATGGTTGGCATGCTAGTATAAATAGTTCTTCCATCTTTATGCATTAATGAACGTAAGTATCTAAAGGATAACCTGCGAATTCTCCTGTTGAATCCACGTTTTGGTTTACTATGCAAGTGTTGCTTTGGCATGTAATACAAATTTGCTTCTGTTAGAAAAAATGTTGATCCTATGGCCATATTGCAACACAAGGTCTTGGTTTCGAAGAAAATAGCTATAATTATGCTAGCTTTAGTCAATCCACATATATTTACCATAGGACATTAATTCAAACAATTTGTTATGTACAAATGAGAAGATATGGTCAACTTATTTCATATTCTCCATGATGTATAGACATCCAATCAAAGAATGATAGTACTTACCACTACGCCCACCCACAAGCAACATACTTTATGAAAATAATGCAAGGTTTTGATGGATTTATCGAGGATGGAAGGTGGAAATGAAACCTTGAGATGGCTTGGACAAAAAGACCCTGGAAGACCCTTCCCTGGGAACCTTGTCAAAACTCTATAGTGGGTACACAAATATAAAGGTAATTTTTAGCACTAAACTGAGACAGGTGAAGATCTCATTAGCAAATACAATGCTGCAAAAAGCAAAAAGAGACTTTGAAAGGAAAGAAAGCAGCTAATAGACCATTCATGCAAGCAATTGCATGGCTCCAACAGATTGGTTGTGAGAAGATGCAGATGTGGATCGTCGAAAACTAATGAGGTAATGAAATCATTCAAGTCGTTTCCCACTGCTCATTCGATAAGCTTTGTTTCAGTAACAGGCCGCTTCATACAGGTTTTTGTTAAGCAAATTGCTAACAGAAGTCAGACTAAAATTAACTAAAACCCATGCAGTTTTCTCTTACCGTAACTGACAATCTGCTTTAAGGAACTTCTATAGGTAGTTGAAGTAATTCAATTAGAAAGCACTTACCACAAATTATTTGGAGATACATGGTCCATGAAACAGCCTCTAGAGGTCTGGTTAAATTTACAAGTTTCGAGTCAACTTTTTAAGTTTCAGTTAAAGCCATCGTAGGTAGGGTTCCAACGACCGTCGTGCGGGAGTAATACTAAATACTTTAGGGTTTGATCAAGATTGTGTATGTACATGAGAATTTGCCCCCTCACTCCTCACTTTACTGAAGAATAAAAGGCAGACATTTGTTGCTCTGTTCTGGTTGTGCTAAAAAATGGTCTATATGCGTTTTGTGATTTTTCTTTTATCTAAAGATCTTGTCAGTCAGCTTTTGGGATTGTAAATTAGCTATTTGACTTGAAATTTCACATCCTAGCAATCTTGCCTTGGCTTCTCCTCGAAGAATGAAACTTGGAGGGTGATTTCATTCTGTTTATGTAGAAATTTGGGGATGCATGCAAAGACTCCTATTCAGTCTTGTTAAATTTGGCAGCATCAACAGTCATTCTCCAATGAGAGGCCATATGGGCCACCCTGAGGCTTGCCAGGGAGATTTGGAGAATCAACTAGTCTTGTGAGGTATTGACAAAAGCCAGGGGGAACGTACAACCTCTGTGAGTCAAACCAAAAGTCAGGATGAACGAGATGCTATGTAAGTCTAATGCAAAAGTCAAGGGGAACGTACAACCTCTGTGAGCATAGACAGTCTAGTGCAAAAGTCAGGGGGAACGTACAACCTCTGTGAACATAGACAGACTAGTGCAAAAGTCAGGGAGAACGTACAACCTTTGTGAGCCTAGTCAAGCCTTGTGAGCCATGAGCAAAAGTCAAGGCATCTAGCAAAAGTTAGGTTGAACGTAAAATTCCTATGAGCTAGAAACAAACGATCTTCCTGATATTGCAAATGATGTAATGTATTGATCTAGTGCGTTGGCATGTGGAACACCTTCCACCATGAAGAAATTTGAACTGCTTTGTAAAGAGTCAAGTTRTAAAAAGTCAAAATTGCATGTCTAGGTCAAAGTCAAAGTTGTCAAGTTTGTTGTATGTTGCATGTTGCATGTTCCATGCCACATGTTGCATGCATGTCTAGTTGCATGTTGCATGCATGCATGTCATGTGCATGCTAAGGAGTTCACATGCATCTCATGTCAAGGGCGAGTTCCTAACTAAAGTGGCAAGTTCAGTTCTAATTCTGGCTGATGAGATAATGATCAGTTCTAATTCTGGCTGCTGAGTTAATGATCAGTTCTAAATCTGATGGCTGAGTAAAGTTCAGCATGCACTCATGCCTCTAATTCGAGCCCCCTCCTCTCTCCACTCTTATATAAGCAAGAGGTCAAACTTCTTTTCAAAGCACAGTGTTATGCAACGAATAGGTGAGGAAGTTGAGTGGTATATCAGCCATAGAGAAGGCGCATAACAGAGTGGTATATCAGCCATAGAGAAGGCGCATAACGGAGTGGTGTATCAGTCAATAAGAGGCTGCAATATCGGTCATTAAGAGGCTGCAATATCAGTCAATAAGAGGCTGCAATATCAGTCAATAAAGAGGCAGCATAACAGTCCAGAAGAGGCATCGTATATCAACAAAGATACATCTTCAGTGCTGGTCTGTAACAGGTGGATATAAATCAACAAAGTCTCTTAGTTACACAGTCAGGTCACAGTCAGGTCACACTCAACTTGGCAAGCTCTTAAGAGTAGAATTTCATGGCGGAAAAGTTGTACGTGGTCATACATTATTACTGCAATAAAAGGAGATTGTTTGCTGGGGTTTTTCTCCCCGTATAGGGTTTCCCCAGGGTACATGTGTTGTGATCTTGCATGCTGGTAATTCCTTATGATTATTGTTGTTCTAATTTATGAATGATGTCAAGCTAAGTTCGAAGTACAATCAGAATTTTAAAGAAGTACTTACAGTATTAAATCAAGCTCAAAATTTAACAAATCTATCGCTTTTGAAGTAGGCATGCCCTATTTTATCATCAATTATTCCAATGTTTGTTTAGCCTTGTAAAGGACGGAAGTCTGCCATATTAGGATTCAATATGGGGATACCAACAAGCGTTTAAACAAATGTAAATATCTGAATATTTCGACAATGTGAACCCTTATAATAAAGTTGTTAACAAAGGAGAATTCCGAGCGGATGCAAAACTAATTACTATATATACTCTACTGACCTCATTGTAGCCATATTTTTCATGATACTGGCGCTGCACTACAGGACTGAAGAATACGGATGCGTTGTATATGAGATACGCGGAATGCTTGGTGAGATTAAATACCAGGAAGTCGAAGTTCAATCCTACCACACTGCCAATGGAGTAGATTGGATTGTATGCATCTTAGTCTCCGATATATAATTCAATAATAATTCTAAATATGGGACTTGAGTTTATGTATCTATAAATCATTTAGAGCAGAAAGCAGAGCAGAGATGGACCTCTTTCGACGGTAATTAAGAATAAGTTGAGGATAGAAACTGATAGACCAGACCCCAAAGGCAAACCATCCGAATATTTGGTATATCACTTCCAGAGGAACACTATTCCACGACCCCATCGGCTACCCCACCTCGATCGATCGACCGAGACAGACAGACAGAGAACTTACACCAGAACCACAATGGATTGTAAAGCAAAGGAAATGACTGGATTTCTGTCTTAAAATTGTCGAAGTACGCGGTCAGTTATTTGTTGTCAACAATGTTATATTATTAATAGAAGTCTTGCACAACTAGATTGCCACTAATACGGAACCACCGTGAATCAATTGGCATGGTAAACAGATGAAGTAAATCCGTGACAAAAGCGTAACCAAAGTAATTCATTTTCATTTTTCATATGTTTGGAAGGAAAAATGTTAAATTTCTTTTTCAAATTATGTTTATTCTGCTTTAGTATGCGTGTCACTAATCTCAAAAAACAAAAGTTATGATATATTAAATTTCAACGAAATATTTATCATATTTTTGTATATGATCACAATAATTTGGAGGAAGTGACTTTATACAAGTATCTTGGAATGGACATTCATTACAAGTTCAATTGAGGAAGTGCTTTTATACAAATATCTTGGAATCGACATTCATTACAAGCTCAATTGGAACTATACCATTAAGAAAAAGATAAATGGAGGGTGAAAAGTTTATTTTGCGCTACAAAAAAAATATAAGCTAATAGACCTTTGACTATGGGATACGAAAAAACTCTTCTTTGATACTCTTGTCACTCATGTTATCTTATATGGATGTGAAGTTTGGGGACATCGTATCTCTAGAGAATCTTAGAGAAAGATAGAGCAGATCCAAAAGAATGTTATCACTTATAATCTCAAAATTAAAGGCAATACACTCTATCCTCTCCTCCTTATAGAAGCAAGCCTCTCCCCCATTAAGAGCATGACCAATATTAGGTATTTAATGTACAAGAACAAGATAAACAACATGGACAACAAGAGGCTCTCCAAAATTGCTTCAAACTCCAACCAAAGCCACCAGTGACTCAAGCAGGGATGGTATAAAGATGCCAAGTCTTGACTAAACCATTAGGGGATACATGAAGATGTCATTCTGTAGAAAACCAATAATATTAAAAATATTATTACATCTAAATTTAAGGAAAAAATGTGGTGCGACAAAGAATTGGAGGACAAAAGGGAATTAAGATACTACAAGGAGGTGGTCAACCCTAACCTAGAAGACCAAAAGTATCTCTTAGTTCTTAATAGCACAAAGAAGAAAATCAGCATTGCTAAAATTCAAACCAACTCTCACAAGATACATAGCAAAACTTAGCGTTGGACAATTCCCAAAACACTGTGGGATAAAAGAATTTGTCATCCTCGTGACACTAAGAGGGTTGAAGATGAAAATCAATTTCTCCTAGATTGCCCTGCATATACTCAAATTAGATCACAATTTCAAAATATATGTCACAGTATCGACCCTCCTAACCTCCTAAGACATGAAAACTATTGTGATCTTGGAATGCTTCTCTTGAAGTTTTTTTAACACAAAAATAAAATTCTAAAGAAACCTAAGTAATTTGTTACATTTTTAAAGCTCCAGACCAATTTTGGTCTTAGTGGACCATAATCGTCACCATCATCATCATCATCAATTTCTCAAATTAAATAAATAAATATTAATTTGAATATTTGAATATAATGAAATGAAAGCATCACGGTTATTATGGTTTTGAGAAGTTATGAAACTTTTTAAAATATTTAAGTTATGAATGGGTAAAGTCGTGTTTTATATTATTAAGAGTGAGTAGGTTTGTCAATTGGGTCCAACTTGAATGAGTCATGAAAGAGAAATGTTATTCTCTCCACTCGGGTTCAAATCTTGTTTGTAATATGTTTCTCTCTTCATGAGTCAATTGTAGTCAATCTCACTCTTGTTTACAAGGAGAAGAAGGTAGTTTTGAATTTCACTAAAGAGGTCAAGGGCATTGATTTTGTTTTCGCAATGTTAATTTCATTCTTTAAGCTCATGATGTTGAAAAAATAGTTTTGGTCAATGAAATTATGATTTATAAAAAAAATGTAGTTTTAACTTTCTTTTATTAATTATTTCATTGTCCCCAGATATCTTATACTTAAACTTCATAGAGATGCAAAATTTAATATCGTTGATATTGTTAATTTGATTGTCTTCTTTTATGTTGAAGTAGTTAAGCCATGGCTCAAGATCTATAGCCCAACTTATATAGAAATTGTAGTGGTTAATGCTCATATTAGAAGAAATAATAGGGAGTCTATATAGACCAAACGAGGGTGTGTGTGTGTAGCTCAATGGCCTAGTGCAAGTGGTTGAGTACTTTGAGCTTCATGCAAGAGGTATCAAGGTTGATCCTCAGGTTGGTTGCCTTTGTTTTGTGCCTCACTTAGTGTCCCTTCCAGGTTGGGCACTGTAATTAATGTCAACAAGTTTATATTGGGTACCATCCATGAAATGGGAGGAAGTTCCCAGGAGTTTCCCTATTAGGTTTTCCTTCGAAATATGTGTACACACACACACACATATATAATGTCTGTTTACACACACACACACACATATAGAGAGTGCACATGTGCATGCATAGACACACACATAATGTGTGTGTCTGTGTGTGCACATGTCCACGCATAGACACACACATAATGTGTGTGTCTGTGTGTGCACATGTGCACGCATAGACACACACACTATGTGTGTGTCTATGCGTGTGTCTGTGTGTGCACATATCCACGCATAGACACACACATAATGTGTCTATCTGTGTGTGCACATGTGCACACATAGACACACACATAATGTGTGTATCTGTGTGTGCACATGTGTCCTCTATATCTATGTGTTTTATATGTATTCGTGTATGTGTGTGATGTCCCCATTTTTGGACATTATTATGTTACATAATGTTATTCCTACCAGAGTAGCCAGATGGGGGTGACACCGAGTTCAGGAGTTATTGAGGGGTTTTATTGGGCCCGACTTGTATCGATCATCATATTTCATCATCATGATCCATTTTGCATATCTTGGCTTTGGTTCCGTTGCATTCCAACGATTTCCGTAATGTTGAGTTATTATGGGTCATATTTTAATTAATTTCACTAAGATGGTCATTTTGGGCATAATACTTGGAGAAACCTCTTAGTGTAATAACTCATCGGAATCGGGAGGAAGAGCACTACAAGATTAGATGATGAGAAGTGACTTTCAGTGGCCGGAGAATCCATAGGGACGAATAAATCATTGTTTAGAGGCAAAAAGGTCAATTAATTAATAAAGTGATTTAATTAAAGAATAATAAAAATAAAGTAAAAGTCACTTGGAGGGAAAAGGTGAACAGGGGGGTTAAAGAGAGATAGGGGCCTATATTCTCTCCTTATGTTGATTATCATTTGATGCCTGGCTTCTTGCTAGAGAGTCCATGCACTTGAGGGTTTTGAGGGTTTTGACTGAACAAACCCTAGAGATCATCTCGGTGATGAAAGGTCCCACCCAACCTGGTCCAAGCTTGGTCACGGAGATGAAAGATTCCTCCTTCACCATTCTACATCAGTTATATTCAGTTCCAGGAGCAGTTGAAGAACCAAGGCGCAATTTTTGAGTTCTTCTGCAGAGCTAGGGTGCATTATTCATGAGAGAGGAGTTTGTGGTGGATTGTGGACATTGGATATGCGAGAGATCTCACTTCATGAGTGTTTTTTATCATCATTGTTAGTCCTTTACTTTGTTTTTGACTGTTGGATTTCCTTAATCCATGTTCTACCCCTTTTTCATAATTTTTATTAAACTTTGTGTTTTTCCTTTCTTGGCTTAAAGTATGTTTCCATTCTTTTTTTGCACGTTTTAAATGTTTTTGAAGTAATTAAAAGTTAGGATATAATATGATAGATTCTTTCCATCACATCACATGTCCTTTTCCCTCATTTAAAATTTCAAAATTGCCAAAGTGGAAAGGGCGCTACAAGAATAGTGTTATTCTTGTAGCGTCAGGAGTAACTATAGTTGTGAATGCGCCATATTCCCAAGATCATGTTCAAACACCCACAATTATTGTCATAGGATCTACATATCTTGATATGATCTATATCAGGTCATGTTTTGCAGTGATGACAACTCTTTCAAAGGATCATGTTGTATGTGTCAGTCTAATATCAAATCGCCATTCACGATTATCATTCTCAATGTATGAAGTCATGATCTATCTATTTTTAGTATGTTTATTATTTCATGCATGCTCTGCAGGTAAAAGAATATCTCCTAGATTTCGACAGTTTTCAAAAGTTGTTGATCGAACCCTAAACATTCTCATAAATCTTCAACAGAGTTTTATTAGTGTCATGGCACCAAAGAAGAGTGGGCAGATAACCAGGTTAGATCCACAGGGGATTGAATTACTTGAAGCTTATCCTCAGATGGCACAGATGTTTAAAGATGCAGGCTGGTTCGATTTCTTCTCAACATTTCAGGGTCATGATGAGTAGGTTTCCATTATCTTTGCACATAATTTCGATGGTTTTGAAATAGTTGTGGGTAGAGTCCTCATACACGTAACAAAGCACTCCATAGAAACAACATGCAGGCTGTTACTATATGGGGAGAGGTGGTGGAAGAAAGAAACATTGTCAATGGAGTCAGTTAACCAGTTTTTGATCCCAGGAAGACAAAACCCTAACTGGAGCCAAGGCATTCCACACAGTTGGGTGAGGAAAGAATGGAACACCGCCCTTATGATCATTCACAGGTACATCACCTGTGAGGGACGTTTTTCATTTATACATCTTTAGCACATCATATTGTCAATGCACTTAAATGGTAACATTCCTCCATGTTTACCATTCTTTTTATTGAAAAGTTTGACAAAGATGTCTAAAAGAATACAATCTCACCCTGCAACTTCCATTAAGAGTCTTTTTCATTAGAGATTGATAAGAGTCCTAGTTTTGTATGCATTGGATGAAGTGAACCGTTCTTGGGATTGGTTACTAGAATCCCTTGAACTGAAGGAATAGGAACCCAAACCTAAATTGGTTCAAAAACAGAAATCAACAAAGGAAAAGGGAACTTCTAAAACCCATGTTGCTATAGAGAAGGAAAGTTCTCCTGTGATTAGAGTCACTCGATCTAGTAATACAAAACTACAATTGTAGTAGGAGACATAGGCCTTAACTAAATCTTCCCCTGAAGTAAAAACTACAAAAAAACAGAGAAAGAAGCAATAAAAAGAGGTAGAGTTGGACAAACATTTGCTTGTTCCAAAAGATGAGCCTAAAGAAAATAAAGGAATCCATCTCAGAGGGTCTAATAAGCAGCAACTCGGACCATCAAAACATAAACAAAAGGAACCAGTTGCAGGTGATAAACCTAAGCAAGTGAACAAAGCAAGAAAAGGTAAAACAATGGTAAATTGTCCTAGCAAGTCTAAGATTAGGGAAACAAATAAATTAAAAATCCCTTTTCAATCATTCTCTTAAGGAGGAAAATGTAATTGAGGAAAACACAACAGAAAGAAGAAAGACATAAATCAAATACAAGAAATACTTTGTTTTTCCTGTTTTAGTCCTTATCTTCAAGAGCAGTATTTGAAATGATGGAGATGAATTTTTGGAAACCAAAAGAGGTTTATGTTTTGAACGGGTCCCTTCACAAAAATCTCTCTTGAGTTTTACATAACTATCATAGTTTAATAGGTTCGAATATATCTTTGAGGCCTATTTTTCATAGATTTCACAATAAATGATTTCTTGTTTTAGTGACCAATTTTTTGGCGAGGTTTCAAAGAAGCTCAAGATGAACTTTTGAAAACCAAAAGAGGTTTTTGTTGGGAATGAGATCCTTCACAAAAACCTCTCTCTGTTTTTACACAGATATCATAGTTTGGGATATACAAAGAGATATTTTAAACCCTATTTTTTAGGAATTTGCCAGATTTATTTTCCTAAAAAATCTCATGGACAACAGTTGATAAGCCACCTCATCAATTCGACTTGGAGATCAGATCTGATCTCCTCCTTGATTATTTTAAACAAGATACTAAATATAGATGAAGAGGTTTTCAAATCCATTTCTTTTGGATCTTGATGAATATGTAGTCTTTCTATATAAACATGGTAGAAGGAGAAGTTAAAAGAGGTGGATGAGTTGGGGAATCAAGGGTTATTTTTTGTGAAGACTCTTGTGTGAGGCAAAGACAATATTTTCATATTGGCAATAAATGGAAAAGGCATTTTGATGGTCATAAATTCTTTTCATGTTATTATCTTCTTCTTTTACTTACTTGGATGCATGTTTAGCTATTGTTAAGCATATGATATATTTGTTGTGAGCAATACAGTGAAAATTTTGTTGTTTAAATTGTTCATAACTAAGAGTTGTTTTCAAGTACCATGTTCTTATTTCTTAATGATATTTGGGAATGAGAAATCTATGTGTGAGTGGACAGACTGAAAACTCATATATATTTATTTCTTCATTTACTCTTTACCATCTGATTTATCAAATTGTCTATCATTACTAAGCTAGTGAGATGTTTATTTGCCTTTGTACATTGAGCCTTGCATCCTTATTATATATTTGAACCAACCTTCAACCATTTCGAAATCTTATTCAAAACCTTTATAAAATACCATTGCAATAACTTGATGATGCCCTAGCTTGCTGATCCAGGAGGCTCCCCAAGCTCAGAAAATGCTCAAAAATCAAAGTTCTCAAAATGGAATGAAACCGGTGCCATTGTGTCTGTCTCGTTGCGTTGATTCTGACAGTATATTTACTTTCTCAAATGAGCTTCGTATGCGAGAGTTATCGCACTCTGACCACATTCTCAAACAATGAAAAAGTCAAAGGACTGGGAAAAAGTCAATGCTGACGTCAACATGACATCACCAAAGACACTTCATGAGGCTAACGTGGCAGAAGCAGGTGTTGACAAGTGGTGATCTATGACTGGGCAGATGTGGATGGCAGATCCAATCAGAATTGGACACTTTGCAAAGTTTGGTCAAATGTGGTGGTGCCACATGGCCCAGGCATGGGTAGCCACGTGGCACCCAGTTAACAATTCGTATGGAAAGTTCCAAAAATTAGTTTGGGGGTCCATGGGTTTTGAACCCATGACCACCCACCAAGCCCAAGCCTTGAGAAAAGTTCCAATCACCAACGCGCCCCACATGTTTCTTATTATATGAAACAAATTTTAAATGATTTAAATTTCAATGCTTTGTATAGGGGCGCCAACCCGCGGTTTTTATTACAACCATGCAACCACAACCATAAGGGTTGGGCGCTCCACCATTTGTGCGCGAAAGGTGCTATCCATTAAGCAACAGTCGCATGCCATGCGCCATATAACTAGGAGTTAGCGCGGGTTAAGGGGCCAGCGCTTGGCCATATGAGATGCATATGACCGGTTCCAAGGGGGCACGCGCCAGCCCAAGCAGGCTATACTGTGTATTTTTATATAAAAGTGGGTTTTTAACTTTACAGAATTGATTTTTGACTGATATTATGCCCAAAAATTGGTTTTTTGAGGATTTTGAGGCCATTTGAAGGGGTATTTGATCCCCAAAAGAGGCCAGATCCTGAGGGAAGTTGGGATTCCTCATTTGAGCCTTAGAAACTATATAAACCAGGTTTTTTGAAGCTAGTAGGGGACTTTTTTATGCAGGGTTTTGAAGGGGCAATTTGTAAATTTTGGCCTTTTCTCATGTTTTGAGGGGCATTTTTGCCATGTTTTTGAGAGGAATTTGATGGAGCATGTTTGACTCTGAGCAAGGAGGTCTTGCACAGTAGATATGAAGCACATTATGTAACATCAAAGAGCCTCTGTAAGAGAACTTTGAGCATTTTTAAGAGCAATAAAGAGGCCCTCCACTTGGAAGCGGGCCTGGAGACGTAGCCAACGATTGGTGAACTCTGTTATCAACCTCTTGTCTCTATTTCTCTTTATGTTTTGTTGTTCTATTCTCTTCATTTCCAGCATGGATATTAATCGGTGATCTTTTTATTCATTAATAATCATCAAGTAAAAGTCACATTTGATATTCCGCAACCAGTTAATAAGCTTTATGTATTTCGCATTCTTAATGATCCGATGCCTAAAATACATTAAACTAACTTGTGATTTTTCAGTAATACCTTCGTTTTTGGATCACTTGCCCTCTCACAGTCAAGTGTAACTTTAGGGACTAAATTTTTTTGGCGTCATTCCCAAGGACGGAGGAACGAATAATTTATCCCTGGGAGAAAGACAATGATCAATTCTAGCTCTTGATGGTGAACAAGAGTTGGACACTTTTTCTGATTGTATCATTCACCCAATGACTCCATGAAGGAAGAATCCATTGACAACTCCACTGATCCAAGATGTCGAAGTCCATGGAAACCATTTTGTCTCATAGGTTTGCTCCATTTGATTTCTCTAGTATTCATGGTTTTACAAATGTTGTGCTTACTATGCATGAATGGGGAGACTACCTTCTGAGATTCAGAGGAGATGATCACGATCATTCTGCACAACACTTGATTGATTTTCATCAATACATGTACCACCTTGATATTCATCATGAAGATGTATTGCTGAAAATGTTTATGTACTCCTTGGAAGGAGAGACGAGACAATGGTACCAATCTCTTCTGTTTCCAATATTTCATCTTTAAAGGATTTTCATGATGCTTTTTATTCATATTACAAAAACAATTATCCAGTTGAGAGTTGTTTTGAGCATTGTTGTGAGGGATATGCATTATATACTCAATATTCAGTAACTGATCCTTTTGGTAGTGCAAATGAAAGGTATGATTATGTTGAGGAAGAGAAAGAAGAGTTATTATCAGTCTATCTTCTTCTTATTCTGATTTACAATAGGAGGAATGTAGTAATGAAATTCATGCAGATAAATGTAGGGCTTATAATCTCATGATGAATTTGACACTTGTCAACATGTTTTTGATAACTCTTATTTGAATGTTCATGCTTATGAAGAATGTGTTGCTGAGAGTCTTTGTGAAAATCATTTGCTGACTGAAAAAACTCTTGTTGAAGACCATATTGTTGACGAGGAAGAACAACAAGTAGATGTAGATACATCTGATACTTTTTTAGATGTGTCTAATGGTCAAAATTTTAAGAAAAATCAGGGAACGTATTCATATTCATTCTTTCAAGATGATCATGAAACAAATGTCTCTGAATTTCAAATTTCAGTTTTTTTTTCAAATCAACCTACATACAATGAACATGATGATGATCTTGAAGTCCTAGATCCAGATGTCTATGATGTAGTAGGATTTGACCAACAATTGCATGAAGACATTGACTTCATTGTCCATGAGGAGTCAGAGCCAGTGTATGATAACTATGCATCTGAAGGCATCGTGGAAGATGAGGATCAACCTCTTGATTCTCATGATGATAATGTTGTTTTGAACAATGTTATCCAAAAAGAATATGAGCAGGTTCCAGATGCTTTTGATAAAACAAGTGATCTTCAAATGAATTATGCTCTCATAAATGGAGCAGAAATCATAGAGAAACAATATGGCTTCTTCTATCAATTGTAGGTGCAACACAATTAGCACGACCATGTGGCTGTCTACATGGAGTTTGTATTTTTACGAGTTCAAAGTTTTGCAGTTTTTGGAATTAGAATAGATTGTAGTTGTAAGTATTGGCTACCCATTAGCTTTATGCTACAAAAATATCATATTTTTTGCATTAACTCATTAAGTCGCAAATGGGTTGGCCATTCTATCACTCTAGTGTTTGATTGGCTATATTGGAAATTTCATATCGCATGATCAGCTTGCTCCTATCGGTTAGAAGTAGTATAATGATTGAATAAGCTTGCATTCGAGCAGTTTGTTTTCATTTTATTGGTATGATCAGTAATAAAAACTCCATAGCCCAATGGAAAGACTACTTGCAGTTTTGTGGTTGTTATTTTTGGATTGCAAATAAAGGAATGGCTAGACAGGGAAATAATTACAATAAAAGTTGATGATGATCATGGATATGAAGGCATTGGTCAACCAGTTCTTAAAGTTTCACCATGAAACTTTATCCCCAGAAGGAGCCAATGTTAGTCCTTAACTTTGTTTTTTACTGTTGGATTTCCTTAATCCCTGTTCTACCCCTTTTTCATAATTTTGATTAAACTTTGTTTTTTTTTTCCTTTCTTGGCTTGAAAGTATGTTTCCATTATTTTTATGCACTTTTTAAATGTTTTTGAAGTAATTAAAAGTTAGGATACAATATGATAGATTCTTTCCATCACATCACATGTCATTTTCCCTCGTTTAAAATTTCAAAATTTCCAAATTGGAAAGGGCGCTACGAGAATAACACTATTCTTATAGCGCCAGGAGTAATTATAGTTGTGCATGTGCCATATTCTTGAGATCGTGTTCAAATGTCTGCAATTATTGTCAGAGGATCTACATATCTTGTTATGATCTATATCAGGTCATGTTTTGCAGTGATGACAACTCTTTCAAAGGATTGGGTTGTACGTGTCAGTCTGATATCAAATCACCATTCCCGATTATCATTCTCAATGTATGAAGTCATGATATATCTATTTTTAGTATGTATATTATTTCATGCATGCTCTACAGGTAAAAGAATAGCTCCCAGATTTCGACAGTTTTCAAAAGTTGTTGATAGAACCCTAAACATTCTTAAAAATCTTCAGTAGAGTTTTATCAGTGTCATGGTACCAAAGAAGAGCGGGCAGTTAACCATGTTAGAGCCAGAGGGGATTGAATTACATGAAGCTTATCCTCAGATGGCACAAATGTTTAAAGATGCAGGTTGGTTCGTTTTCTTCTCAACATTTCAGGGTCATGATGAGCAGGTTTCCATTATCTTTGCACATAATTTCAATGGTTTTGAAACAGTTGTGGGTAGAGTCCTCATACACGTAACAAAGCACTCCATAGCAACAACATGCAGACTGCTAGTATATGGGGAGAGGTGGTGGAAGAAAGAAACACTGTCAATGGAGTTAGTTAACCAGTTTTGATCCCAGGAAGACAAAACCCTAACTGGATCCAAGGCATTCCACACAGTTGGGTGAGGAAAGACTGGCACACCGCCCTTATGATCATTCACATGTACATCACCTATGAGGGACGTTTTTCATTTATACATCTTTATCACATCAGATTGTTAATGCACTTAAATGGTAACATTCCTCTATGTTTACCATTCTTTTTATGGAAAAGTATGACAAGGATGTCTAAAAGAATACAATCTCACCCTGCAACTGCCATTAAGAGTCTTTTTCATCAGAGATTGATAAGAGTCCTAGTTCTGTATGCATTAGATGAAGTGAATCGTTCCTGGGATTGGTTACTAGAATCCCTTGAACTGAAGGAACAAGAACCCAAACCTAAATTGGTTCCAAAACATAAATCAACAAAGGAAAATGTAACTTTTAAAACCCTTGTTTCTATAGAGAAGGAAAGTTCTTCTGTAATTAGAGTCACTCGATGTAGTAAGAGAAAACTACAATTGCAGCAGGAGACATAGGCCTTAACTAAATATTCCCCTGAAGTAAAAACTACCAAAAAGCAGAGAAAGATGTTGATTAAGGTTGGTTGTCATTGATGTCAACCCTTGAAGAAATCCCCGTAGCACAAAGGTTTGGGTAAAGGACCCAATATTGTTTGATGTAAATATGACTCATTATTGCTTTGTCATGGTTGATAAGAAGTAAATATGTATGAACTACAAAGTGGTCCCCTTATGGTGAAAGCCCTCACGGGAAGACGCTTTGTGGGGTAAGAGAACCCATGCTTAATTGTGGAATAATGAGATGAAGGAAAGTGAAATTGTCAGGGAAAATATCCTAGATGGATAGTTCTTGTCATTTCATTTTCGGTGGTATGTGGAACGGTCACATAATTCCTCACGGTTAGAGAGTTATGGCCATGAGAAGTTGGAGACCCCAGGTTTGGGTAATGGACCCAAGTTTGTTTGATGGGTAATAGTATGAGTTATGATATATTTTCAGATAATACTATTCTATATGGATAGTA
>ML790805.1:266112-289290 GCA_009831015.1 Picea engelmannii | reverse complement strand
TTTCTTGTTCCTCTTCTGTTCCTTTACATGCATTTTAGCTAATCTTTCAAATCAATCCCTTACCTCATATGAGGTGTTTCTTATAGTCTGTTTTGGGATTTGATGACCCTCTCAAGCATCTTCATCTCTAATATTTCTTCTTGTAGTTTTTCAACCTTTGATGGTTTGATGACCTTGTTGTGCCTGCTGGTTGATGTTTCAGGAATCTCCAAGTCTGGGACCTCTGATGGAAAAGGTGCTTCTCTGAAAGCATCCTGTTCAGGAGCCTCCCTTTCCCCTAGTTCTAAATCCTTCTATGAATCTGTATAAGGCAGATTCAAAACGTTTTTACCAGAGGCATTTGTTTTCCCTTCTGTATCTTGGCTAAAAATGAGCATCTTCTTGGCTTTCTTGGACTTTGAAGAAGAAGTTGGGCCCTCTATAATTACTGGGGAAATGGCTCTCCTTTTTCTTTTACTTCTCTGTGGTGTTGAAAACTTAATGAGTGAAGTCTTCTTCTGGTCCTTGGGTTGGGGTTCTGGTTCAAATTCACCCCAAAAAAGAAGATACTCCCAACTCCTATCCCTCTTCTGTAATTCTTGAAACACTATGAGTTTTATAAGACTGTGATGGGAGAGTCTACTCTGCACCTTGCTAGGTATGGACTGGACCTGGTGTGTCATCTTTGTTGGACTTTTGTGAAGGTAGAAGGGCAGATTCTGAGGACACCTACTTGTGAAATGATTCATAAGCTTGAAATGGTAGAACATTACTCTACTATATTTGCCTTCACACGTTATGTATACCTAGATGGCTTTGAGCAAACGTTGCCACTTCTCTTCCAAGTAGGATCTAGGGATATCCTTTTTCAAAGTGATACATTTGTGTTCGGGTTTGAGATAATACCTGAACTCAATATCTTTGATAGTGGTTGACTTGAACCATCTTTCACCAGTCCTTGGCATCTTTGTCACCGCTGCAACAACTGCTTCCTCAACCTGCACTTCAATTGTTCCAACTTTGGCTTCGGCTCCGTCAAATGTCAATGTGAATGCTTCAGCCATGCCTTGATGAAATCCTTGGAGTTTTTACCAGAACCTATAACAACCAACGTCTCTGAACATATGGCAAATCTTAGGGTGAGATTCCAGATAAGTTATGCCACTGAGCTCCTTCCTGAGTAAATTTCCTCCCTTCTTCATTTGCAATAACAATTGTCAATACCTGCACTACAACAAAATCGGATGTGGGAATATGTAGTGGCACTGATAGGGAACAAATTGAAGTTCGGGCGAGGGAAAATGTGTGATATGGAGGAAAAAGATTTGAATGAGAAACCCTTGATAAAGAATGAAAATCCAATCACAGTGATGATTGTGTCATTCGATCAAGACGAAAAAAAAACCGTGATGGATCAAGTAAAGGAAAATGATGTGAGCTTATGGGGGTCGGATCTACTAGATTAGAGTTATTAAATAATCATAACATACAACAATCACTTGCCCAGATCGTATCATGACTTGATTTCATTGATTTCGGCAACATTTGGGATGATGATGCTGTGTACCGATGGCGGTTTGAGAATTCGATGGGATAGTTTGAGCATTAACTGCCTCTGTGCTTTTGACAGCTTAAAACACCTCACACATATCGTTTTAGCTATCGAAAGAGAGAACTTTCGGCAGCTTGGAATACTTTGAGAAAAACGCCCTTAGCTGCCGCAAGTGAAATTTTAGAATTTTTCGAATAAAAATACAGACTCATCACTTTCTTTGGAAAAGGTAGGTCTAAAGTTCCTCTTAAAAACCTCTAACTCAAAAAATCATTTGTCTAGTGATCCATGTTGTTCCCTACTGATCATAACTTGGAAAATTTTATGTCAAAAAGGCAGCAAGACCAGCGAGCCATGAACTTCATTATGACACCCACCAATCATATCTGGATGATCAGGTCTCCTATCATTATAGGATACTAACATGATCCTCAGATTATTGTCCAATTATCTTACAACTTGAGAAAGAGGATGAGAAACCCCTAGGACCCTTTAAATTTAACCATGCTTGGTTTAGAGAGAAGGAATTTCAGAGGCTCATTTGTGATAATTGGAAACCTTTTAATCCTTTAACATATGATTATTCAACAACTCAAATCCACAAAGGGAACAATGTCCACAATGAGGGGATTCATGCCCATTTGATGACCCATCTATCTATATCTGCAACGCCCCATCTCATTAGTCCAATGTCCAAGGTCCAGGAGGTGTTGGATGGTGTCCATAAGGAAAAGATGTCATCAAGGGACTCAAAACTCAACATAAAAAGTGCAACATCCTCTAAAAAGTGTACGACGTCATCATGAGAACATCCTCCAAAGGACCACACCAGGGGTGCATCATCAAAACAAGGTTCATAGAACCAAGTAAGACCAACAACTACAAGATACAAGAGTCATTAGAATAATATATAGTAAGCCACAACTTAATACAAAATTCACTTAAGCAATTCACATTAGGTATCTTCTTCAAACTTCACACTAGCTCAAGAATTTATGTAATTTTCCAAGTTTAGGTATGGGAGGGACATCACAAGATCCTATTAGGTGTGCTAGTACCCAAGTAGAGGAATAAATCCCGAGAAAACCTTCAAAGTGTAAGTATAAGTGAATGAGGTGGCATGGGGTTTACTTCATGGTCATGGTGTCATTGACATGCAAGGCCACATGTGGGTTCACCTCCATGAGATCCTTTGTAGAGGGAGCACTTGGTGCTTGAGTTACAATTTTATCAACAGAGCATGTATTCCAAACCCCTTCTTTTCTTTTTATATTCATTCATTCCTTTACAATTCCCCTTTTAGGTCCACGCATTTATTATTTTGTTGGGATTAAGTCCTTTTAATTTGATATACATTCATTCAATTAGGACTAGGGGTGATCGTCTCATAGTGAGGGGGTAGATCTCAAGATGACATTGGGATTTTGATTTGGTCATTTGTCACCCCATTATTTCTTATTTATTTTATATGATGTTTTTTTTATTCTCTTTACTAGTTGCATCAACCTCGACATTCTATCCCTTCTCATAGGAGGATGAATGCATAGACCTTTTTAGTGTACATGTAACAACCATTTCCAAAATATGGGGCAAGATAAGGAAAATATATGGAATGTGTTAATTATGGAAGGGAGTGGTATGTTACTCCTATCGAGGCCTCCTAGTAGTACCCTCGTTTCCCAAGAGTGACAACACTAGACTAGGACATATATGATGACCGCCAAGGAGAAACAAGGCAAAAAACATAACTTCCAAGAAATCACGATCCATTATCTGACTTCAAACCATGATCCTCACCTAAATGCCTAATGCATTAAATATAACACTTAATATGAAACAATGACTAGTGTACCTTGTGTGTGTTGGACCACCATTATCAGATGAACCATGTTGATTGAGTGAAATGGATTGAGAAATTATGAGGGGGGAGGAATCTAAGGGGTTGTTGTCTATGGATAATGTTGATGATCATCTCTGGGATCGTTGTCTTCATTGTGGACCATGAGACATGATCTCTTCTAGTTACCCCTAGGTGAGAGGTTGTAACATTTGGCTCCAACATGGGGACATATGTTCACTGTAGAGTGCCTGAGAACCTTAACATCTATGGTATTCCAATACCTGCAACATGCATGACTCTAAATAAAAAAAAACTGTTGCAGTCTAACAAAAAACCATCAATACTAAAAGGCAGGGGGATGTTATCCACCCTGGTATATGGAAAGTAAAAAATAAATGTTGAAATAAATCTTTTCATCTTCATAAATATATCATTTTTTTAACATATATATGCTAAGATAACATGGATGCATGAAGAAATCAATAAGTAACGTTAATAAAGGGAAAATACATAATCAAGTGTAGGCACACAACATGACCTAATACTATCCTAGTCTACTCTAAATCTAAGAAGTCGGGTTCCTTCTGCACAATAGGGATTGAGAAGGGATCCACTAATGGGTAATGGTAGTCTTCTTCCCTCAAGCGTAGACAAGTAAAAAGAACCATCTGCAGTCTTCTTCTCAATATTGTAAGGGCCATGCCACAAACAATCAAACTCCTTGAGCATATTTGGCTTACCCTTTCTCTTGTCCCACATAATTACTAGTATTCCTTGTTGAAAATCTTCTTTCCTTACTTTAAGGTCAACCATTCTCTTATCTTCTCAAGTATCCTATCCTTGATCTAAATTAGGTGGATAGGACTTAATCACGGGAATGTTCTTTCAATCATCTTCACGCAAATGCGAGTTTCATTTATTACCTTGGTTCAATATTGTAAGAGAGCCACGATCTTTGTCTTCGTACTTCATAAGCTGTTCTTCGTAGTCTTCCCTTTTTGGAAATACCATATAATCAAGATCATCAATACTATCTTCTTGTATGAAAGGAAGGATGGCCAAGTCTTGAGAAGGATCAAGGTCAAGATGAGAATATATTAATTCTTCACAAGGTTCATCATATATTTCTCTTCCTTCAAATCCATTCTCACTCTAATCATCTATATCTCTAGGATATTCCACATGGTTTCTAGTCATATGATGGTTTATAAGGTAACATAACTCCCATCTCAATTGGGATGGTTGCATATGATAAATCCATCTAAAGGCTAGCACCCAAAGTTGCATCCCACTTCCTAGACAATAACATACCCCAAGCATCATGAACATCAATAAACATAACATCCATTGAAAGAGAAACTTCATGATAAGTATCAAGGTGCACCTTAAAGTCTTTGATCACACCACAAGCTTTCATATCTTTGCAATTAATCCCACACACATTCCTATAAGGTATTGTGATCTTCAAGCCTAATTGACTCATGACCTTTAAAGACATCACATGGGAAGAAGCCCCATAATTGATCCATATTTATGAGGGAACAAAATAAAACATAGAAATAGGACAGAAACACAAAGATACAATAATAATCAATTTCTGTTAAAGAATGAAATATGCATATATTGTAAAAGAAAACACAAAGTGAAATGAACTCGCTAGAATGGTGGTAGCTTATCTCTGAGAAGAGATGTGACGGCTACATGCATTCAAAAGAAGATGAGTACAATGAGGATCAAACGACATTTTTAACATAACGCATAAATGAGAAAACCCTAAACATCCAAAACCCTAACCTCGAGAGATGCAACTACGAAAGGTTTGTGGGTCGCGATGGGGGTAATTGATTCGTCAACTTCTCGAGGCACAAATTTTTCATACGATCACCGTTTGGGGCTCTATGTACCTCGTCAGAAAGGTCTATCTAAGGAGTACACATTTTGTTTGACCTAGAATCTGCCTTGGCTACATGTTAGGTGTTGTCAAGCCAAACAAATATTTTTTCGGTACTCAAAATGACCCCGGAAGTTTGGGACATGAAAAACCGTAGAAAAACTACCAAGATGGAAACTGTATTTTGAGTTAGTGGAATAGGTGGGCGGACACCAATGTCCAACTTGATCAATCCTCCCCTCTTGGGAGGAAATGGTATACATTGCGTTGCGTGCCCCCATCAAATGGGGAAACTTCTACTGAACTTGACGCTTGGTGAACCACTTGCCTTGGTGCAGTAGATGCCCTGTTTTGACATCCCGATAGAGTTGGATATTTTGTTGGTGGGTGTCCTTAACCTGTGTGTCCTGTGATCCGATAAATGTTTTCCTGGTCCATGAAGACAGGGTTGAGGTATATATATTTCAGTTGCTCTACCACTTTCGATGTGTTCAATAGCGGTGGAAAATATGGCCGAAGGAGGTCCACATTGAATACTGAATGCAAGCCAAGGAAGGGGGGAATACTTAACTCAAAATCATTGTCTCCCACAACCTTGGTGATGGTGTAAGGTGCACAATGGAGTGGACACATATTCCGATGGGGTCATGTATGAAGTTTTTTCTGCAAATGCAACCAATCCTTGTCTCCCACCCAAAACTTGTGGGGAGCCCGGTGTTGGTCATGGCATTTCTTGTACTTAGGATTGGATTTCTACATAATATAATGGACCTGTTGGTGGATGTGTTGAATATGTTTGATGGATTTGGTGGTTTTTTTAACCTCTGATTGAGCATGGGAAGATTCTGCTTGAATGGATGCAAGGGGAAGTGCTACATCATAGGGGCCCAATGGTTGAAAACCCGTACCCACTTGAAAAGGAATGTGGTTAGTCGAGCTTTGGAAGGATATGTTGTAGTTGTGTTGTACATAAGGAAGGCTCTCATCCCATGTGCGTGGATTATTGGAGTTATGCATGAAAAATATATGCACGATCATCCTATCGATGACCTCTGTTTGTCCATCAGTTTGAGGGTGTGTCCATCAGTTTGAGGGTGGAAGGTAATGGATTTGGTGAGGCTAGTGTCCAACAAAGACCAAAGGCTCGAACAAAATGTGCTCAAGAATCTATTGTCTCGATATAATTTGATGGTCTATGGTATTCCAAAGTGTACCCATACATGCTCGAAGAAGAGCTTGATAGTGGCCTCAACTGTGAAACTCTTCTCACAGGTGGTCAAAATGGCCATCCTAGAGAATCAATCAACAACCACGAATACAAAGTCATTGCCATGCTTGGTTGAGGGGAGACCTAGCATGTAGTCCATCGAGAGGGATTCCCAGGGCCCGTCGGGAGTAGGAAGGAGGTGTAAATTCCTTATTTTTTAATGGTTGTCTTGGTTATGGAGCAAGAAGTGTAGGATCCGATATACTTACTATCATCATGTCGAAGCTTCAACCAATAGAAATAATTTTGTAGTATTTCACTGTCTTCTCCATGCCAAAGTGTCCTGCCACCCGATTGTAGTGGGCTTCCCAAATCATCTTCGTACGCTCGCTTGAAGAAACACATATATGACTCAGATGGCATAGATATCCATCCTTAATATGAAAGTCGACAACGACCATGCCTGTTCCCAACATCTGGTAGGTCATAGCAAAGCTAGGATCATTGTCATAGAGTTGGGACCACCTAGAGGTCTCATGGTCGTAAAATTCAAACACTGTGGTTAGTGCTGCAACTGGAGGTCAACTAAGGTAGTCAACAACACAATTGATACTCCCTTTCTTATACTTAATGTTGAGGTGAAACTACTACAAGTATGCAGACCAATTTTGATGGTGGTCATTCTGCAATTTGCCTTATGTCTGCATGAAATACAGAGGCTTGTGATCTATATGGATGACTATCTCCTTCCGTAGAATGTAATACTTCCATTGGTGACATGCTTGTATGATGGAATACATTTCTTTTTTATAGGTGGGGTACTTACATAAGACATCTAAGAGTGTCTCACTATGATAGGCCACCGAATGATCATGCTGAATGGGAACAACACCATTGACATAATCAGAAACTTTTGTAAGGCGAGCATCGAGGTTAAGCATAAGTGATGTTTTAGATCATCAAATTCTTTCTTCTGTGACCTATCCCACACAAATTTGTCTTTGTAACCACCCTTGATCACTTTCCTGAGATCCCATGCGATATGAGAGAACCCCAATATGAGTCTGTAATAGAAGTTGGAAAGGCCTAAAAAGATTTGAAGCTCAGTGAGTGTTGTTGGGGCTAGATAGTCACGAATGAATTGGATCTTGGATGGGTCGACATGCACCCCATTCTCATATAAAATGTATCTGAGGTATTGGATCCTATTCATGCCGAAGGATCATTTCTCTAGGTTAGCATATAGCTTGTGTTGCTGCAAAGTTTGGAGGACCTGTTGAATGTGTTTCAAGTGTTCTACCCAAATCTTTTCGAAGACAAGGATGTCATCTATATATACAACCACAAAGGAATTGGTAAATGGATGCAAGATGTCATCCATCAACCTTACACAATTTTTTGGGGCATTCGTAAAGCCAAAGGGCATGACCAACCACGCAAAAATACCTTCTTTAGACTTGAAAGCAATCTTCCATACATCAGTTTGCTCTATGGGGACTTGGTGGTAGCGAGACTTCAGATCAATCTTACTAACATAATTGGACCCCTTGAGCTAGCCAAGAAGGTCATCAATTCAAGGAATTGGATACTGGTTCCTGACTGTGATTTTGTTCAGAGATCTATAATCAATACAGAGTCGCCAGGTCCCGTCTTTCTTTTGCACGAGCACGATTGGGCTTCCACAGGGTGAGGATATTGGTTAAATGTGCCCTTTTTGGAGCATCTCTTGAATCTGGTGCTTGATTTCCTCATTCTACAAAAGGGAGTGTCAATACACTGGCCCATTAGGAAAAGGAATTCCAGGGGTCAAATCAATTGAATGCTTGACCTGACAGTACAGAGGCACCTTAGTAGGTGAGGTGAAGATGTCTCAATATTCTTCCATGACTTTTTCCACTTGATTCTATTGCATAGAGGAGCCTTGTGTAGAGGCCATGGATGTGGTGGCGACCTTCCATTCACTTTGAGAGTGAATCATGAAGAGGAAAAATTTCCTACTATGGAAAATGACCTTCCTGCATGCTTAGCTAATACCAAAGAAATTGCGGTAGGTGGAGCTATCTATGGTATCATATACATTTGTCTGCCCACAGTAACAATGACACCACAAGGTCTAGACTCATATACAACATGACATTTACACATATATGGATTCCATAAAAGAACATCACAAACTTCAATTGAGGAAAAATCACACAATATCTCGTCCTTTAAGGGCTTGATGTCATAGGGCAAGCGACATTGTTGACTGACATAAAGATATCGTTCTTGGTTGAACCACCCAATGTTGTATGACTATGGATGTGGTGTTGTCGACAACTCCAATCGCTTGACAACCTGTACTAAGATGTTCTTTTGGCTTCTACTATCAACAATGAAATGTAGCAGAGCCCCCTTCACCCATGTTTGCAAGTAAAAAAGACTCTCAGCTTCCTCCGACTCTTCTGGTTAGTTTGGTTGGATATTGGTGGTAGAGAACGTGGAATTGGGTTTTGCGTCAATGATCTGATTCCCCTATTTTGGATCTGAATCAAAGTCGGATCCTAGATATGACTCTGAGACTTTTATCTTGGCCACCAATGACTTCTTCTAGTGACATCCATCGATGTTTTTCCAATGGATTTTATGGAAGTCACACCACTTCCCAGTGTCTTTCTTCATCTTCCCATTACCCTTATTTATTTGTGACTTAGATTAGTTGTCCCGAGGTTTTCCATCCTTTCTTTATCCTTTGTTTTGTGTTTTGGGACCACCTTTTCCCTGCTTCTTCTATGATGCATTCGCAGATCCAAACTCTCTCTTATTCCTCTGCTTAAATTTTTTCTCTATTTTGACATCATACTGATAAGCAGCTCCCAATGACGAGGTCTAGAAACTCCATTTATGTTTGGATGTACCTAAGTAGACCCCCACAGTATTTTAGAATCATATGTCGTTCAGAGTCTCTGATACCTAGCTTGGTGCACATGGTATGGAAGGTATTTGTGAAGTCTGAAACTATTTGGCCCCTCTCCTGATGCAGTGTGGTCCATATCGTGTATTGGTCATCATAGTTTCCAAAAGGGTAATATTGTTCCTTGACGACATCCATAAAAGGGTCCCAAGAGGGATCGACCCCAAATATTCCAAAATCCTCTGTGGGGTTTTTCTCACAATAAATTTCCCACCAATGTTTGATGTGGGTGAAAACCTTAAGGAACACAAAGGTGATATTTTCCTTATTGGAAAAATTGTGGACAAAGAAATAACCTCCTAGTAGATTTAACTAGTTTTCCAAGGCATCCACATCTATCTAAATTTCAAATACGGGAATATCAAAATTAACCCGTACCTTGAAAGGGGCGGTGACTCCAAAGTGGCTGCTTGACGAAGATGCATCTATTATTTTCGACGGTCGTCCAAGGATTTGGGAGAAATTATCCATTATCTCATTCTTTTGTTAGGCAAGGACTTATGCCAGCAACAACTGAATAGAATCACATACTCCCTCTTCTTTCTTTTCTTCCACCATGTATGACCATCGGGGTTGGCAAGGATGGTCTTCCAAGGGCTCAACTAGTTCGAGTCCCATTGCCTTATACCTTGACCTCATTTGGGACATGCATGGAGAAACAAATAAAGAGCATATCGCTTTATACCACTGATATGGATTTACAAGGGAACAAAATGAAACATAGAAATAGGGTAGGAACATAGAGATGCAATAATACTCAATTTCTATTAAAGAATGAAATATGCAGAAACTGTAAAATAAAATACAGAGTGAAATGAACTCACTAGAATGGTGATAGCTTATCTCTGAGAAGATATGTGATGGCTACATGCATTTTGAAGAAGATGATTACAATGAGGCTCAAAAGGCCTTTTCTAACATAAATCATAAAAGAGAAAACCCTAAACATCCAAAACCCTAACCTTGAGAGATGAAACACCAAAAGGTTTGTGGGCCTCAATGGGGGTAGTTGATACATCAACTTCCCAGGGGCACAAATTTTGCAAACAATATTCGTTTGGGGCGCTCGGTACTTCATAGAAAATGTATAGCCGAGGAGTACATATTCCATTCAGCCTAGTGTCCGCCTTTAATTATATTCTAAGCGTTGTCAAGCCAAAAAAATGTCATTTAGGGCCTCAAAATGGCCCCAGAAGTTTAGGACCCAAAAAAACGTAGAAAAAATGCCAAGATGGAAACTGTATTTTAAGCCAGTGGAATAGGTGGGCAGCCATAAATATCCACCTAGATCAATAATCAAGCACACAATTATGAAGCAATAAATCATTTACTACCAAAGTGATGAAAAAAGGTGGATGTTCCTCCTTGCTTGGGTCATAATTCAAGCATTGCAACATGATAATAGGATCCTCATACTCATCTTGGATACTTAACAACTTCTTCACCTTATCCTTTAAGGAAGGAATATTCATTATCTCATTAAGAGGGACAAGTACATTAACCTTTTCTAAGATACTACCCATATCAAAATTCAAATCTATATCCTTGTTCTTAGGCAAGGTTGGTTGAGGAGGAGGTTAAACATCCAATGGTAAAGAGGGTCTTGTCTAAGGAGGTTTAGGATCACATGGAGATGTTTCAAGTGCCTAATTCCTCTATAGTAATTCAAGTACTCTTTCTTCCTAAGCTTCTCCCTAGATTCCTCATCCATTAGGCTTAGGACTTCTAACCTAAATTTCCTAACAATTTCTTGCTTGATTCACTCAAGTTGTTCCAAGGTAACATTGTAGTATTCTTGGGATGATATTGTGTAAACAATATACAATGTATCAATAAATTTCATGTATTCACAATTATTAGGGTCCTCATCATTACCATTATTATGAAGTCTAAGGCACTCATGCTCCCAATGAGGATCACCACAAGGTAAACACTAAGGGACAAATTCTTGATTAATCACATTTGTGGGAACTAGGGTATTATGAACTCTTTTCTCATTAGGGGCCCTAGTTTTCCATCTTGGATTTCCTCTTTTTTGTCAACCATTGTTATATGGAGGCATAGGATGAACATTTTGTTGTTGGGATCTCTCTAGGTTAGTAATTTTGTTCGTCATGAGACTTTGATTTTGTGATAATTCAGTTACTATTTTCTCAAGTCTTTGGGCCAAAAGTGTCGCAAAATATTGATTTGGTTTAACATTATGTAAATTTATAGGCTTGGTATCAGTCTTAGTATGAGCGGCATGAAAAGGTTCTACCTGATAAGATAGAATATTTTCTTCAATCTTTGCAGCTTGCTCTTGTGCTTCTGTACTGGTATTAGGGGACTTGTCCCTTAGCATGAATCAAAATCCCCCCTCAAAGGAATTTTTGTATTGAATAAGGATGGCACCATCCCTCGAGCTAATGTCTTAAAGAATTTGATTGAGTAAGTTTTCAAATCTTGTGTCAAATTCTTTCATCGATTCATTTTCCCTCTTTTTCATTTCATTAAATTACACTAATAGCAACCTAGGATACCTCTTCATCCCCTATCTATTCATAAACACATCATGAAAGGATTCCCAAGTTTTTATTCTCTTATCATGAAGGTTACTATACCATTTTCTAGCATCTTCAACTAGAGAAACAACAAAGAGTTTCATAACCACATCTTCATCATCATTATTAAAAGGGTGATTTTGAAAGCACATATAAAAGGTATCCATATGTTCTTCAACAATGATGACATTATTACCAAAAAAATTAGGCAACCACTTATCAAACTTTTGAGGCATAGCACGAGGGTACCCTTGGATTGCGGACATATCTAAAGGTTTGAAGGAATTGGTAACCCATGGTTATTGAGCCATTGGAGACAAAGGAAGTTTTTATCCAAATAAGGATTTTACTACAAGGGAATTATGAGGGGTCCTTATCTTATAGACATTGGTAGGATTAGCAAACATTGTATTAAGCACTTGATTAATGTTTTGAATATGTGGGTTCTGCGGAGTCTCCATACGATCTTGTTAGACAAGGCTCATCAAGAGGTGCATCAGATAGAGGGGCTCTTCCTCAATGGAGTCGCCAAGTAATATATCTGAGTAAGGCTTAGATGTAATATTACCAAGAAAGTGTTGAAGCATATACTGAGGATCACATGAATAATGACTCAATTCTCCTTGACAATGACACCAAAATGTTATCACCCAATCTAACACTTGTGCAAAGCCTTCACAAGATGCTTGATATGTGTAACATATGGAATTAATTGTCACTATCACCTAAGCAAGTACTTCCATTATTTTAGTGAAGGATTAATGTCCAACACAATGGAGGCTTCCCTAGTAACCTCAAAGGATCCTATAGCAAGGCTAAGCAAGTCTACAACCCTTTAATATTGGTTACTTAATTGTACCATTAGTTGGGTCAAGGTTCAAGTCTAGGCCAAGTGATTTAAACAAAACAAATTCAATGTGCATGTGTTAGGGATGTTTCTAAGACAATTAATGATAACTATCAAGTCAAAGAGAAAAGTAAATTCCATAAAACATTATCTATCAAAGAAAAATAAATTGTTGTAATAAAACTTGAACAAGAGATGATTCACTTCAACATATAAAAAGTTTATGAGAACATAAATAAAACAATCCTAAACTAGTAAAGATGTAAATGGAAAATATGCTAAATGTAAGCTAAAATACTAACAAATCAATAGCCAATGATTGTTGAAATAAAATATCCTGAAAATACTTTAAATGAATAAAAAATGCAAAACCCTAATGGCTGAAAATTGCAATAATGTGCCAATGAATGACATTAGAGATGATTCTAGGTTAAGAATGCGACCAAACCCTAGATGTTAGGCTAACAATGAATAACAATTAAACATGCAATGCAACTAAGGCTAAATCTAACATAAGATATCAAGGAGAATGGGAGATAGGGTTTGAATATCACTTGCAAAGGAGTAAGACTAGTGTTGTTTTAGTTCCTTGGGAATGGAATCAATAAATGCAATTTCAATGGAGGATAAAGGTAAAAAAAACTCAAGGATTTAACCCTAGGGGAGTACACTCACAAGCCCTAGGTCTAAGTCCTTTAGGAAAACTGTTTAGGGGAGTACACTAACTTGCCCTAATATGTCGCCTTATGTCTTCTAAGGCCCTTAAAAGGATATCAATGTCGATCTAAGGTCAAACCCTATAAGAGTCCAATCACAAGCTCTAGAATTTTACCAATAATTGTAAGTCCAGGGGAGTACACTCACAAGCCCTAAAATTAACCTTATACTTCAACAAGCTTAAAAAATATGATGACAAGGGAAGGGAGATCAATTGCAAGCCTTCCTAGGGTTTCAAAACAACATGTATCCAAGGAAAACAAGACAACATGAAAACTATCACCTGTTTTATAAAGAATTCACTTAATAAACCAAGAATAAAGCATCAAACACTTGAAAGGACCACTTACTAATAAAGTCGTTGGCATGAAATAAACCATAGAACATGAATCATCCACAAAATATGAAGAAGCATACACAAGATCACTCTCCAAGAGGTGCACATAAGTACTCCATGATGAAAAATAAGCAAATAAGGCAAGATAAGTGATCCTCCATAAGTTAGAGTTATCATTTACAATCGGGGAAGTGCTATCCTTATTATATGAGGAAACCCTGGTACTTTACCTCTCTAAAATCCCCTAAAAATAATAATATCCATGATAGAAGGTGGATAGGTCTGGGATTACCCCCAAAATAGCCTCCAACATTAATATAAAATGAAAATACATCAAAACGTCCTCTTAAAATCCTACACATGTGAGTGTAAGAGGCTCAAGAGGGTGACACCATCACCTCAAGGGGCATAAAGGCCAACTCCAACGGCCACATCTCTCCCAAAAAGGTGCAAAGAATCATGGTAAGTCATGTCTCCTCGTCAAAAGGTCACAAATCCTCATCAAAAAGTGCCAAATCATCATCACCAATGCTAGGTAGGCCTAAGGAAGCATCAAATATCCATCATCTATGACGTCAACATCAACATGTGCAACATCCAAGGGATAAGGTGTGACATCACGAGGGAAAAATCTCCACAACCTCTCTAATAGATGTACTATTATCATCAATGCTCATGTCACCAACCCTAAGCTTGAATACTCAAAGGGTATAATGTCCATGATGAGGGGTTTCTTGCCCATCTTATGACCCATCTAGCTATATCTACAATGACCGAACCATCAGTCGAATGTTCAAGGTCCAGGAGGTGATGGAAGGTGTCCAAAGGGAGGCCAAGTCATTAAGTGACCCAATTATCATAATAAAAAATGCAACGTCTTCCAAATAGTGTATGACATCATCATGATAACATCCTCCAAAGGACCATAACATGGGTGGATAATCAAAACAAGGTTCATAAAATCAGGTAAGACCAACGACTACAATATACACGAGTCATTAGAATCATACATAGTAAGCCACAACTTAATATAAAATCCACTTAAGAAATTGACATTTGGTATCTTCTTCAAACTTCACACTAGCTCAAGACTTTATGCAATTTGCAAGGTTTAGGTATGGGAGGGCCATCACAAGATCCTATTAGGTGTGTCAATACCCAAGTAGAGAAATAGTTCATGAGAAACCCTTCAAAGTGTAAGTATAAGTGAATGAGGTGTCATGGGGTTTACTTGATGGTCATGGTGTCATTGACATGCAAGGCCATGTGTGGGTTCATCTACATGAGTGCATTTGTAGAAGAAATGCTTGGTGCTTTAGTTACCCTTTCCTCAACAATGTGTGTATTGAATACCCCTTATTTTATTTTGATATTCTTTTATTGCTTTACAAGTCCCCTTTTTAGGTTCATGCATTTCTTATTTTACTAGGATTAAATCCTTTTAATGTGATATGGATTCAGTGCTTTAGGACTAGGGGCTATCACCTCATAACAAGGGGGTAGATCTCAAGCTGATATTTGGATTTTGATTTGGTTATTTGTCATCCCATTATTTCTTCTTTCTTTTATATCATGCCTTTTTTTTTCTTTTTTTTTTTACCAGTTACATCAACCTCAACATTCTATCCCTTCTTCTCAGAGGAGGATGAAGGGATAGACCTTTTTGGTGTACATGTAACAACCATTTCCAAAATATGGGTCAACATAAGGAAAATAGATGGAATGTGTTAAGTATGTAAGGAAGTGGTAGATTACTCCTATTGAGGCCTCCCAGTAGTACCCTTGTTCCCCAAGAGTGACAACACTAGACTAGGACAAATATGAAGACCACCAAGGTGAAACAAGGAAAAAATCATAACTTCGAAGAAATCCCAATCCATTATCTAAATTCAGTCCATGATCCTCACCTAAATGCCTAATGCATTAAATGTAACACTTTATATGAAACAATGACTAGTTTACCTCATGTGTGCTTGACCATGATCATTAGATGAATTGTGCTAATTGAGTGAATGGATTGAAGAATGATGAGGGGATGTTGTTTGTGGAGAATTTTGATGATAATCTCTAGGATCATTGTCTTCATTGTGGAACATGAGACATGATCTCCTCTATTTACCCCTAACTAAGAGTGGGTAACAATGCTCATCAATGGTTCTCCATCAATGTTTTTTAAAGCTTTAAGGGGTATGAGACAAGGCTATCCTTTGTCCCCTTTTCATTTTCTATTGATTGGAAAAAGTGTGAGCGGGATACTTAACTTTGTGAGACATGAAGGCTTAATCAAAGGTATTTTGGTAGAAGAGGTATTTGGCGATGGATTGGTAAGGGAATGGAGGACATATAAACACATTTTAGAGGCCTTTTGTTTAGCGACTGGGATGGAAATAAGAACAAATCCCTGATTAGATATTATTTTCGGGATTAACTGCATAGTGTAAGTCATTAATCTATGACCCATATCCATGAGTATTAGTCACAACTGACTAATAATTCTCATGATTTTAATAGTCCACTTAGCACTCATTGCATTGGGTGATGCTCACAGGGGTGAAGAAGTGGGATTGAAACCAACAAAATGAATTGCATAGTATCAATCATCACTTCCGGGTCTTGCACCCAACAACTAGGACTTCCTAGGTGGTCACCCATCCCAAGATGCCTTTGGATCAAGCGCGCTTAACTGTGGATTTTTCCCCACAATCAAGCCCACTTAACTTGCTACCCAATTTGCAAAACCTTAGCAAGTATCGTGCCTTATGAACTACCCAGTTAGAGCTCCCTTCACTCTTATTATTTAAGCATATAGGGGCTTCCGCAGTGCAAGATGTTAGATATTATTTTTGGGATTAACTGCGTAGTGTAAGTCATTAATCTATGACCCATATCCATGAGTATTAGTCGTGACTGACCAATAATTCTCATGATTTGAATAGTCCACTTAGCACTCATTGCATCAGGTGATGCTCACAGGGGTGAAGAAGTGGGATTGAAACCAACGAAATGAATCGCATAGCATCAATCATCACTTCCGGGGCTTGCACCCGGTAACTAGGACTTCCCAGGTGGTCACCCATCCTAAGAGGCCTCTGGCTCAAGCGCGCTTAACTGTGGAGTTTTCCCCACAATCAAGCCCACTTAGCTTGCTACCCCATTTGCAAAACCTTAGCAAGTATTGTTCCTTATGAACTACCCAGTTAGAGCTCCTTTCACTCTTATTATTTAAGCATATAGGGGCTTTCATAGTGTAAGATATTAGATATTATTTTTGGGATTAACTACGTAGTGTAAGTCATTAATCTATGACCCATATCCATGAGTATTAGTCGCAACTGACCAATAATTCTCATGATTTGAATAGTCCACTTAGCACTCATTTCATCGGGTGATGCTCATAGGGGTGAAGAAGTGGGATTGAAACCATGGAAATGAATCGCATAGCATCAATCATCACTTTCGGGGCTTTCACCCGGTAACCAGGACTTCCCAGGTGGTCACCCATCCCAAGACGCCTCTGGCTCAAGCGCGCTTAACTGTGGAGTTTTCCTCACAATCAAGCCCACTTAGCTTGCTACCCCATTTGCAAAACCTTAGCAAGTATTATGCCTTATGAACTACCCAGTTAGAGCTCCCTTAAATCTTATTATTTAAGCATATAGGGGCTTCCTCAGTTCAAGATATTAGATATTATTTTCGGGATTAACTACGTAGTGTAAGTCATTAATCTATGACCCATATCCATGAGTATTAGTCGCAACTGACCAATAATTCTCATGATTTGAATAGTCCACTTAGCACTCATTGCATCAGGTGATGCTCACATGGGTGAAGAAGTGGGATTGAAACCAACGAAATGAATCACATAACATCAATCATCACTTCCGGGGCTTGCACCCGGTAACTAGGACTTCCCAGGTGGTCACCCATCCCAAGATGCCTCTGGCTCAAGCGTGCTTAACTGTGGAGTTTTCTGCACAATCAAGCCCACTTAACTTGCTACCCCATTTGCAAAACCTTAGCAAGTATTATGCCTTATGAACTACCCAGTTAGAGCTCCCTTCACTCTTATTATTTAATCATATAGGGGCTTCTGCAGTGCAAGATATTAGATATTATTTTTGGGATTAACTGCGTAGTGTAAGTCATTAATCTATGAACCATATCCATGAGTATTAGTCACAACTGACCAATAATTCTCATGATTTGATAGTCTACTTAGCTTGTAACCAGGACTATTCAAATCATGAGAATTATTGGTCAGTTGCAACTAATACTCATGGATATGGGTCATAGATTCATGACTTACACTATGCAGTTAATCCCGAAAATAATATCTAATATCTTGCACTGCGGAAGCCCCTATATGCTTAAATAATATGAGTGAAGGGAGCTCTAACTGGGTAGTTCATAAGGCACAATACTTGCTAAGGTTTTGGAAATGGGGTAGCAAGCTAAGTGGACTTGATTGTGGGGAAAAATCCATAGTTAAGCGCGCTTGAGCCAGAGGCGTCTTGGGATGGGTGACCACCTGAGAAGTCCTGGTTACTGGGTGCAAACCCCGGAAATGATGATTGATGCTATGCGATTCATTTCGTTGGTTTCAATCCCACTTCTTCACCTCTATGAGCATCACCCGATGCAATGAGTGCTAAGTGAACTATTCAAATCATGAGAATTATTGGTCAGTTGTGACTAATACTCATGGATATGGGTCATAGATTAATGACTTACACTATGTAGTTAATCCCAAAAATAATATCTAATATCTTGCACTGTGGAATCCCCTATATGCTTAAATAATAAGAGTGAAAGGAGCTCTAAATGGGTAGTTCATAAGGCACAATACTTGCTAAGGTTTTGCAAATGGGGTAGCAAGCTAAGTGGGCTTGATTGTGGGGAAAACTCCACAGTTAAGCGTGCTTGAGCCAGAGGCGTCTTGGGATGGGTGACCACCTGGGAAGTCTTGGTTACCGGGTGCAAGCCTCGGAAGTGATGATTGATGCTATGCGATTCATTTCGTTGGTTTCAATCCCACTTCTTCACCCCTGTGAGAATCACCCGACGCAATGAGTGCTAAGTGGACTATTCAAATCATAAGAATTATTGGTCAGTTGCGACTAATACTCATGGATATGGGTCATAGATTAATGACTTACACTACGCAGTTAATCTCGAAAATAATATCTAATATCTTTCACTGCGGAAGCCCCTATATGCTTAAATAATAAGAGTGAAGGGAGCTCTAAATGGGTAGTTCATAAGGCACAATACTTGCTGAGGTTTTTCAAATGGGGTAGAAAGCTAAGTGTGCTTGATTGTGGGGAAAACTCCACAGTTAAGCGTGCCTAAGCCAGAGGCGTCTTGGGATGGGTGACCACCTGGAAAGTCCTGGTTACCGGGTGCAAGCCCGGGAAGTGATGATTGATGCTATGTAATTCATTTCGTTGGTTTCAATCCCACTTCTTCACCCCTGTGAACATCACTCGATGCAATGAGTGTTAAGTGGACTATTCAAATCATGAGAATTATTGGTCAGTTGCGACTAATACTCATGGATATGGGTCATAGATTAATGACTTACACTACGCAGTTAATCCCGAAAATAATATCTAATATATTGCACCGCGGAAGCCCCTATATGCTTAAATCCCTAATTATTTGTAATGAATTGTATCCTAACGTGGAATCATACACTACAAGGAAAAGACCTTTTAGCGGAAGTTTCTAGTGTTACAAAATTGGAAAAAATTGGAAAAAAAACCTCCGCTAAAACATTTGTTTTCGATAGCGGATGTTTTTACGTATACTATAACGAAAGTTGATTATAACTAAAAAAATCTGGGTGGCCAAAGGTGTTAGCGGATGTTTACAAATCAATGTGTTTGTATAAGGCACACATATTAGTCCGTACATACACCTACAACACCGGTGATGTACATTTAATGTCAAGCACCGGGGCAGTAAAATATTTATGCACCAAGGCATTTGTCTTATAAGAACCAGGGCTTTAACATTAAAATGCACCAAGGGAGTGTTAATAGTCAAATATGACCATGTTCAACATTGAAGAATTTGCTCGGTTAGGATCTCGATTAGACCCTTATCCGTTGTAAATGGTGATTCCGACTGTTTTAGGTCCAGTTACCTATAACTATCCTAATCTACAAATAAAACTAAATCTAAGAGAAATATATACACTTGCTAATTGATTGTAGAGATTTTATCCTTTATTAAATAACAAACTGAAACACAAATATATAGAGGTTCAAAACTATCTACAAGAAAAGACTAATTCTAATTATCATAAAAGTTACTCCTACGAAAGGAGATTTTGTTTTCTCTTTTTAAGAATAAAAGTATATGGAAATGAAAATTAAATGTAATCTAATTGATCAAATAAAACTAATTTAATAAAACAATCTAATGCTCGGTTATAATTCAAATAGTATATGAATTAAATAAGGCATGCAATATTCAAAAGATATAGATCTTCATAACACATGCCCGAGTTTAACAACTGTGTATGAGCTAATAAATATGCCTAAGTAATTAACTCAAATTATTAATCAAACTAGTATTCATATACAAAATAACACTGAAATAATGCATATAATAAGGATGAATTAATCTAATTGATTAATAGTAATCAATTAAATTAATTATAATTCCAATAACACATTATTCAAATAAGACCTTCATTTAAAAGATAAACATTCAAATATCAGTAATAGTACCAAATACTAATGCTTGTATTAACATTCAAAGCCAAAAATTGATTCAATATAAGTTTCAAAGAGAATACTTGTACAATAGTGCATAAGTTTGATTTTTATCGCAAACACTGAATCCCTTGTATCATCTTTCTTCCCCTCTTTTATATCAAAAGAGTTCAAAACTGACTTAACTTCTTTCTATAACTAAAAGTAGCTGACTGTTTAGAATGGGAAATTATCAAAATTATTTAACTCCCAAACTATATTAACAAAATACATAAAATAATGTTTATTGATGATCCTACTCTTGTGAGATTGGAGCGCTGGATTCGATCGCTGCCCTCCTCTAGGGTTTGATCCCGGGCTCCAGGACGCCGCCATGGCCACGCCAGGGGGAGGGAATTCCCCTCCCTCCTCCCTGATCCCCGCCGAAGAGGATTTTCGTAGGCTTCTAGCTTCGTCAGGGAAGAAACCGGTGGCCAAAGAGGCCCCAAAATTTGTCAAGAAACTCGACTCCATACCAGAAATCACATTGCCAGAGGAGCACTCCATCAAAATCGCCCTGGCCCTTGCTGAAAGAGGATTGGTCAGCCAATTCATGGGTCTTTGACCCTCAACCAAAACCACGGACGACTAGATTCAGCGTAACTGGAGACCCCACCTGAAGCACAATGTCACCTGCTACCCGGTGGGGAGAGGATTCTTCGTCTTCGAATTTATCTCAAAAGATGATCGCGATCTCATCTTCCGAAGTGGCCCCTATTTTATGGGCACACAAGGACTCTATCTGAATAGGTGGTCTCCAGACTTTGACCCAATAGTTGACGTACCCAAAGAGGTATTGGTCTGGGTACGGCTCCCTAATCTTCCAATCCATTGCTGGAATACTCCAGCCCTGAAAAAAATAGGGAACACCCTAGGGCGCTTCATTGACAAAGCAGATCATAAAGGCCAGTACTCCTGCACGAGTATTTGTGTTGAAGTTGATCTGGAGGCAAGTCTTCTAGAAGCCATCAAACTCTCCTTAGGCTCTTGGTCTCACTTCCAGAAACTCGATTATGAAAAACTTCCTTTTAAATGCCGGCTTTGCCATGAATATGGCCATTTCCAACGCAATTGCCCAAAAGGCCAGCCAGAAGAAGAAGGTGAGGGATGGCAAAGGGTCAAAAGAGGAAAGGCCAACCCCAAGTCAAATGAAAAAAAAGCACCAAGTAATGCTCAGAAGTCAGATCCCAAAGCCTCGTCGAAGGAACCCGTCCAACCTCAAGCCAGGACTCAGAAGCCAGGCACCGCGGGTCAAGGGGTAAGTTCCTCGGTGGTGAATGACCCGACAACCCCTCTGGTTATTGTCATACGTGAATCCTCTCCCCCTGATCGCATTGGTCCCGCAGAGACGCAAGGCACCCAAGGTGCCACCTCGTTGGAGCCAGGGGAAATCCAACCTGAACCAGCAAACCCCTTATCTGGAAGCTCTCCTACGCGCAGAGAAATGGATGAAGACTCTGATCTAGGAGGAGACACTGATGAAGGATCCACGGAGTCTGAGAGCTCGCATGCAACTCTAGCCAAGAACCCAAGGGGCAGGAAATCAAGTAAAAAGAAAAGGGAAGAATTCTCTTACGCAGATATTATGCAAGGCTCCCAGAAGACTCTTAAAGGTATGATGAGTACAAGATCCAAGCAAGGCCAGGCCTCCAAAGGGGCCGTCCCCTCTAAAATTAAATAATGCGGTACATCTCCTGGAACTGTAGAGGTCTAGGCAGTCCACAGAAAGTTGAAGCAATGAGAGACTTAGTAAGAATCAATAAGCCTGAGATCCTGCTAGTTCAGGAGACAAAAATGGAGGATGACTCTGCCCTCCATGCAGGAAAAGCATTCTGGAAAAAAAGCTCGGGGGAAGCTGTCAGCTCTAGGGGGCCTCAGGAGGTCTAGCCACCTTCTGGGATCCCTCCATATTTGAGTTGCTCGCTGCTCACAGTAAAATGCACTGGATCTACACCAAACTCCTTCACAAAGTCTTGAGCCATCATGTAAGTTTGTTTAACCTCTATGTTCCAATTTTGTTAGCTGAAAAAAAAGATTGTTGGGAGTTAATTGAAGCATTCCTCAGCCTCCACAGGCCCAGGAATTTAATCATTACAGGGGATCTGAATGTCACTCTAGATGTAAATGAGAAAAAAAGGGGGCTCTATTGTCCGAGATCCCTCTCGGGAATGGGTTGAAGACACCATATTAGGATGGGATCTTGTTGACATTAAAACCTCCAATGGAAACTTTACCTGGACTAATAAAAGGCTAGGGCCAGGGCACATCGCGGCCCGCCTAGACAGGTTTTTGGTTCACTCCAACTTCCTCACCCTGGGGCTTCATGGCTCATCCAAAATCCTTCCCAATTGTGTCTCCGACCATAAACCTATCCTTCTTGATCTCTCCGTTGATGAGAACCTGGGTTCCATCCCCTTTAGGTTTAGTCCCCTGTGGGTCCAACAAGATGGCTTTATTCAAATTGTCACCAACTCTTGGAGTAAAAAGGTTACTGGAAATCCCTCCTTTATTTGGGAAGGAAAACTCAAACGATTAAAAATTGATCTGAAGAACT
>ML790805.1:231986-264666 GCA_009831015.1 Picea engelmannii | reverse complement strand
TTAATCATGCCCAATTTGCAGATGACACTCTATTTTTGGGTGGCGCCGAAATCCTTTCTGCAAGGAGATTCAAGAAGGAGCTTGAAATCTACAATCAGGTGTCAGGAAGTAAAATCAACCTGCAAAAAAGAAAAATTTATTGTTGGAACTGCCCTGGAACAAAACTTGGAAGAATCTCCAGAGCACTGGAAATGGAATGCCCGCAGAATTGGGTCTCTTTCACTTATCTGGGGGTTCCTATCTTTAAAACTGCCAGCAACTCTGCGAACTGGAACCCCATCATTGACAAGTTAAAAGCAAAGATTCAGAAGTGGGGGACCGGCTGGCTTACCCTAGCAGGAAAACTAGTTTTGCTGAAATCTATTCTTTACAGTATTCCTATTTATCAATCCTCTATACTTCTGGCCCCCAATAAAGTCATTGGTAAGATTGAAAGTCTCTGCAAAAAAATTTTGTGGGAAGGAGGGAAGAGAAACCTGAAAAAGTTACATCTGGTAAGCTGGGACAAAATCCAAAAACCTTATAGAGAAGGAGGCCTCCAAGTTAGAAGTATTCATGCTCAGAATTTAGCAATGAGATCCAAACTCCTTTGGCAACTGGTGTCCGGAAGATCTAGCTGGAGCAAGAGAGTATTGTGGAAAAAATACTTCACAGGGCAGAGACAGAGGTGTTTAGATAAAAATCCCCCCAATATAAAAGGTTCCCCTATCTTTAAACTCTGTCTCAAAGCATTGGAACATTTCAGATCTTTATTGTATTGGATCCCTGGTAATGGGAAAAGAATCAAAGTGTGGGAAGACCCAATCCTTGGGGAAGAGCCCCTGGGGCAAAATCCTGGAATCCAGAATATAAAACAGTGGCTTAAGGAGCAGTATGTCCTCACTCTATGGGGCCTCTCTGCCTGGGATAATGAAAACAATTGGATGATTGGAATTTAGGCGATCACCCTTCCAGGATTGAAGAGGAGGCAAAGCTACTAACCACGCTCCTGCAGGGCAAAGCCCCACTGAACCAAGCTGCCAGGGACAAGAGAGGGTTGGGTACAAAATATGGAAGTTTCTCTACAGCTGAAGGCTACCAATATTTAATGATGATCCCTCATGCTGCTCCAAATCCTGCCCACTGGAAGTTCGTCTGGTCCACTTTGTCCATCCTGAATGTTGATCTTTTCTGCTGGAATATAGCGCATAGAAGTATCCTCACCGCTGAGAACCTAAGAAAAAGAGGCCTGGAAGGCCCCTCAAGATGTTCCTTGTGTAAGAATCATGAAGAAAACATAGACCACTTACTGCTCTCCTGTCCCTACTCAAAAGGGGTATGGCAAGAAGTCCTGCCCACTATAATTGTTGAGCTCCTTTCCAACTGGGCTGTCTCCTCTCCCTTCAGTCTTGTCAACAAGAACATGCTCAAAATAGTTTGGTTGTTGCTGCCTAAGTTTGTTTTCTGGAAACTGTGGCTTGAAAGGAACAATCGCCTGTTCAGAAATGTGGAGAGCCCTCCATCAAAAGTGGCAATGAGAGCCAAATCTCTACTTGGAGAGTCCCTGGAATACAAACCTGCTCTTTGGAATGCTCAGGCGTTAAATGAGAAGGAAACTGCTTGGATTACAGCTCTAACCACAAGTGCTCAAGCATTTCCCTCTCCCAGGTCTCCAACCCAAGCTGTGTGGGAAATTCGAATGCCTGAAGAGGACTTCCTAAAATGGAGAATAGCGCAGGAGGCTCATTGTTTATTCTTCGATGGCGCCTCGAAGGGCAATCCAGGACCATCGGGTGGAGGAGGAGTGATCCTTGCGCCCTCAGGCTCCACGCGAACCACCTTTACCTGGGGGCTGGGAACCCAAACTAATAACTCTGCTGAATTTTATGCCTTGTGTCAAGGTCTCTGACAAGCACTCAGTCTAAACATCCAAGCTATTTCAGTCTTCGGGGACTCTAAACTGGTGGTGCAGGCCATGCGCATGAAGACTAAACCTTCCAGCCTCCAATCAAATCGGATCTACTAGAAAATTTTGGTCTTAGCTGGCAAGTTCCAAACCATAAACTGCTTCCATGTGCTTCGGCATCTCAACAAGCACGCTGATCACGGGGCCAACTATACTACGCTCCTGAGCAGGAGCACCATTTCTGTCAATGGGATCGTCTCAAACTGTAATATCCCGTGACACAGACAGGACGAAACTCGGCCCAGGTATCCGTTGCACTCAGGGTTACATTGATTCTTGTGAAATTCGTGGAGCCAATGTCCCATTCGCACAGACCGGGGCTCCCTTAAGGCCTGCTCCCAGTTCTTCTACTCAGGAGAGTCGCCACGATCTGCGCGGCTATGCTTCGTCGGCCCTGGTCACCTTAGAAATTACTGGGAATGATCCTCAAGAATATTGGATTCCGTCAACATTGTTTTAAAGTGTAATGGACCCTGCCGCTAATGACAGAGCAGTCTGTCTCGTCGAGGGAATTTGCCAGTGTAACACAGCCCCCGAAAGCTGATTTTTCGGACTATAATTAAACTACCCCCYAGTTGCGGTTAAAAAAAAAAAACAAAATACATAAAATAAAAATAGTTTTCTTTTAACAACCAACTGTTACATTTTGGAATTATGCCTAGAAAACTAATATTCCATATTCTCGTATCTCATCCAAGTCATTCCTTTAACACCTATMAAAAAAATAAAAAAAAAATAATAAAACAATAAAAACAAAATTAGAGTTGCTACATAATTTTAAATTCTACAGCTTCTCATTTATTAATGAAATTTAAACAAAACAAAAAAAACTAAAATAAAGAAARTGTTTAAATCATACCAAAAACAAAACATCTTAATTAAATTCAGAGTTAACGAAAATGTTTACCCTTGGCGAGTTGATGGTAAATGCTTCTCCTTTTTTTTCCTGCCTAGAACCCTAAACTTGTCTTCTTTGGATTTTGACCAATGATTTATTTTCTGCCCTAAGTAGCTGGTTTTCCAACTCCAGATCAATTATATTTGCCTGTAGCACAAGAACTACTGAATAATATTTATCTTTCCAAAAGGAAACTTCCAGATTTGGATTGGTTTTAGCTCTTCCTTTCTCTGTTTCTTCAACGACCTTTTCGGCGGGTTCCTTCATTGTATGCGAAGAAATGTTCTATGGAGAAGAGACTTCTTGTTTTTTAACCAATTCTTCATCTTCAATTTGAACAGGAGAACCAACATTAGAAGTTTTTCTAGATTTGTTTCTGAACATTCTGGAAATTTTCCTTCCTTGACGTTTGTTCATAAAATTGACTAGATGCTTAGAATCATCATTCTTTTTGAAAACATGAGTATCACATTCAGATGCAAGAGAGGAAACCATAGTCTATTTGGATGCTTTAGAAGAAACCTGAGGTATTTCACAAAAAACAAATGACTCTTGCTTAAGGTTAAACCTTAAGGATTGACTGTGTGTAACCCTCACAACATTTTGTTGAGAAACGAAAGATTGTGGGCATGAAGGAGCATTATCTTCTACAGGATTTGACATTTCAAACTATACTTGAGAGTCATGAGTCTGTAAATTCGAATCAGGGTTATCCTAAAAGTGATTTGTCTTAATGAAACCCTCCCAAGAATCACTATTATGTTTTAAATGAGACTCAATCAAGATTTTAACTAAACCATGATGAAAAACATTTCTTTTTGAACTAAGATGTTTCCTCTGGTAAAACTAGGCCATTTTCGAAAGGCTTTTAAGCAAGAAGACATTCATATTTAACTCATAATCTATGAAAACTATCAACAACCAGAAGTGATATATAAAGAACAGACTATAAGGCCCTTTGCAGGTGATAAAACCTTTGATAATTCCTAAGAGAAAATGCCATTTTTCTTTCACTAGGGAGATATGCATACCTTTGTAATCGTATTTTCACTCAGGATAAATTAAGATTTCAGACTAGGGGATTTCTTTAATTATTTTAGTCTTAGAACAACATTCCCCCTTTAACGACCGTTGACAAATTGGTCACTCTGGCTATTATTTCCTCATTTATCTGTAACTTGATATCTCCAGCCTTGGCATATTCACCATTAAAACTCAATGCAAAAGCTTTAGTAACCTGTGAATTATAGCCATTAAACATCCGCAAGAAATCTAACCAACCAACTTTTTGAAAAGTCGGATAATAGTCTTCATTAGCTTCAATAATCTCAATGCTAGGTTTGATTTTGGATAGCATACCCATACTAAAAGGTTTACTACAGTAGGGAAAAAACCCTCATGAAAACATAACAGGCTCTCACTCACAGGTAAACGAAAAAAAAAAACCTTCAATGCATGGGAAAATATCCCAACTCGAGGAAATACATCGTATACAATATTTGACGTGAGGCATTAATTTGTAAATACGGTGAAATAACAAAGCACCATACATGGAGGAGAGTGAGTATATTTTGGGAAAAGTAGACTATTTGTATGAAATTTGAAAAGACCCTGTTTTAATTTTCAATTAAGATCATTTGCATCTATGATGATCAGGTTAGGCACGATGTCCTACTAAATCATATCAATAAGTTACTTTGGATCATGGGAATAATTATAATTATGAAATAAATTGATTATGAAAGGCAAGTTATGAACACAAATATAATTTGTTGGAACATTAGTCTCTTCTCCAAACAAAGCAAGTTAATGAAAACTTAGACAAACAATATAATTAAAAAAATTGTGGCTTGCCAAATATTGTAGCTCATGTATAATCTTGTCAAAAGTGTGTATGTGAGCAAAATAATCAAGGATATGTTGATCAAATGACTTGGAAATTCAAATGAAAACAATCAAAAAATAATGTATCATTAAAATCTAGATTTCATAAGACTTGGGAGCATAATCAACAAAACTTTCAAAAATTGAAACAAAATTTGTAAAACCTTTTTCTTCTCAAAAATGAAAAGAAATGAAGGGCCCCAAATTTATTTATATCACATGCAAAAATTTGGGAGGTTGTTGTATGTTACAACAAATGGCGACATGCTGCTGAAACGAATTATCTCTGTATATAAGTCAAAGAAAAATATACCAGATCATAAAAAATAAGGAAAATTTATTGAATGCATATAAAATATATTTATGACTAGTTTGTAAAGGATAAAAAATAGAACACTACTAATACTCTTTCACACTATTTCATTGGAGGGGATAAAAGGCATTTATTAATTTTATGGCTGGGAAATGAAGCTTTTTATTTGACTAATAAGTAAAGTTTATTCATCATGTCAGAATTGAAAAATCTAACTCTCTGTACCTGGTATTGCTTCGTTGCCAGCGGGCTTGTTTAGTACCCCGACAAAGTTACCTTAATAACATATAAGCCTTGACCCACTGCCAACATACCTTTTCAGTACCCCAGCGAGATAGCATATACTTCCCACGTCCTCATTTATTTTTTATTTTTCAACTTTAGTCTTTAGTAGATGAATTAGTGATTGCATTTGAGCAATGACGAAAATAGAGGAGGGGTGACATAGAGAGTTACTTATATATCTTTGAACATGAAATAAGAACTAAATTGTTCATCTTATGATATGCTATTTCCCAGCCAATTATTTTATTTTAGGGGAAAATATTACTCCAAATAGACTTTGTGGTAGAGTATTTTCCTTGTTTATATTTCTTTAAAAATATAAACTAGTCATAAGATTTATCCTTTGAATTTTAAGGAATTTTCCCATTTCAAACAATCTAGATTAAACTGTCTCTGTACTAAAATGGATTTCAAAGCCAACTGATAAACAAGTGTATATGGTTGTTATATCAGATCAGAAATCAAAAGATAATAAAAAAATAGTATGAAAGGAAGAAAATAAATAAATTTCAAAAGATACAAGTTCAAACTAAAATAACAAAGCAAACAAAAAGTATTTACAACTATTTACATGGATTGAAATATCTTTTAGGAAAAATATTTTTTGAGAATTAACCCATTTACATGCAAGGATTCTTCTATGCCTTTCAAAGTTTGTAAAATAAAGGTAGACGAACCAATTTTTTTAGTGACCTGAAAAGGACCCGACTACAACTTTTGAAATTTAGTATGTTTACCTTTTTTGTAACCTCCCTCTCTTGCTTGCACTGAGCGAGCTTATTCTTCGAGGGCACTTGCTTGCAAGTGATCCGGGTTATTATACTAATTGTTTTTTTGATTATGATTATGAGATATTATGGATTTGATGATATGTCATTTTGTTGGATTTACATAGGCAGGTGCTATTGATTGGGTTCTCCTGAGTGTGTAGGACTTTGGACATTGAGGATGCAGAGGCATCGATGAAACCCCTTGGATTCTGGATCGAGTCAGGGAGTGGACTGTTGGGTTTGAATGTTGTTTATGTGACATATGTACATATGATTATATGTTATGATGATTTATTATTATTGTTGACATGATTCGTTGATGGATGTAGGTTGACGATAGCTTGCCGACCAGACTCACATGTGGAGTAGAGGGGTCACGCACGACAACTAGAGACTTGAGGGAGAGGTGTGGAAGAAACCCTACCACAACCTACTAGCACTCTTGTCGTGGCTCGAACTGTAGGTTAATGATTACCTAGTTCGAGAAGACCCATGATGTCGTGAGGGCAGACTGTGACAGTCGCTCACGATGATTCTAAGGGGCATGCAATAAGGCAGGTGCCTTATTCCTTAGAGGCCCTTAGTCTCCCACAATATCACCTAGCGGAGTATTGACTCCAGGGGTTTTACGTCTACTAAAGTTAGTCAAGAGGTGAGTGGCACCCTTGGGGCACATAATGCATCCTGAAGGGCACGTTGCACAAGGAAAATGGAAAGAGGTGAGTGGCACCCTTGGAGAACGTAGTGCGTCCTGAAGGGCACGTCACGATTTTAACGGGTAAGTGAATAAACCTAGTCGGCCTTAAAAAAATTCAAACTTATTTATTCAAGTAAAAATTATAATGGAGGGTTAAATTTTTAAAAAGGGGTACTAGTTGTTTTATCTACACTTGCTAAATTAATTTTTAATTAAAAAGGAAAAAGGGTAAATGGTTGTTTTATCTACACTTGCTAAATTGATTTTTTTTTTAGTTAAAAAGGAAAAAGGAGGAAACTTAAGAGAAAAAGGAAACCAAGGGAAAAAGGAAACTTAAAGAAAAGGGGAGACTTAAAGAAAAAGATGAATGTCGAACTTAGTAAGGAATCTAGCCTTTGGAACTTTCTCATTATGAACTCAACTAGGAATTAAGTAAGGCGTAAGTCATTTAAGATTTGTAAGGGAATATTGGGACACCGGGGAGCATTTTTAGGAATGATTTTAGGTGGGTGAGGGAAATAGGAATATTTAATTAATTAATAAAATTGTTTTTTTGGTGCAACTAGGGGATGAGTGACATGTGTATGGGGGACGTTTTTCCTAATTCAATTAATGAAAAAGGAATTTAATGATCATTTGGGAAACTAATTACTTAGAAACTCTATAAAAAGGATGGAGGAGGAGGAGTATGGATCTGATCTTTTGTGTAACGTTACGCTACTGAAATTTTATCTTGACTAAACTTTCTCTTGTGGGAGTTGGGATACCCATCTTGGGTAACGAGTGGTAGCTCGACCTTGCGAGGTGAGCTGGGTGCTAGCATTCTCTGGTATTGTGTGTGTGTCCCATTTGCAGTTCAGGGGGCTCAGGGGGAAGAAGAGTACCCCTAGCGTTGGTTGGGAGGTATCGGTGAGGTCACATCGTTTGGAAAGCGGGAGCTAGATGGAGCACGAGCGAGACAATGACTCAGAGCTTTTGTATTTGGCTACGGTACGCATGTGTATATTTGTAATGAATGGTAGTTTAATTTTTTTTCCTGCGCTTTCAGTAATGTACTTCTACTGTGTTAAAGATTATGTTTTATTCAGCGTAACAAAGATTTCATTTTTATCTTCAACAATTGTCTTGATGAGCCCAACCTTTTATGATCAAAGAACTTAAAATCATCCTAGCCTTATGCTCGCTGTATTTTGAATTGATTTCCCATGGTGAACCCAACCTTTGATTGCAATGACTTCTCTATGTTTATTTTATTGTTTAATACGAAGAAGAATTGTGTTTTTATCTTCTGTCCTTATTCCTTAAGTTATTAGTCCGTGCCTGAGCAGTCGGCCAGGAGCCGAATCGACGGTCGTCACTCCGTGTTTAAAGACCTATAGATTCAAATGGCCTGCTTTCCTATGCATGGATAATAAGTGAAGGATAAATTTCACCCAGTCATATATCCCTTACTCATCTCTGCATTTTTCTCCTATGATTAATCTCTAATCCTTGCGCCTTCTTGTGAATGAGTATCCTTGTGTTAATGATTGATTCATTGTCGAATAATTGGTCTTTGCGCCTTCTTGTGATTGAGTATCTCTATGTTTTTGTTTGATTCATCTCTGATCGATTAATCTCTGTGTTTTGTTTGATTCATCTATGATTGATTCGTCTCTGTGATTTCTTGGCATATCATCTCTGCGATTTCTTGGCATTTTACCTAGCACTTTGATTGGTATAATCTCTGTGATTTTAATGATAAATCTCAATGCTTGATTGGTAAAATATCTGCATTATATTACTTACCACTATGAAATTTTTACTTTGCGATTTTCTCTTTAGATAGCTAATTACTTTGCACTTTAGCCAACATTCACGCCACGATTTCATTGGCACATTACACATACTCTACACCAAGAATTTCTGGGCATATTACACAATTGTTTCACCACGTTTTTCTTGGAGTTATTACCCAGATTTTACACCGCGATCTTGGCATACTAAACGACCTTTTTACACCATGAATTCTGGGCGAATTGACCAGTTTGACACAACGATTTATTTACCACTGAATGATTTCATTTGAATAACATTTAATTGAATGGCAATGAATGGTGATTTATTTACCACTGCTATTTATTTCATTGAATAACATTTAATTGAATGGCAATGATGAGCGAATACTAAGATTTGAGCGATTACTCTAATTTTATAGAGTTTGATTTCTCCCTTGAATGTAATTCAACAACAATATATTTACACAGTGATTTTAGTAATATTTGACAACGTTTTTATAATATGATGACAACGATTTAATAATAATGGGTAGCGATTTAATGTGTTGACAGTAAATATTTGACAACATTTTTATAATATAAGTCTAGAATATGTGCTAGCATTTTGCATTCTAGATAAAGAAACAATATTAAATGTAGAAAATTTTCTACTGAGATATTGAGCCAATTGTTGATAATGTTTCAAATGATTAGAAACACAATGATTTTTTTTTTACTTGTTTAACGACGATCTCATAATCACCGAAAACCAAGATGTCCCGCACATTCATGTTGATAGCTTTCTTTAGACCCTGAATTAACGCTTCATATTCGACAGTGTTGTTAGTGCACTAGAATGATAGTCTGCAGGCTAACATAGTCTTTTCAACATTGGGACGGATTAAAATACAAACTGCACCAACTCCGTTGTTAGATTTAGATACATCAAAATAAAATTTCCAAAATGGATAATTTACAGAGTTATATACAAAATTAATACAATGGGAAAAAATGTTTGAGAGAAATTTTCAATCTCTGAACTTTTAACTGTGGGATCAAAAGGAGAAATCTGTACATTAAAATTTCCAAAATAAGAATCAATAGCGTAATTCCCAACAATCATATTAGAAAAATCCACAGGTTCATTTTCTCCATATAAATCAATCACATTATGTTTCATATGTTTTTCCCTATATACAAGAATCTAATTAGGTTTCCCATTATATGGAAGCCAAAGGTGAGACCAATCAATTGATAAATATCCATTAAGTTTTTGAGACCAATCTCGACTTAAGATTAATCCATAAGCATCTGGAATATCAACAATGATAATATCTATTATTTGAAAAACCTTAGAATTAGATGATAATCTGATAAGTACATCCTTCAATTCCCCTAAAACTTTTACCCTTGTTTTATCTAATTGTACGATTTGAATAACTGATTTTTGTGGTTGTGCATTAATTTGAAGACAAACTGATTAAGGCATTATTTTTGAAGATGCAACAGAATGAGCTAAACAATTATGTACATTTTTATTAAAAATTTCGAAAGTGAGAAGAAAATGAGGAGTATGTGACCTTGATCTATCACCTATGAGAATTGAACCAATGTCTACCTCAAAAGATAACGTTTGAACAGTTGAAATTTTTTCTTTGTTTGACACTGTAGTAGATGATGGAATTATCTTATCGGGAACTCCTAAGGCCCTTAATAAACTATTCGTTTGAGATTTCAGTTTACTTAGTTCATAAAGGGAAATGTTTTCCTTAGTCTTTTTCATATCTTCTATGATATCATAATCGATTTTCTCAGCAACAATGAGGCTTTTTGAACCTGACTTATTTTCTTTAGGCTATGAATTTGAAGTATTTTCTGGTGGAGCAAATTCAGAAGTCGAAGATATACTTTTACTTTGGGTGTGAGCAACAAGAGCTTCTTTGGAATCATCTTCATTGAAATTTCCATTAATATCACAAAACAAATTAATATCTTTAACTTCCTCATTATCCTCTCCTTATTCTTCATTAACATTAACTCCTTCTGAAGTTTATCCACTAGGTGGAATCTGTGGATTTTTCTTGAAAAAAGGTCTCAATGGTTTATTTGAAACTTCTACTAGCTTTCCTTTAGCGTCCACTATTTAATTTTCTAATGTTTTCATGACTTTCTGTAATCTATCCATATCAAAAACATCTTTATCTTTCTTCTCATCTTTGATGATTACTTTTTTATTTGTTTGATAAGATATTGCATATTCACTTGGAGATTTACTTGCAATAGTAGATATTTCATTTTCTACATCTAAAAATTCATGCATTGCTTCAGTCAAAGTATTTTTGTTTGCATGTTTAAAAACATAGAAATGGAAAATGGTAAAGCAAAAGAATAAAAGTCAATCTGAATGTCTAAACCAGGTTTGTATGTTTGAGGCATTTTATTGAGAAGTTTAAGGAATCTTTGATTAAAATATTTGTTTTTCTCTTTAAGACCCATTTTAATTTTAGATAATTCTACTAATAAAATAGATGAAGACTTATCATCCCCGAATTTCTTAATTAATAAATCCTTAATGGTATCCCAATTAGTAATAGAGTTAGCTTGCAATGAAAAATACCAAGTAGAGGCTTCTCCTTTGAAAGTATATGGGGAGAGTCTACATACAACGTCTTCATGTTCAACGTCTCTTAGATTAACATCTAACATAAATTTATTGATACAATCGTCAGGGATTTCTTTTGATTTTGGATTAAATTTTGGTAACCATTTATCTATATTTTCAGGTAAATCATGTTGATTTCTAGGAACATTGACTGCTCCCAGAGTTCTCCATGACGTTATTGGTACTCCGACCATAGTATTTGGTTGATAAGGAGGATATGGAGGAGGATATGTATGTATAGGTGTATGCGAAGAAGGAGTAGAGGGAGGATTATTTCCAACAATTTTAACAATGTTTTTTCTAATTTGGATGGGAACTTGGAAATGAATAGTTTTGATACCTAACCTATGTCTCTGCGCTCTTGTAAGAACACCTAAATCTTGGATAAAAAAATCTATAGAATTAGAAGATACTTGAGAAGTTTCTCATTGATTTCTAAGATCTTCTATTTGTTGAAATTTTGGTGAATTAAGAAAACTGGAAGAAATATCACTTACAATTTTTTGAATTGGATATTCTAACTGTGAACTAGCAAAAGATATTGTGGGTGAAGTCAATCTACTTGAATGGTATTTAGTTTTATTTGTTGTTTTGGTCATTCATTATCAGATGCCCTCCTTCTAGTGCCAAAATGTTGATAGTCAAATATGACCATGTTCAACATTCAAAAAATCTCCCAATCAAGATCTCGATTAGACCCTTATCCATTGTAAATGGCGATTCCAACTGGTTTAGGTCCAATTACCTATAACTATCCTAATCTATAAATAAAACTAAATCTAAGAGAAATATATACACTTGCTAATTGATTGTAGAGATTTTATCCTTTATTAAATAACAAACTAAAATATAAATATATACAGGTTCAAAACTATCTACAAGAAAAGACTAATTCTAATTATCATAAAAGTTACTCCTACGAAAGGATATTTTGTTTTCTCTTTTCAAGAACTAAAGTATCTGAAAATGAAAATGAAATGTAATATAATTTAGCAAATAAAACTAATTCTAATAAAATAATCTAATGCCCGGGTATAATTCAAATAATATATGAATTAAATAAGACATGCAATATTCAAAAGATATAGATCTTCATAACACATGTCTGAGTTTAACAATTGTGTATGAGCTAATAAATCTGCCTAAGTAATTAACACATATTATTATTCAAACCAGTATTCATATACAAAATAACATTGAAATAATGCATATAACAAGAATGAATTAATCTAACTAATTAACATTAATCAATTAAATTAATTATAATTCCAATAACACATTATTCAAATAAGACCTTCATTTAAAACATAAACATTCAAATATCAGTAATAATACCGAATACTAATGATTGTATTAACAGTCAAAGCCAAAAATTGATTTAGTATGAGTTTCAAAGAGAAGACTTGTACAATAGTGCATACGTTTGATTCTTATCGCAAAAAATGAACCCCTTGTATCATATTTCTTCCCCTCTTTTATATCAAAAGAGTTCAAAACAAACTTAACTTATTTCTATAACTAAAAACAGTTAACTATTTAGAATGAGAAATTATCAAAATTGTTTAACTCCCAAACTATATTAACAAAATACATAAAATAAAATTAGTTTTATTTTAACAACTAACTGTTCTATTTTGGAATTACACCTTGAAAACTAATATTCCATATTCTCGTATTTCATCCAGGTCATTCCTTCAACACCTATAAAAAAAATAAAAAGGATTAACAAAAATTAATAAAACATTAAATACAAAATTAGAGTTGCTACAAAATTTTATATTCGGTAGCTACTCATTTATTAATGAAATTTAAACCAAAAAAACTAAAATAAAGAAAACATCTAACTCATACCAAAAACAAAACATCTTAATCATAAGCATTATTGGGTAAAGTATTAAATTCTGAGTTAATGAAAATGTTAACCCCTGACGAGTTGATGGTAATTGCTTCTCCTTTTTTGTCCTGCCTAGAACCCGAAGCTTGTCTTCTTTGGATTTTGACCAATGATTTATTTTCTTCCCTAAGTAGTTGGTTTTCCAAATCCAGACCAATTATATTTTTCTGTAGCACAAGAACTATTGAATAATATTTATCTTTCCAAAAGGAAACTTCCAGATTTAAATCAATTTTATCTTTTCCTTTCTCTATTTCTTCAACGACCTTTTCGGCGGGTTCCTTCACTGTATGTGAAGAATTGTTCTGTGGAGAAGAGGCTTTTTGATTTTTAACCAATTCTTCATCTTCAATTGGAACTATAGAACTGACATTAGAAGTTTTTCTAGATTTGTTTCTGAACATTCTGGAAATTTTCCTTCCTTAACATTTGTTCATAAAATCGACTAAATGCTTAGAATCATCATTATTTTTGAAAATATGAGTCTCGCATTCAGATGCAAGAGAGGAAACCATAGTCTGTTTGGATGCTTTAGAATAAACCTAAGGTATTTCACTAAAAAATAATGACTTTTTCTTAAGGTTAAACCTTAAGTATTGACCGCGTGTAACCCTCGCAACATTTTGCTGAGAAACAAAAGCTTGTGGGAACGGAGGAACATTATCTTCTACAAGATTTGAGGTTTCAAACTGTACCTGAGAGTCGTGAGTCTGTAAATTTGAATCAGGGTTATCTTGAAAGTGATTTCTCTTAATAAAACCCTCCCAAGAATCGTTATTTTGTTTTAAATGAGACTCAATCAATATTTTAACTAAACCATGATGAAAAGCATTTCTTTATGAACTAAGATGTTTCCTCTGGTAAAACTGGGCCATTTTCGAAAGGATTTTAAGCAAGAAGACTGGCATGTTTACCTCATAATCCATGAAAACCATCAACAACCAGAAGTGATATATAAAGAACAAACTGTAATTCCCTTCACAGGTGATCAAACCTTTGATAATTCCTAAGAGAAAATGCCATTTTTGTTTCACGGGGGAGATATGCATACCTTTGTAATCGTATTTGCACTTAGGATAAATTAAGATTTCAGACTAGGGGATTTCTTTAATTCTTTTAGTCTTAGACCAACATTCCCCCTTTGACGACAACTTGGTCACTCTGGCTATTATTTCTTCATTTATCTGTAACTCAATATCTCCAACCTTTGCATATTCACCATTAAAAATCAATGCAAAAGCTTTAGTAACATGTGAATTGTAGCCATTAAACATCCGCAAGAAATCTAACCATCCAACTTTTTGAAAATTCAGATAATAGTCTTCATTAGCTTCAATAAGCTCAATGCCAGGTTCGATTCTGGATATCATACCCATACTAAAAGGTTTACTACAACTGGGAAAAAACCATCATGAAAACACAACAAGCTCTCACTCACAGGTAACTGAAAAATAAAAACCTTAAATGCATGGGAAAATATCCCAACTTGAGGAAATACATCGTATACATGATTTGACATGAGGCATTAATTTGTAAATACGGTGAAAGAACAAAGCACCATATGTGGAGGAGAGTGAGTATACTTTGGGAAAAGTATATTGTTTGTATGACATTTGAAAAACCCTGTCTTAATTTTCAATTAAGATTATTTGCATCTATGATGATTAGGTTAGGCACGATGTCCTACGAATTTATATCAAAAAGTTACTTTGGATCATGGGAATCATTATAATTATGGAAATAACTTGATTATGAAAGGCAATTTATGAACAAAAATATAATTTGTTGGAACATTAATCTCTTCTCCAAACAAAGCAAGTTAATGAAAACTTAGACGAACAATATAATTAAAAAAACTGTAGCTTGCCAAATATTGTAACTCATGTAGAATCTTGTCAAAAGTGTGTATGTGAGAAAAATAATCAAGGATATGTTGATCAAATGACTTGGAAATCCAAACGAAAACAATAAAAAAAGAATATTTCATTAAAATCTAGATGAAGCTTCAGAAGACTTGGGAGCATAATCAATAAAACTTTCAAAAACTGAAACAAAATTTGTAAAAGATTTTTCTTCTAAAAAATGAAAAAGAATGAAGGGCCCCAAATTTATTTATATCACATGCAAAAATTTGGGAGGTTGGTGTCTGTTACAATAGGGAGTTAAAAATAATTAATCACTAGGGATTTTTGCATAGAACGCACCGGTACGTTATTAATAAGAAGGCATTGATGCTGTATAAAATAATATGCATCAGTGCATTACAGGGAAAACCCCCCCGGTGCATTAAAAATTGAAAGCACCAGTGATTTATAATAACAAACAAGCCACGATGCTTATCAATAATAAAATAGCGCCGGTGTGTATCAATAACACATACACATTGATGCTTCGTATAAGATTAACGCACCGATGGCCAAGTTTCTAATATAATTTTGTGGTATTAAATTAATATTGAAACCGGTGCTAATTGATTACATAAAAGAATCGATGTGAATTTCATATAAAACGCACCAGTGAGTTTTAATATTGAACGCACCAATGAGATTAATAATTAAAATACACCGAGAAACATCGACCCATGATAGTGCAATTATTGTTATTTTTTAATTGCATTATTTATCAAAAAAATTACATATATCTTATATTTTGATTAGTGAATTTAGATATGATGTTTGGATTAATTTGTTATATCATCAGATTTTGCATCTCTTCATTATAATATTTAGTCATCCATATATTTTATCACTGATGTAACATTTCACAACGACATTGGACAATGCAATATAATAAATTAAAACATATTTTATTATATGAATACGAGGGTCTTTGTCATACAAAATGGGACACTTATCAATAATCCTTTGTCTTTCAATTGGGATACTATGTCCATTACATTAAACAAAAATGTATGATTTTCATAGACAATTATTTCAAAATAATACAATTGCAACTTGCATTGATATCCAAATATATTGGCCATCATTCTTCACTGGAACTGTTGTTACTGCTGGAACTTGGGTTATTTTGCTAAATGTGTGGTTGATTGTCTCGATTTTTTTTTTTTTTCTAGTAAAAAAAGAGAGGTGGATCTTATTGTATTAGCTGCCAAAATGTACAAATATGCTTGGTTTGCCAGATTTCCCGTCAAATTAACGGAAACCAAAACAAAGTAGGAGCCCATGTTGTCCATGTCAAAAAGTAGGAGGCCAATTATCCTACCCGTAGGAAACCAAGGCAATGCCCAATCTGAAGATGAACTAGAGATCTTGAAAATAAAGCAAGTTTAAACTGTAACAGTTGCAGAGCCATAACTCTAACCAAAACTAAAATTCTAACCAGTAACATTAATGAAAACAGTTACCCGGTGGCCTCTAAGGTGGCCATGCCAGTATCGCCTTCCTGCATTCCCACTCTAGCTGGAAACACGAAAGGTTGCACGCATGTAGGGAATCTCTGCCCTGCTGGCGTGTTGGAGTATGCATCATATAACATATCAATGCATTGGCTGATGAGGATGGAATGGTGGACTTGGTTCGCCACATGGCTTCTCAAGTCAAACATCAGAGCCAGGTTCTTCGGGTGGAAGAATGGCGGTTGGACATGCCATGATTCCTGCATGGTGGATATGGGATGTGGCATGAAGGCCTTACCACCCTCCTACACCTGGCCATCATCCTTCAATTCACCACCCTAGATGATGTACGTGACCTCGCCTATCACATTCCCTCTTTGTTGCTCCATGGTCGCTTCCAGTCCCTATGTCTCATCCTGTTTCCCGTTAGCATTCTCGTTGTCAATGCCTGAGAAATGTTTTCCTGCGCACGCGGCCTCCTGCAAGTCCAGCTCCTCCAGAATCTCCTCTTAAATATAACAGGTGGGGAAATCCTCCATCTTGTCTTCCCTGCTATTGCTATTTGGTTGTGCCTCAGTGGTCTCCATGGTGGTCTCCCCCTGAAGGTAGCTTGGAGGCTGCCAATTTTCAGGTACAATAAAGAGGAGGTGTTATGGGGGATCCTGAATTGGCTTTTCCGGAAAGACCTCCTCCACATATGCCATGGGAGGTGTCCTAGGTTTCATTGCTCTGTGGACGAGCTACATTTGTACCATGGACAATGCTCTTTCAAACCGCTGATGTCTCTTATGATGAGCAACAAAAGTATACCAGGCGGAGCCTTTGCGAGGCTTCCCTGTTTCTCTAGGCATGGGGATGTGAAGAGCGATGGCCAAAGTGACGGTGGTGTTCCTATAATTGCACCAGAGTTCAGAGTAGTAAGGCTGGTGCAAGCCGAGATCGAAATGGGTGATGCCATTGCAAAGTTCGTTGATATCCGGGAGGGTGGATGTGACAGGCTCCTCCATTAAGGATCACTCCTTAATTCTCTGTGCATCCGGAATCCTCACGTGAGTGAGAGGTATCATGGCATGAGGTTGGTTGTTGTGGCTTGCTCCCATCTTTAATGGTGAGGGGATGGGAGCCGACAAACCTTATTTATGGCCAGGCCAGGCTCCAGACCACGTGGCCTTTCTATGCTACGTGTCACCCCATCCGGGGTTAGTAAGTCCCTATTAGCAAGGGCTTGATAATGGGTTGAGATATCAGTGCTTGCAGAAGTTTGGACCTCCCAGTAGAGGTGTTCCATCTCAGTTGTGACCCCTTCGTTTGCCAGGCAATCCGCTAATTTATTTTCTTCTCGTTTCACATGAGAGGGAATGATGGTCAGATTAGGACAGAGGAGGGAACCAAAATCCTCCAAAAGTCCTGAGAGTCTCCAACTGGGCGAGATTTTCCGTGGGTTTTCCCCATGGAGAATTTTGGTTATTAGTTGGATGATGATCTGAGAGTCCTCTTCCATGATGTGTTGAAGTGGTTGTCTATTGCTTCTTGGAGGCCTCTTAAGAGGCCTGCGAGCTCAACGACATTGTTTGTGTTTTCACCCATGAAGCCTACCACGAGGTAGAGGATTTCACCATTTGAGTTCTTGAGAATTGCCCCGAAACCAGTTGGTCTAGGGTTCCCTTTGGAGGCTCCATCGAAGTTTATCTTGATAAGGCCAGTTGGATGGGGGGGCTAGGTGATTAGGCTGTTGGGTTGGCGGCTGGTCACAGTCACAGCTGGATGGTCGTTCAGGCTGAGTTGCCAATTTTGGAAAATGCATCACTCCTCCGAACTGCAATTCAGGTCCTCCGGTGTCCAAGGTTTGCTTCTGATTGTTTCCCGGATTAACGTGGCTATTCTTTCCCAAGTTAGGGTAGGTAGGGAGGCCTTTGAGTGAAAGATTCTTTTATTTGTTTCTTTCCATATTTACCAGAGAGTGAAGCTCGGGAGAAGTTGCCAGATACGAGCAAGAATAGGGTTTTTGAAGGAGAGTGAGTCCCAGTTTTCTATGGTATCTCTGATGCTATTTCTATTTCGGTTCAATCGGTGCATTGATTGAGATCCCTGGTCCCAAATCCATTGGCTATAGTGACAATTGTTGAAGAGGTGTTCCATCGTCTCCTCTTGTTGTTGGCATAAGGTGCAGATTGAGGGTCGACGAAGCCCCTTTTTTTGAGGTTATCCCAAGTGAGGACGCAGTTTTGAAGTGTGAGCCATAAGAAGGTGGACACTTTGGGCCATAGTGCAGAGCTCCATACCTTGCCCTAGATACTCTCCTTGTCATGATTCTGGTAGTTCCCTTGTAGGTAGTAAGCTTATTTGACTGAGAAATTACCCGTGGTGGAGCACCCCCATTTGAGAATGTCCGGACCTTCCTGTGTGGGGATTTTCCTGTGGTTTGCACAGTCTTGCCAGGCCTGTAGATCCGTTTCCCCTGAGAGTTGTAGCTCCATGGTTTCTGTTTTCCATTGTTGCCATGGCAGGTTCCTGTCATAGGTTCTCCATAGATCCTTCACCTGTCGAAAGGTGTCCTGGTGAAGTGTCTGCCTGAGGGGGTTGATTTCTACCAGGTCGCTTAGAGGCTTTTGTTGTTGCCAAGAATCCCTCCAGAAAAGTGCACTGTCCTCATTTTTTATCTCCCAGAATGCATGCTTCTGTTTTTCTAGTCCGTGTTCCAGATGTTGGAACATTGGATTTGATCATTGTGTCTGATTAGTTGGTTTKCCTGGGTGCTTGGGGCATATTTATGTTTCCAAATTTGCACCCATAATGTTGTGGGATGATTTAGCCATCTCCACCACATTTTGGCTCCCATAACTTGATTGAGCTTTCCTGGGTCATGAAGCYCTATTCCTCCTAGAGCTTTGGGCTTGCAGATCTTGTCCCAGCCGACTAGAGCCCACTTCTTGTTAGGTTTATGTCCATGCCATAAGAAGCCACGCTAGAGGTTTTTGATGGCTYGAATGACCGGCTTAGGCGCTGCCAGGGCAGTGAAGAGGTAGGTGGGTAGGGCTTGCAGGACTGACTTGAGAAGCACCAATATAGCCACTATGTTGAGGGGTCTGAAGGTCCAGTTATTGAGCCTATTAGAGATGGAGAGGAGAAAACTATCCCAGGAGATGGAGCACGTTGACGCTCCTGTGAGGGGGATGCCAAGATAGTTGGATGGAAGGGATATCTTGGGTATGCCCAAGAGTCAGGAGATATGATTTTGGACCGCTATCAGGGTGTTGAAGAAGTAGAGTTTGGATTTGTTGAGGTTGAGGGCCATACCAGAGGCTTCCACAAAATCAAACAGAATGGAAGTGAGCTTGTTGGCTTCTATAGCTGTAGGGGTGTTCATGAGGAGGGTGTCATCAACAAAATGACTATGCGAGGGTGTTGGTTGGATGTTGTGCAAGGGCAGACCTTTAAGGGAGCCTTCTCGAACCACCGTCTTGATGTATCGTCCTAACCCTTCCGCCATGAGTACGAAGAGAAAAGGTGAAAGGGGGTCTCCTTGCCTGATGCCCCTGGAAGGAGAGAAGAGTTGGGAAGGTACACCATTGACTAGAATGGAAAAGAAGGCTGAAGAGGTGAGATTTAGGATCCAGTTTACCCATTGGTGGTCAAAACCAAATTATTCTAGCATGGAGTGAAGGTACTGCCAGTTGACTCTATCAAAATCTTTTGGAAGGTCAAGTTTGATGAGCATACCTGGAATTTTGGTCGTCTTTAGTGAGTGGATCACCTCGTGAGCGAGGATGACGTTGTCCATGATTTGTCTCCCTTCCACGTATCTAGCTTGTTCTTTTGAGATGACGAAAGATGGGATCAGCTTGAGACGAGTAGCTATCACCTTTGTGATGATTTTGTAGATGACGTTGCAGAGGTCTATTAGTCTGTGCTGCTTGGGGTGAGTGACTCTCTCCTCTTTAGGGATGAGGGTGAGAAAGGTGGTATTGAGGGTGGATAGGACTTGGCCTGAGGTTTGGGATTCCTTTACTACCTGCCAAACCACCTCCCTTATTAATTCCCAGAAGTGGTGGAAGAAGTCAGTGGTGAATCCATCTGGGCCAGGCACTTTTCATGAGGGCATTCCTTTGACTGCCTGGTCCACTTCTTCTTGTGTGATGGGTCTCATTAGAGCTTCATTCTGCTCCAGAGTCACCAGGGAGGGTATATGCATGGTTATCCTTCAGATTGCTTCCTTCCTATCCTCATTGGTTTCAGGGAGAAAATATTTGTAGTAGGTGTTTAATTCTTTTGCAATTTGGGTGTGTTCTCTGATTGGGTTTCCCTGGGCATCCTCCAATTGAGTTATCCGATTGATGTAATGGAGGTGCACCATGGCTCGGTGGAAGAACTTTGTGTTCCTTTCTCCCTCTTTGAGCCATTAGACTCTGGATTTCTGGTGCCACAAAATTTCTTCTTGCTTTTTCCTTTGTTCTAACTCTGCTTGAAGCTCTTCTTCTTCTTTCATTAGGTCAATGGTTCTGGTTCCCGAGATGAAAGTTTCTTGTAGTGCTTCTAGTCTGTTTTCTATTTCCTGCATACATTGGAATATGTTTCCAAAGGTGTTTTTATTCTAGAGCTTCACTGAGTGCTTGAAGTGTTTGAGGTGCTGCTGGAATTTGTACATGCAGGTTCCATGCGCTATCTCTGCCTGGGCCCACCAAGACTTTGCTAGCTGATGGAAGTCAGGTTGTGATAACCAGAATTTCTCAAATTGGAAGGGTTAGTATTTTGGTGTTGTCCCTGTGTCCAGGCAAAAGGAAATAGGCCAGTGGTCTGATCCTGCCTTTGGGAGAATGAGGCTTTCCATGGATGGATCCTTCTCTATCAGTTCTTGTGCTACAAGGAAGCGGTCAAGATGACATGCCACCTGCTGATGTCTAGTTATGCGATTGGACTAGGTGAAAGTTCCATTGCAAGTTTCAATATCTACTAGATTCAGCTGGTCAATGAGTGTTTTGAACTTACCACTGTCTGGCTCCAGCCTTTTAGTTCCTCCCGTTTTCTCTTCCAGTGTCAAGATCATGTTGAAGTCTCCTCCCAGTATCCAGTTGGGTGTGCTCAATAGAGTTTTGAGGTTAGCTATCAGTTTCATGAGGCTTTCTTTGTCATGCTGGCTCTGTGGTCCATATACATTTGTGATGGCTCCTTCCCGTGTCGACCCTATGACCATGAAGTGAGCCACGAGCGTGCCTATGGTGGAGAAGGGTCTATTCAGTGTGACAATGTTGGGGTTCCATAGAATTTCTAGTCCCCCCGATGCTCCTGCGGAGTTGTTATGTATGAAATCACACCCATGCCAACAATGATGGAAGATGGCTTCTACGTCTGCTCTAGCGCATTTAGTCTCATGTAGAAGGAGGACATCTGGGTTTTATGCACGAATACAGTCTCGTAGGATCCTTTGTTTGGATCTGCCATTGAGTCCCTTGATGTTCTAAGTGATGATATTCATCATAAAGATTGTGGATGTGGGTGGAGGTATCCCTTCGAGAGATTTTGGATCTGCCCAGAGTTGAGCATGAGATTCCCTACCTCTCTGATGAGTTGCTGGGAAGATTTCCGTCCCCTTATTTTTCTTTCTCATGGCGTTCGTTTTGAGTCTGAGCCTGGATCTGTGGATATACCTGGACTTGTTGTGGATCTTTCTATGGAGTCTAGAAAGACTTTGTGGACCTTGCGGAGTTTCTCTTCAGGGAGGGTGTGCAGATCCTTTTGATTGAGGTCTTCCTCAAGTTTTTCAAGAACGATGCCCACTAGATCTTGCTCATCCAGCTGCATCTGGATATTCCCATTTACCTGCCCTCTCTCTTCTCGGTTCGCCTCTTTATTTTGTGTAGAGGAAGGAATTTCTTGGTTCTTCCCTTTCTTTTAGTTTTTTTATTAGTGCGGATCTTGGATTTCTTCATCTTCCAACAACTGGTTTAGAAATTCATAGGAGTTTTTTGTCAGAATCTTGGGGGCAGGTTCTGGATTTTGCAGCCTTGGGGGGTTATTTTTCTTGCCTGTAATTGTGGTGAAGCCATATTTTTGTTTTTTTTCTCCAGCCTTGCGCACTTGCGCATTCAAGGGGCAATCCCTGAAGAGGTGACCATGTTCGTGGCATTTCCTGCATCGAAAGGGGATGTGTTAATATTCGATTGTTTGGTGTTAGTCCTCATCCTGATATTTCAGGGTAACAAATCCCGGTAGGGCTCTGGAGATATCCATATACACATAGATTCAGGAATATAAGGTGTACTTTCTTTGCCTTGTAGCATCCGATGATTTGACGTAACGCCCCACTGTGTTCCCTATTCCCATAAGGATTTCTTCCAGCCAGAACTCCTGAGGTAAGGAGTAGTGTTTGATCCACATTTAATACATTGTGAAGTCTTCCTTTTACGGGCTAAGGCTGTCTGTTCAGAAGCGCAAAAATAACCCCGCCGGGTTGTAGAAGTATGGCCCATTATCAAATATTTTGTCCTTATCTTCGAGGTTGTAGAGGATGATTGTGAAGAAGCCTTTGGAGTTGAGATGTACCTCATATTCTCCTTTAGGGTTCCACCAGTATTTAATCCATCGTGTTAGGTCACGCTCAGACAACCAAAGCCCTAAGAACTTACCAATGAGGGTGTGTTCTCGCATAAATTGTGTGTGTTCTCCCACCCTTGTTGAGCTTATGAGATATCTGGGAGGTTTTTCCTACTGCAGAATGCATTTTCCAGGCTCCCATCCATGAGATGCCTTTGGATGGGACGTGCTCAGTTCCACATCCATTTCTTTTTTGAGCCCTTGTTCTCTTGCGAGGATCTGGTCATGTAGCGGCAACGGTGGCTCAAAGGTAGGTCGCTTGTCTCTTGTTCCCACCCTATCATTGGTGGTTACATTACTATACGAGGGGGGTCCCCCCCCCCCCTTTCGGACTCATTATGTCTATTCAGTCCCCTGGTTATGTCTATACCAGCGCATTGCAGGCGACAAGTTCGACAACAGGGTAGTCAGGTCATGTAGCAGGTTGCAGAGGGAGCGTTACAGAGCGCTAGGGTCTTCCCTTCCTATGCATTAGTAGCATGTAGACATTATTGATAGATTTTTGTTCTTCTTAAAGTTCCATCTACAAATATAAAAATAAACTGTAATGAGTCTATCTACATTGGTGAGAATAATGAAAATAGAAATAAATAATATACATTAATGTAAATTGAAAAGCCATGTACCTCCAAATTAAGAATTGTCTCATGAATCATACACATATGTTCAAAATCAAATATCATGCCTTGTTTCAACAATTCTTCTGTTGGCTCAGTTCCATAGTTTGTTTCCTGCAAGTTTTATACCCCATAATAAATCATAGATTTAATATAAAGTTTTATTTTTGTTTCATTAATTATAAAATGATAGAAGTAAAACAACATAAATTATACTTACGAATTCCACAATTAATTTTTGATATGCCAACATACACTCACAACCCTTAATTAACCCAATGTCAATCAATTTTTCTGATGACTCTTATTTGTATGTTAGTGCCCGTTTGAAGACATTCAAGAATGATCGTTGTAAAACAACTTAAAATATACAAAAAAAGAATAAGTTAAGTTGTTATAAGGAAATAACAATTACTCACAAACTTTGTTATCAACCCTTTTCTTCCTTTTCGTCTAATTTTGTGTGCAGAATGAGTTCCATTTTCTTTTCTTTTCTATAAGAGAATATTTGAAAATTAATATTTAATGTTTAATTAATTATTTTTACCTAATAAAAAAATTCAATGATTACATACATTTGAAGCACGTTGTTGTTGAGATAGCTCCTCCTTCGATGCAATTATGTCCAATTCTTTGACCATCTCCTTGTACACATTTTTGGACATTCCTACTAGCATATTTCAGATATCAACTCGTTAGTAATCTGAGATTTTTATAATTTTCCTGAAAAAATAACATGACAATAAAGTATTTTTATATTGATATATGAAAACTAAATATCACAAAATTGATGTATTAATAAGTGAATATTTTGTAATATATATATATATATATATATATATATATATATATATATATATATATATATATATATATATATATATATATATATATGTGTGTGTGTGTGTGAATATTACTTTTTGAATGATTCTTTTTTATTGTTGTATGTTTTTTCTATTGCAAGTCTGATAAGTCTCATTGATCATTGCTCTGGAAATGCTTCGTGTAGTTTAAATATAACATAATTCTTGGAACCATTGGATTGATTTCTATATTGTAAGTGGAAAGTACGTCTATACGTTCGTTCCACTATATCCCTCATAGTTCTGTAAAAGTTCCCCCCCCTTTGATTAATCTCCAACACCACTCCAGAAGAGCTAAGGACCAATTCATCATCATTTACATCTTCTATATTAATTAATTTTGTTTTGTTATGATGACATTTTGTTCCCTCGTTGTTGGTTCCTGTAGAACATTAAACATATGTGAATTAATAGATTGTTTGAAACACGTCATATAATATTCCTAAGTATATTATTAATGAAAATTCAAAAACAAAAAGCCATATTGAATAATATTTTTTCATTCACCTGATTCATCCCTCTGCAGCTTTTCCATCAAGATTTTACGCTCTTCGGCACTTAGATAAGAAATAATATTATCCAGCTTCCTCATTTTGTGGCTCTGCATGACACACACTAACCAATACATATTAGTTAAACTTACATATAGTTCAACCATATTAATTTTGTATAGAATTTATAAAGAACCTGCCTTTTTTGTTTTTTCGGACGTGTCATCATTGTGTCGACCAAAATATTTGTTATTTGAACTCTTCTCACTCATATTTTTATCAATATACAACCTGTACCATTCAATACAAAAAATATTAAATATATTTTATAAATAAATCACATAATTTTCCGCGAAAAAAATCATTGTAACCGGTGTGCTTTTTATATACAAAGCACCGGTGCGTTTATTACATAAAACACACCAGGGTGTTCCATACAACAACAAGCACTAAACATTTTAATTTCTTTTTTAAAATATTGTGAATTACAACAATGCGATATATATAGAAGACATCACAACGACTACAATAGGAAACAAAAACATAGCAAAAAAATTAAATATTTATAAAAAAAAAACAATAGAAAAATTACACACCAATGAGAAGAAAAATTAAAAAGATTAAAAACATTATGTGACAACATTTTCTGTGTTGTTTAGATGAGAATACATCGACGATATTTTTTTTATGCACCATATTTTTTAAATTAAAAAAAAAAAAAACTGGCTTTATCGGTGTGTTCCTTATACATAATCACACCGATGCGTTTATGTCAAAATGGCGCACCGGAAAATCAGAAAACGTTTTTTTTAAAAAAAATATCAAATCGAAAACCGTTTAAAAAAATAAAAATAAAAAAGTCAGAGGGTCGATTGCGTTTGGGATCCGATGCAATAAGTGGTCCCTTTGCATCACATGACAAACACTTATTTATAGAAAAACAAACCCATTAGATCTAAAATACCTAAAACGAAAAGCCCTAATTCTGAAGTGATAGAGGGAGTTAAACCCTAGGGTGAAATTTTTCATTCACGTAAGCAAAATAAACAAGGGTTTAAGGTAAGTATAATTTTATTTTATTATGATTATTTTTATTTTTTCTGAATGTAGGGTTTTGAGTGAATCACCATACCCTTCAAATCCTAATTTTCTGAATATTTCTTTTGTTCCAAAGTATTCTTCTACTCCAGAGTGCTCCCCGATATGTCTGTCTTCCAAATATGTCTCCTGTAAATTTTGGAAAAATAATGAAAATATTGAATACCTTCTTAATATTAAAAAAACTTTATGAAAAGGGTTTAGAGTGAATCACCATACCCTTCAAATTCTCATATTCTGAATAATACTGTAGTTCCAAAGTATTATGCTCCTCCACAATGTTCCTCAGTATGTCTTTCTTGCAAGTCTCTCCCCTGCAAAATTTTGTAAAATAATGAAATAATTAATAGCTTTTTAGTATTTAAATGACTTTATGAAATTCGATTCCCGCTCTTTTTTTAATCGTTTAAAAAAAATCGCATTATTTTTTTTTAACTTTTTTGGCACGACGGTGCATTTATGTAAGACACACCAATGCGACCATATTACACTGTGCACCAGTGCGTCCATATTAATTGACGCACCAAAGACATATAATTGTTTTTTATTAACAAAATCTCAAAACATGGTGTGGTTGATTTTTCAACGCACTGGTGCTTATTGTTAATATGCACACCAGTGTGTTTGTGGTTTCTAAGCATACCAAGATGATTTTAAATTTATTTGAACTTTTATTTGCACATAAAATAGTTTATTCATCTCAAATTATCTTTTAGGATGAATTCACATGACTTACAATACTTCAATATACATTTTTCGTTTTATGTCGACTTATTCTTAAAAAATGGTTTCAAAACTATATTCAAACTCAGATTGTGGTATGGTCCTCAAAATTTATTTTAGATATGTAAAGAAAAAATTATTGCTAAGATAAAATGCAGGGATAAAACTTTAATATACAATCAAATGGCCAATTCTTCAAATTCCATCCCATTCCATATTGCTCAATGTCCATCGTAGAGTTCTCCCTTTCCATCTCCAGTAAGTTTAACTTATTTTATTTATGTTTCGATTATCTCATTGATTTGTTTTATCCATGTGAATCTGAATAAAAATGTATCCAAATTTGTAAGATTATGATTYAGAATCGATTTCAAATGCAGAAAATATTCCAGTACTGGTTTTAAAATGTCGGAAGGTCTTATCAAGAGAAACATATCGCAAGAAATTGGTAGATGAAAATGGACAACTGCTTTACCCTGCCAATTATGACATTCCATCTTCCAKCCATAATCCTTGGTCGGCAATGGTAATAATTATTTGGTATAATGTAATTTGAAMAAACAAATTATTGCATTGTGCTTACTAATATCATCGATGTACTAATGTTCAATATTTTTGAAATTAGGATTCTTCTGATTATGAGCGACCTACCTACCATCTTCCATTGCASCCCACAATAATGTCAACCCGAGAGAAGGCTACAATTAGAGCCCAAATCAGAGAGGAAGCGTACCGAGAATGGTTGAATCAACCACATATTCAATTCCCACTACGTCCAGATTCACCAATTAGGAATGACTACAACAATAGTAGTTCTTCATAAGTTGGCAATGTAGACAATCAAAAACAGGTTGGTATGGATGATTAATTACAGGATACGACTGCCATGGAGACAATGTTGTTAGACACATTCCAAAACGATGAGCTAGGGGATGATGTTCATATCAACTATACCATTTTCGAAAGCCTAAAATTTGGTTCCACCACCCCTCTCTTTGGAACTAGTGCTCGGTTAAAGTCTACCCAGCTTGGGACAAAAATGTTATTGTACAATGTGAAAGAAAAGTTTGAAAATATGTCAAACACATGTTTATCGACAATATTGAGGTAATTGACCAACAAGTGCCTTATATTAATTTTGAGAAATATTTTCACACAATAAACATTAGAAATGGTTTCTTTTATAAACGTTTAATGACCTTGTACATTTCTATTTCCCACTCACTGTAGGATATTCAAAGATAAGGTTCTTCCTAGTGATAATGTTTTTCCCAATAGCTGCGAAGAGGCAAAGTAGTTGTTGAAAATGTTGGGTGTTGAGTATATATCATATCATGCATGTCTGAATGATTGTATTCTATATAGAGGAGAATGTGCAAACAAAGAGATATGCCTGCAATGTAGGCATGAAATGTACCATAAATCAAATAAAAATGGTAAATAACATGGTCCTTCTCATAAGATATTGAGGAACATACCTATAATCCCAAGGATTCAAAGGCTCTTTCGTTGCAGAGAATTAGCTATGTTGCAAGGATGGCATGCCTCACACATAAGTGAGTCAAGAGTTATGTGAATCTATGTGCATTTGTTCATTTTTTATAGGTGCATTTGTTCCCATCTACGTGGGCATATGGACATCATTTTCGCACAGAGGATGTCAATGATGGACACATGACACAAGACAATGGAGTGGAAGTCGAGTTCAACCAATATAGTCGTGATAGCCACTGCAATCAAAACACCATACATGGAAAGTTAGGTTACGTCGGAAAGATACAAGAGATCATTCGAGTGGACTTCTCTTCTTTCCAATGTGTTATTTTTAGGTGCAAGTGGTGGGACACCTTTGATCGAAATAATGTAAAGGAAGATTGTGATAGTGGGATGATATGTATCAACTCTAAAAAGATGTGGGATGCAGCTAAGGAGCCTTATGTTTTCCCAAAACACTACAACCAAGTGTTTTTTTGCCCATATGTGTTAGATAGGGATTGGTGGTTTGTATGGGGTGTCAAAGGATATACAGGGTTTGACCACATCCTCATTAATGTCAATGAAATTTTTTGGTTTAGTAGAAGGTAAGGTAGGTTTGGTGGGAATTGGAAATTTATTTTTTATACCCATGGATGAAGCAAAGAAATGCAAGGAATTTGATAGTGAATTGATAAAGGAATGAAGTACGTGACTTCCTAACAATTGAGTATTATCATGCTTTAAGGAACTTGTAGTTATATTGAGCTTCTGATAGAACACCAGTCTTCAATATCCTTCAAGAAGGTGGAAAAAATACTTGAATAAACTCAATATTTCCATAAGAAAAATGAATTAGAATAATAGATCCTTAGACATCAAGTCATATATCCTAATGAAATTATTTCCACGTAAGTACACCATTTATCATCTTGACATTTTCCTTGAAGTATTGTTGAAAAAACTATGCTTTTACTATGGGAATCACTACCTTCATTTCCATGAAAACCACTTATGAAGCCTCAAACTGCTTCAGAGGCCTCTCACTTAGTTTTTAAAACTAGTTGAGAACCTTTGAATCCATAGGATGCATGCCACACACACTAGTGGTATACCACTTCAATGTGTGTGCTCCAACTTAAATCCATGCACTTTAAAACTTCGAAACAAATTGATGACATAGATCTTAGGTCTATCATAACTATCTACTTCAAGTTTTTAATCTAACAGTGGATCTCCTATCACATTTTCACCTATTTATTTAACAATAATTTTATAAATACAAGATCTTAATACTCTAAAAAAATGTCAGGGTGGTAGGAGCGTGAGGAGTGCTTGATGACCCTAGAGGAAACATAGAGTTAACCTACAAATGGATTATTGAGTTGGCCTCCAATAACCAAGTTGAATCCTATGCACTTCTACAAGGACTTTCATTATAAAACAAGCAGGGAATTCATGGTCTCACTATTATAGGAGACTCCAAATTAATAATCAAACATAAAAGGCACCGAACTCTTCCTGATGATACTCAACTCAAATCCATCCTTCTAAGAATTTAACAGGAAAATAAGGCCTTCAACAATATTGATTTCTTTCATGTCCTAGGGACCAACAACATGGAAGCAAACAAACTTGTGAATCAAGCTATAAAGCATCCAATTGGCACCATTTTGATTAATGGGACCCTATCCCATGACTCTCTCCTCAAATCAACATGGAAATAAAAAAGGGGGACCATATCTCCATGAGGACCCCATATGGTATTAAACATTTGGATCAACAACACTTTACAAACTTGGAAAATCATTATCTCATAGACATACACGAGGAAGACACATGCAAAGATTGTTGGACCTCATGCAATTCATACATTGCCTCATGGCTTCCTTAACTACTCTTGTACCTGTCCTTATTATCACTCGGATCCTCCATTATTCCCAAGCTCATGTGGGAAGGAAACTCTCATAATGGAGGCGATATCTTGCACTAGTAATCATGGATTTTGGTGGTTATTGAGAGTAGGATCTTGGTCGTTTTCACTAGCTTCTACTTGTGTGAAACCTCTATTAAGGGTTAGCTTCGTGGTGTATTATGTAAATTCAGGTATGGATATTTCTCCCCTTTGATTCTCAGTCACCTTCCTCTATTTCTCACATTCCCATCTACGTCCACCTACTCCCATGGAAAAGGGCTCCCTTGGTCACTACTTAAAGCAGTTGGACTTGATCAAGGAAGAGCTTGGCGACCTACACACTTGTTGGAAAGTTGGTTGTCATTGATGTCAACCCTAGAAGAATCCCAGAATCCCATGAATTCCCTAGAAGTAATGGGTTATGTCAACCCTAGAATAAGTCTAGAAGCCTCTAGAAGCAATGGGTGTATTTGAATAAGTCTCCAAAGTGGTCCCCTTATGGCATAGATTTAAGCATGTCCCTCATGGGAAGACACTTTGAAGAATTCTACAAGAAGCACTGGAAATATGGCTAAGTGGTTAAGTGGTTAAGAAGCCCTGGAAATATGGCTAAGTGGTTAAGAAGCCCTGGAAATATGGCTAAGTGGTTAAGAATCCCTGAAGGTGAGGTCATGAAGCCTGAAGTTGATTGGAGAAAAATAGTATGAAGGAAATTGTAATTGCATACAAAACTACCATATATTGATAGTCCTCATCAGGTTGTTTCCAATGATATATGGAATGCTATGTGGTTCCTCATGGTTGAGAATTTATGCCCTTCTAAAATTTGAAATCCCTGAAGTATGGTTAAGAAGCCCCTAAATAGTTGCAACAAAAATTTATAAGCAAACCCAAAAATAAAGTAAAGAATAAAAGTTGTTGCAAATAAGAAGTTACGGGTCGGACCTAAATTCAAGTAAATAAGTCACTTGGAAAAGTATAAATACACATCAAAGAGCCTCTCATAAGTACAAAAGAAAGTTCATTGAATATTTATAAAGTGAGCATGTGATCTCTTGGAAAATCTAAACTAGCGAATAAGTGCGAAGGTATCCAAGTTGCAGATGGGAGAATGGTTTTTTTTGTAAACCCTCATTGAGCAGACCCCCATGGGTCAGGTACAGGGTGTCCTGCGAGACCCCCGTGGGTTGTCATGGTGTTGCCATACGAGGCCTTGTGAGATGACCAACTCTATCCAACGAGACTAAGGTAAATTTTAATGAAGATGCTATTCTTTTGTTGCTGAAGATGAAGATGGTATGTTGGTTTGTGATGGTATGCACCAGGTTGTTCACATGTTGAAAGGTATGCTCTTATATATTTTGTAGGCTTGTATATTGGAGTTTATACCACATGCTTGAGGCATGTCTTGGGGGTATTTGGCACATGGTTTGATGCATATGTTTGAGGTATATACATTGGCTTATTTTGGTACATGTTTTGAGGCATATCCTTGGTACATGGCATATCTATGGTATATCCATTGAGGCATATCTTGCAGGTTATGGTACATGGTTTATGTCATATCTCTTGGTACATGGTCTATGGTATATCTTTTGGTACTTGGTTGAAGCATATCATGAATGATATGGAATATGCTTAGGTCATATATTTGGTACATAATTTATGGATGTTATGGCACATGCTCAAGGTATATCTTTTGGCACATATGTTGGTGATATTGAAAATATGATTGATAAATGTTCTCAGTGATCTTGGTATATGGTTTATGTGAATGGATCTGATTTTGATGATGATAATGTTTCAGTATCAGTGAAAGTGACAGATACAGTGACAAGTTGAATATCTGTGGCAGTGACAGGATGACTATCAGTGGCAGTGATAGGTTAATTAGCAATGACAGTAACATGTTTATTATCGGTGATAGTGAAAGGTTAATGATGATGTATCAATATCAGTGACAGTTGCAGTGACAGGTTGATTATCAATAACAGTGGTAGTGACAAGTTGATTATCAGTGACAGATTAAGTCTACATTTATATTTCATAGAGGAAGGAAGGGGAAAGGAAAGGGGGTTGTACCCTCATTCCAGATGGTGTTGGAGAATACAAGGAGTCGTAACTTCCTTTGAGTTAGTGCTCATAAACTAGGGGTTTGGAGCCTCCTTCTAGTTGGAGCTGGAGAATTTCGATAGTTGTAGCTTCCTTGAGGTTGGATCCTGTGAACAGGAGGTTGGATCCTCCTTCCAGTTGGTTCTAGAGAATTTTGGAAGTTGGTGCTTCCTATGAATGTAATATTCTGATATATAAGAAAGAATTCTATGGTTTTCTCCCATTTGGGTTTCCACATAAAATTCTTGTGTACTGTGTATTTGTAGTTATGTGTTGTTGAATGACATTGTTCATAATATCTTGAATGCAAACGTAAGTGATATATTGTTTATAAATT
>ML790805.1:215087-231926 GCA_009831015.1 Picea engelmannii | reverse complement strand
GCCTCCCCATGGCTCACCCCCTCAGATTGAACATGGAAATTCGAAATCAAGTTCCTCTCCAGCTCAACCACCTCCTTTGTGGGATTTGAACATCCCTGCCCCAAGTTCTAGTCATGGGTTCTAAGTTAAGAATAGTCTTCTTTCTTCACTTCTAGCTTATGAACTTTTTTTGCATCTACATTTTGAGGATGTACTATAGGGTATACACAGTCATATATTTTTTCCATCATGTAGATCTAAAACATTTTTCTGTGCAACAATTTGATTTCTATGGTTTTGGGATAAGAAGCTCCTTTTCTTGTCTTTTAATTTTGAAACTTTGTAACCATTGTAATACTTCAGCGCTTCCTAGGGAATTTTTACATTAATACAAATTCCCTCCTTTATTGTTAAAAAAATAGTTTCAAAAAATGTAACACGATGATCCCATAAACTATGAAGTCACACACTTAATAAAATAGGCAAATAGAAATTGTTTCCATTTACACTTATCCTATATTGCAAACTTTTTGGGGGCTAAAACACTTTGAATTAAAAACCATGATCCATGATTACAGAATACAAAGTGTATTTGAGTTAGACCTCATAAGAAATGTATTTGAATACAATGTTGGGATAATCTTGTTACTATTCAATGTAATCTCACAAGCCTTATTGGCCAAGCATGACACAATCTTGTGCTAGATGAAAAATGGTGGATGTTATGTTTGGCTAAGCTTGCGCTAGATGAAAAATGGTGGATGCTATGATTGGCTAGGATTCATCCTAGAACATGTACTTATGTGATCCCAATGACCTATGTGTACTTTTATTATGGATTATAGAGTGTACTTGAATATGATGTTGGGGTAATATAGTCACTAGTCAATATAACCTCACAAGACCTACAACCCAACCATGAGGTGATATTGTGCTAGGATGAATCCTAGTGGAAGCTAGGATTTGATAGGGTTCATCCTAGCACAAGCACCTATAAGAGTAATAAGTCCAAAAAGATACTAAGAATATTTATTCCTATAGTTTTAAAGGTCTACATGGTTCTATATGTCGTACTTTCTCCACTTAGTCTCTTGTAGTCGATTTAGTTCCAAGTTAGAAACATAATGGGGATAATTTTAAAGATCATACATTTGTTATAGATTATTGAAGTTTGGATTCATTATAGCTCAATTTGGACTATTATGACATAAACTAGAGAATAAATAATAGTTAAATCATTATTGTGTTTGACCCAAAGCCTCTTATTTATACCAAATACAAGGTATTAGAGTCTTCTTATAAGAATAAGTAATGTGTAGTTTATATTCCAATCATACTTACTTGAGTGATGGAATAAGTTGGTGCACAAGAAACTCTGAATGATGGAATAAGTTGGTGCACAAGAAACTCTGAATGATGTCTATATTGATACATGACTTTATTGATATGTCAAGTACTAAATAGCTAATTCTTTATATTCATTGACTTCTGCCAAATAGAGATTGGGATTGAGATATTTGTTGGCGGTGTCCCAATTATGAGGTTCTTAGTTGCATGAGGTGTCCCAGTGATGAGGTTCTTAGTTGCATGAGGATCATAACTAATAGGCTCTTTAACTATAACTAAGTGATCTACCTTTGAAATCAAAATTTAAACTAGATTCTCCATCTCTTATTTAAAATTTAATAGAATAACACAAATTATTTTATTATCGTGACTACCCAATTATGATTGAAGTCTTGTTCTTTTCTTTTTTCATTGATTACAGTTTAACACTCTCTTTGACATATACTCACTTTGAGATATGTCTCAATAATGTTTTATTGCATACATGATGGCCACCATATTGATGTTAATTATTAAAACAAAAATACTTATTTGAAGGTTGTGTTTCCATAAAAAAATAAGAGTGCATTGTACATAATTTATCTTAATTACAAATTATATTTTAATTGTGTATTATAAATTTTGAAGGAATTATAATGGAAAATGTATTTTTCATAAAATAGGACTACTATGACCTCCTAGTTAGTGGCCAAGTTCTTGAGCTAGGAAGGATTGAATCTATAGAGATTGGAATAGATTATGGCAGAGCAAGAGTGAATGAAGGCTAAGTTATGGTTTTAATAATTGTTGTTTCTCAACCACATTTTATTGTGAAGGGTGTCGATGAAGAGGACATGCATCCATGGAAGATTATGGATTTGAGGCACAATATAGGTAAATAAAAAATGTTGGCATTTGTTAAGTATTGTCGATAATATACTAATTGTTGGACACACTGACCACACTGAGAGGGGGGGTGAATCAGTGTAGGGATATTTTTACTCCTTTACAAAACACCTTAGTTAGAAATCACCATTTACTCATCATCCATTACTTTCATTTATAACAAGTTGTATGTTCTCACATCTCAGCATCAAACATCATCAATAAACCATCATCATGAAGAATACAAGGAACACAAGATATATGTACAATTTTCTTTTATATTATGGACTACAATCTTTGGTGGTTTTGTTAAGAACCAAATATCAATATAGCATAGAAAAACCTCATAATAAGTACTCAACGCCTTGAAAAAGAGAGAGTTTCATATAATAAGCCTCTTCGAGGGGGAAACCTCCTTTTACCGCACATAAATGTTCAAGTACAAGATGATTCCAAGTGAAAATGTCTCCTTGGTATATATAGGAGACCGGGAGGTATAATTACAACTAATGGAATAAAGACAACTTAAATAAAATAACATTACTAATGTAATATGCCCCAATTAAGGGGTAATGACCCAATATTAGGGCTTAACATGCCCCTCCCCTTGATACAAGTGTTGTTTGCAACGCTTGAGTAACTCTGGATGTTTCTATATAAAAGACTCATCTTCCCAAGTGGAATCTTCAGCCAATAGTTTCCTCCATTTAATGAGATACTCTGAAATGGATCTATTCCTCAGCTAGCAAATTCTTGTGTCAGTGATGGCTTCAGGCTCCAATATGATTTTTCCTTCCTCGTCAAGTTCTGGAAATATAGTTTGAATTGGGATCTTGTCACCTATAACCTTCTTTAAGCATGAAATATGGAAAACTGGGTGTATTCGTGAAGATGTAGGCAACTCCAATTTGTATGTCATAGTACCAATCTTTTGCAACACCTTATAAGGGCCATAGTACTTTGGTGATAATTTATTATCCTTCTTGTCTTTCTTGAGGGACATCTGTTTGTATGGTTGTAGTCTTAAAAACACCCAATCCCCTACTTCAAAACTTCTTTCACTACGATGTTGATCTGCTTGTTGTTTCATGTAATTTTGTGCCATGGTCAAGTTGTCCTTTAAGATTTGGAGAACTTGTTGTTGATGCTCAATGTGATCTTCCACTACTTGAACCTTAGATTTTTCTTTTAGAAAAGAAGTGTTGGAAGGAGGGTGGTATCCATAGAGTGCCATAAATGGTGTCATTTTTGTTGTAGTATGAAAGGAAGTGTTATATCACCATTCTGCTAAGGGTAACCATTTGAACCATTGTGTTTGTTTATCAGAGACAAAGCAATGAAGGTAGTCTTCCAGACATTTTTTCACTATCTCGGTTTGTCCATCAGATTGAGGATGATAGGATGAGCTATGAGCTAATTGAGTACCCAAACAAGAAATATTTTTGTCCAAAAATGTCCAATGAAGATGAGATCTATGTCACTTACAATAATCTTTGGGTTGCCATGTAGCTTTTGAACTGTTTCCATGAATGCGGTGGAAATTGTACTAGCTTTGAAGGGATGAGAGAGTGCACAAAAGTGTGCGTACTTTGTCAGTCTATCAACAATCACCATGATAGGGTCAAGATGTAGTATTGCCATCATTTCGTTGGATGGTTCTAGAACCCTATCTTACAAAGGTTGTATCTCGGAAAGTATAAGGCCTCGAAAGATGAAATTTGAACCCAACGTACCTTGATCCGTCTACTAAATATCCTCCAAGTCGTTCCTTCTGAATCATTTTAGAAAAAAAGTTATAGTGAAAATTACACGGTGTCTCATATGTAGCAGCGAAACCCCAAGACCTTGAGCTCTGATACCATATGTTAAGAACCAAATATCAATATAGCATAGAAAAACCTTAGAATAAGTACTCAACACCTTGAAAAGGAGAGAATTTCATATAATAAACCTCTTCGAGGGGACAACCTCCTTTTACCCCACATAAATGTTCAAGTACAAGATGATTCCAAATGAAAATGTCTCCTTGGTATATATAGGAGACTAGGAGGTATAATTACAACTAATGGAATAAAGTCGACATAAATAAAATAACATTACTAATGTAATATGCCCCAATTAAGGGGTAATGAGCCAATATTAGGGCTTAATAGGTTTTTTCAACAACAACTGAATAGAGAAACAACTCCACAAGAGCACCAACACTCAATGCAAGACTCAACCTGCAAATCTCAATACCAACTAAGAAGAGAAGTCCAACCCTCAAGTACAAGACCTAGCTTGTAGACAGAAAGTAATCTGTCAAATTGTACCAACATTCTATACCAACACAAGTGAATTACATATACACCACACAACCTTTCACATCAATTTCATCATCCAAATCAGATCTACTCACCAAGATCAATCACCAAAACAACTCTCAACAATATCACCAAGATAACCAACAAGATACCTCTAGAAATACACCATACTCTCCATAAACCAAATACTATAAGTTGTCATGATTTTGTTGCCACGATTATGTTGTCGTGTTTTTGCTGCCACAATTGTTCTGTCGCACTTTTTCTTCCGTGCTTTTTCTGCCGCGATTTTTTTGCTGCACTTTTTTTGCCGCACTTTTTCTACCGCGAATTTTATCTATCAATAATACCTACCCAAATAACCTTTTGCAATTGGATATTCAATATGCTCAAAGATAATACTCATAAGAGACCCTTGCTCTCTTATTTATACTTCTCCAAGTAGCTTCCTCATCTAACCAACTCTAACCAACTTCCTTCTTTTAGGGGATAACCCGCTTCTGATCTCTTGTCCACTTATAACCCAATTTTTCCACTTCTAACTCACTTTCTCCATAAATAGTAACTTCTCCACATCTAATTGAAACTAATTTATTTTTAATTGTTTTCTTGTTGCAACCACTTAACCCATTACTAACCACTTTGACTTGTCAACATCTTCTAGGAGCTTCTAGAATAATTTAACTTCTTTGACCTTCTAGGGGCTTCTAGACAATATATGAGGGTTCTCCAACTTCACAAGGTCATAACTCTCTAACCATGAGGATTTATGTGATGTTCCACATATCACCGAAAATAGCATGACAAGCACTATCCATCTAGAGTAGTCTCACTTATAAATTCATGGATCTTCATTACAATATTCCACAATCAATCCTTTGGTTACTTAACCACACATATAGAATGACTCAACCACTTAACCATTTGGACTTCACAAAGCGTCTCCCCGCGAGGTATTTCACCATAAGGGGGCCACTTTGGATTTCATCCATTTGGTACTTCCTATCAACCATGACAAGACAACAATGACCAACCTTTACATCAATCCATGTCAATACATCATTATGACACCACTTGACATCTTTGACATCAATTACATCTATGACAACATAGGCCATCAATCAATACATCAATGATACTATGAAAATACATCAACTCTTTGACATCAATGACAACATAATGCAACAATATACCCCTTTGGCATTGATGGCAATACCAACATTGATGTCAACACCAATCATTGATGGAAACATGTATACATCACATTGCTTTTCATCAACAGTCATTGCAATCACATCAATGCGAATATCTCTCCCCCTTTGACATCAATAGCAAAGGGTAGTTCTCTCCTTGGGGTTGCTCCCCTTTCCTGAACTCTCCCTGGGGTTGTTTCCCCTGTCTAGATGACTTTGAGGTTCCTCTGAATAATCTTTCCCCTTTTGAACAAGGGATATCACTCTAATGTAATGTTGAAGACATATCGCTCATGATCCCCCTATAACCATCGTTCCCCTTGGAAACATGCCTCTGTGCTCTCTCTCCAATCATCTAACTCTCCAAGCATATATCTCTCTATCCTGCATATGATGAATCACTCCTCCTAGAATCATGGGAAGAAGAATGACTCCCCTTGTGGGTATGTCTCCCCCCATCTTCTCTGCAAGATGAACAATATGCTGCTACTACAATTTTATTCTACTGCAAATGCTACTGCTCAACCGGAACATGGATAAACTACTCAAGAATGATATGCTCTTCCTATGACAATCCTTTGACCTGTCCATGCATTAGACGCGTGCCATGCCATACTTTATGAAGCAAAATATATGTCAAAAATGAATAAAGAATCATGATCAAAACATCAACCATGTACATCCTGTGCCATATTGTGTGCCAACCATTCAAAATACTCATGTACATCAATACCATACAATATATCATAAGATATCATCAATGGAGTGTATCAATCATATGTCAATATCATGTGTCAATTGTGTACCAAGCATATATCAGGATCATCAACAAGTGCCTCTATCAAATGTACCAATAACATCGTCAACATGCCAACCATGTGCCTCAACCAATTGTCATATCACACATGATATGTCTCTATCATAAACCAAGTGCCACAAACCATGTGTCAAGATATGCATATCAACCATCAAGCATCAAATAATGTACCAACCAAGCACCGCAACAAGTGTCTCAACTATCCCATAGATCATGTATTTAAGTATATGCTAAACAAGTAATACCAATGATGTACTTTAACCAATTACCATCACCCACAATCATCTGGCCTCTACAAGTGCATCAATCATGCACCAAACTTCAACAAGATGAACGATAGTCAATATGTGTTCCCATATATGTATGCCTTACCCAATGTACCAAGTATGTACCAATCACGCATCAACTATAGATCAAGCTATGACTCATCAATGATGTACAACATAATCACCTCATCAACTACATGTACCAATATGTAGGTGAACCACATGCCAAATGCATGCACCAAATACATCCAAAAAATACATCATAAGATATATCAATGGAGCTCACATATGTACCAGTTATGTACCATAACATATTTGCCTCAACCACCATTTACTGCAACAAATACTAAGCATCCAATAGTATCTCTAAACATGTACTATAAGTGGGCCTCAATAGACTAATGATATATCACATCATCATGATATATATCATAACCAAAGTGATATAACTTCACTGTCATAACCAGTATTGTTCCTCAATAGAAAAATCCTCAATCCATACTCTAGAGTTAGTATCATGCATCAAGGATAGGGATCAAGCATATGCTTCAACACTCAACCATATGTCATTACCATACATACATTATGCAACCATATAATCATGAAAACCCGCAACAAACCATGTCATACCCTGCAAAAGAGAGTTATGTTATCAAATCATGTTGCTCTCATTTGCATAGCCTTCTTTACTAGTATTTTACCATATATACATGGCATGTTACACAGACATCTCGCATATGCTTCTGAAAATTTCAAGATTGAGCTTGCCTCATGGTTGCCTTGTTGTTCTGGTTGTTCAGTCTTCTTCACCCACTTCTGAATATGTCCCAGCTTCTCAGAAATTGAGCTCTGAGCTTCCATGTTTTCAACATTGTTTTCCTTCCTAACTTCATGTGTTCTTGTTATCATTCTATATGAAGCACTTCTCATGGAATGTCTACCTTTCCAACGACTATTCGTTTTCTCAAATATGAGCTCTGAGATGAAATTTATGGTCTGAGGAAGTTTAGATTGTTTCCCATTTTATCCCTATATGCTATAGGTGTCTTCTTTCTCTTCTTGCACATTTTTACATACCAAATTCCAAATATGGCTCCATACATTCCTTCTATGGTTCATAATCTTCTCTTGTTCCCCAAACGAACTTCTAAGCAAGGATTTATTCCCTCTCGAAGTAAACGTTTGTCAAAATATACCCTTAGCTATAACTTTCCCATATGAAGTATGTTTTACATTTGAGATAGCTCGTTGGAAATATCTCTCCTAGTTCTTTTATTTAAGCTGCAGAAATTGTATGCGATGTCTTCAACACTAACAAATTCAAAAATTTGAACTCCTAAAAATGTTGTATAGGGCCTCAAAATTCTCCAGCAAGTTGAAGACCTTCAAAATATGGAAAATCTCGGAGAAAATTGTTTATTTTAATGTTATAACATTCTTTTAATATGCACCGTCAATCTCAAAATCTGGTGAAGTCTAAGTCGTTTATCCGCTAAGTCGTTGATCCGCTAATCCTTCCCCAAGCCCATGGATGAATCCCTGACGTCGATCACCAACTTGAAGCAATCTGGACCATTGATTTTCCAACACTACATCGGTGATTGGCTAATTCCTTTGGTAAACCAAACTTGCTCATTGTTTTACCTGAACCCCAATCATTGGTCATCGACCATTTCTCTTAGCAAACCAATTTTTCCACCAGCTCTCTTCCTCTCGATGTATCCAACCCAAGGAATGTACGATACCCCTTCACTTCTCTTAGTCCATTAGGCATCCCATTGGTTTATCAGGGTCTCTCTGGAACATGTAACCAATAATCTCACTACTGGGAAACTCAAGGGAGATCACTACTAGGAAAATAACAACAACCACTTGATGTTATAGTGAAACTCACACAGGAGTCCACTCTTCGGGCCTAAAAACCTGGCTCTTCGTTATTTTGCTTTAAATACACTCCAGAATTCTCCCTCTATGGTTGCTCCAGCTCCTGATCCCTTCTTCACTGTTCTCTGCTTGTTGTTTATGCAAAAACATGGATCTCTAAAACTATTGTAACTTCCCATACGAACTTTCCTCTCTTTGGTTACTTGTTTGACTTACACTCTTCCCCAAACTGATTTTAATCAATCCCATGCTTCCAAAAAATATGGGATGTGACTCTTCACACCCACCCTCTTACATGCATTCAATGATTGGGTTCTCCTATACTCAAAGGAAAATTACAAGTTTAATACATAATGATAATAAAATTCAGAAATGTAGTTTGAATTAATAGACATGGGTAATTCCCCCTTGGACTCCTCTTAGACACTCCTAGACATTTCCCTCTCTTGTGGATTAATCAACCCCCATCTCTGCCCATGTCCCCCAGTAGTTGGCATGACATTTTATTATTAAAATTCAGAAATACAATTCACATAAACATCTCGTGGCCACATCCATACATTATATCTACATTAAGCATTAATTAAACGGGGGATTATAATGAGGATGTTACAAGGGAACAATCTCTCCTCTACTTACTTTTTTTTTTCCAATGTTACTTTTTAGTATTTGAAGCATTGATATCTATCTTTACACCCAATGTGCCACTTTTTTTTATGATATGTTCCTTGATAAAGAAGATGAAACATTTATTTTTAAATGCATGGGATCTAGTGTGTAAAAAATCTTAAGATCGTACTAATATAAAATATTATAAAGTACATATTTCCTTTTTGTAGCATCCCCATCCCCAATTTGGGCCATGCCACACAAAAATTTCCTCTCTAATACCATTTGTTAATTAAATTCTCTACATATGAACGTAATTTTGCATTCCTAACAACAAATCATTCTCAAGCATAAATATAACATAAAACTCATAACAAAAGTAACATAGTAATTCACACAACATTCATAGCAAGCACATAAAATGCACTTATATTTTGTAAATCACCGACTGGATGCAGACCTCAGATGTTCCTCCCATCCATCGACTCTGTTGCTCATAAACTCTCAGCAGTAGGTCACCCTCGAGATGAGGCTAAAACTCCACCAGGAAAAAGGCTTCTTAAGCCAAACTAAGGTCCATCCAACACAATAAAACACAAGCCAAGGTGCCAATTCCAACAACAATTCCCATCTCACAGCCTCTCATTCCCCAAAATCTATCCCACCCTGGGAAGCATACCCCTTCTCTGCTCAACAGTCCTTCGGTTGTCCCACTTCCCTTCCAAGGCTTTAACAACAAACCAGATGGGAAGTCTCAAAGCCTTGTAGCATCTGAAACACAAGGCTACACTAAGAATTGCTTCACCCACTAGCCAACACACAGGGAAAATAATTCTCAACGGTTCTCTCACCTGAAGAGAATGCTCACAGAACTAACAACCTTCTTCTTCTTCCCAAACCGCCAAGGAATTACTGTGCACATTCAACTGCAAAATCTCCCCAAGTACAGGTACTAATGATGGATGGCAGGATGGTACGAATAGAAAGAGTGATTATGAAAATGATGAGAATGAATGGGAAAAATACACTAAGTTCCCACTTTATGTATGCATGTTCCCAAATTGACACTTGTAATTTTAGGAACTACATTGGGCTCCACTTGGTGATATGTTCCCCACCTTTAGGAACTTAGGATAAAATATTACATAATTTATACTTTAGGAAATATTGTTATAATATTCCCTTCGCTTAGCCCCTCTTCCTAGACTCTTATCCCCCTTTCCCTCTAGTGGAGTTTTATCCCCCCATGATATTTTGTTTGACTGGTCTGCAAAAATGATGTATTTTTATTAATATCATCGAGAGTGATTACATATTACAATGATAATCTCATTGGCCTTTTAGCATCTAGGCTCGTCGGCCTAATAATCACACAGACACTCTGGCCTCAAAACACATATATAAAGGAACTATGGCCCAAAATATCCTGGCTCATCAGCCTATAAAGTATATGTACATTTACAATTGGGGTTCACCCTAGGGGTATCACATTCCCCTCCCCTTTATTTATGCAATTCCCTCTATGCATTATATACACATGTACAATCCAAAAATATTCAAAAATATTCAAAAAGATGTGGGTACTCCTCCTGCATGACATCTTCATGCTCTGAGGTTGCATCTTCAGGACTGTAACAGGTCTAGTGGACCTTTACCATCATTATTGCTCAATTCATGAGAAACTTGAATTTTCGATCCAATATGCACATAAGTTGAACTCGAAAGTCTCATTCTTGCTCCACCTGGATCACATTCCAATCAATTACACGATTAGCATCAGGCACATACTTTTTAACCAAAGATACATGGAATATGTTATGAATGCACATGGATGTAGGTAGTGCAAGCATGTATGCAACAAGACCAATCCTCTCCAAGATCTCAAATGGTCCACAATAACGTGTTTTCGGCTTTGAATAGTTTCCCAACTTCACAGAACTTCTCTTGGCCTTCACTTTTAAGAACACATGGTCACCCAGTTTAAACTTTCTGTGATTTTTTCCCTTTTCTGCTAATCTTTTTGTCTTTCTTGTGCAACCTTTAAATTCTACCTTATTTTTACCATATGTTCTTCCATTTCCCTGTGAAATTATCGCCCAACCAATGCTATGTTTGGTGGATTGTCCTAGCTCACTAGTGTGTTGCACTTTCTACCATATAATGCCTCAAATGGGCTCATCTTCAAAGATGTATGATACCCATTATTATAAGAAAATTTAACTAAGTGTAGATAATCTTCCCATTTTGATGGTTTATCCATCACATAAATCCTCAACATATCCTCAATCCCATGATTGACCCTCTCTAACTTCCCATCTAACTCCAGATGATATGTTGTGCTAAAATTTAGTTTTGTACCAAATCCTTTAAATAATCATTTCCGTAAATTTGATGTAAATTTGGGATCTTTGTCAGAAAAAATTGCCTTAGGCACACCATGTAGCATGGAAATTTCCCTCATATAAATATCTACAATGTTAGTTGACTTAGTTAATTTCACTGGAATAAAATGAGCAACTTTAATTAGCTTATCCACCACCACCATCATGGAATCATGTTGTTTCATTGTTCTGGGCAACTTGGTGATGAAATCAATTGTCACCACTTCCCATTCCCATTTCCATTTTGGAATGGGTAATGGCTGCAACAAACCATATGGATGTTTGTGCTCAACCTTTACCTTCCGACATTCAATACATATGTCTATATAATCAACCACCTATTTCTTCATACCTAGCCAAAATATTGGTTCTTTACAGCTGTAATTGTTTTCTAGTACCCTGAGTGCCCAATATAAGGCATGTTATGCATCTCTCTTAGCACCAAATTTTTCATCTCTTGATATTTAGGCACATATACTCTTCCCTTGTACATGAGGATTCCATCCTCTCTCAACTCATAATATTCAATTTTCTGCTGAAAATTACCTTGTTGTAATTTTTCTTTTGTTTCCACATAATGTTGATCTGATTTTGTAGCTTCCAAAATTTTGTCTTTCAAATCATATGTGTACATGCTAATGGCTATAGCATGCATCTCATTGACCCTCCCACTGAGTGCATCAACCACGTTGTTCTCCTTTCCTTTGATATGATTTATATCAAAGTCATGCTCACTCAGGAATTCCAGCCATCTACTTTGTTTAGCATTCAAAGTTAGTTGTCCAAACAATTATTTTAGATCACTATGGTTTTTCCTCAACATGAGTGTTTTTCCCATGAGATAGTTCCTCCACATATTCAAGGTGTGCACTATGGATACCAATTATAAATCATGAGTGGCATAGTGTCTCTCATGCTCTTCCAACTTCCTTGGCTCATAACATATCACATGCCCATTTTGGCTAAGGATCCCACCCAACCCTTCCTTGCATGCATCAATACACACAATGAAATATTCATTTGGATTAACAATCCTCAATATTGGTGCACTTGTCAATAAGTTATTCAAGTGATAAAAACCTATTTCACAATAAGAGGTCCATTCAAATCTCACACCCTTCTTTTGTAAAGAAGTGATTGGGTGAGCAATCTTCAAGAAACCTTCAATAAATCTTCTATAATAACCTCCTAATCCCATGAAATATCTCACCTCTAATACATTCTTTGGTATTTTCCATCCCTCAATGGCCTTTATCTTTTCTGAATCCACTGCTATCCCTTCCTCTGAAAGGAGATGGCCCAAATAATGTATTTGCCTCTGCTAAAATGAGCGCTTGCTCAACTTTCCATATAGTTGATGCTCCATTAATACTTGTAGTACCATCCTCAAGTGTTATTCATTCTCTTCTTCATACTTGGAGTAAATAAGTATGTCATCCAAGAAGAGAATGACAAACTTATCCAAGTAATTTCTGAAAATAGTTCATTAAACACATGAAGACAATTGGTGCATTTGACAACCCAAATGACACCACTATAAAATCATAATGGCCATACCTTGTTCTAAATTTTGTGTTGTTGATATCTTCTTCTTTAATTATCACACGATGATAGCCTGACCTGAGGTCAATCTTGGAGAATATATTGGCATCTTTCAGCTGATCAAAGAGAACATCTATCCTTGGCAAAGGATACTTGTTCTTCACAGTCACCTTATTCAATTATTTGAATTATATGCATAGCCTCAAGGTTCCATCCTTATTTTTCACAAATAATACTAGGGCACCCCAAGGTGACACACTTGGGCATATATACCCCTTTTTCAAAATCTATTAGAGTTGCATTTGTAATTATTTCATCTCTGGTGTGCTCATCATATAAGGCGTCTTAGATACTGGGGTTGCTCCAAACATCAAATTAATATAGAAAACAATATCTATTTTCGGTGGAAACCTCAATATCTCTCTAAATACATCCTCAAATTATTTTAGGAATGCATATTCTTCAATTCTTGGCACTTTATCCTTAGGTGTCTCTTCCATATCTGCTACAAATATTTGGCATCCTTTCCTAAAGCTTCTCTTTAGCTGCAAGGATGAAATTTGTCTAATTGATACTTTGTTCAATTCTCTCTCATGCATTTGTGATTCCCACTCAATACTTATCAACGTTAAAATTATCACATACAATCCTAATAAGGATATATGAGTCCCACCAAAGGTAACTAGTGCCACAAATCGTTGAAAGATATAAGAGTCTCCCATAAAAGCTTGTCTAATGTTCAAAAAGGAAAGGGAAAACAAAAGAAAGTATAGCAGAAATCCATTGCTTGGGAATTGAATGTGATAAATGACAAACACATTGGGAAAACAAATGATTTCAATGTAAACGAGTCGCGGTTTCTTGCAACTTCTCTAGAGGGAAAATTACAATACAAGATCTAATAGTATGATTGTTACCTTCTTGACTATCACAATAGTTCCAGCCTCATAGTTGAGTTCACTTATGAGACCTATGACCCCGCAGTTGTCACCCATGTCTGCAAGATGCCCAAGAGATTTTTTATGGACACGAGTATGTGTTACATAGTCGATCTAAATATCTTCCATCAGTTCCATATAAATCAACATCAACTATGCTTATGTTTTTTTTCACATAGAATGTAATAGTTTTTATAAGAGTGTTATTGGAGCATGTCAATCATAATCCTTTCCATATGAAGAATGAAGATTGATCACAATGGCACTTATTATGTAATAAGAGGGAGTCTACCTAATTATATGTGTAGGGACTATCCATTGGTGAGGTCGAATCTTAATATCATATTCCTAAGGAACAAATCACAGAGAAGGTTTCATGTGTACTTTTGTGCAATAAGGTAGCTAACATAATGCCTGAAAGGGATTGTTCCATCACGAGTCATAACAAAATGGAGGAGAATATCCAATGATTTTATAAGATATGTTGTTGGATATGTAGGTTATATTATGCATACATGAACTTCGTTCTTGTGAGGGTGCATTCCTAGTGCAAGATGTAGGTAAAGACCCGCTACCTTTAGCCAGTCTGTTCCAAGGCTGGGATATCATGTGTACTTATCGGAGTGCTCACAATTTGTGAGAAAATGTTTGAGAACAGATGTTGATAAAGGGAATCCTATCGTGGCCCATCCTATATCCAATGAGGTGAAACTATCAATGTCATAGTCATGGTGTTGGCATGGGAGATATCAAGGTGGAGGAGTCGTGAATGATAGTGAAGTGATTGTATCATGAGCCATATGCACAGGTGTTAAAAAACACTAACCGTAAAATTCTTTCTTACTTGTTGTGTCTATGGAATTTGTGAGGTAGTCCCATGGGTAACAATATGTCATAAGCTTTGGAAAACCTGGAAAGATTTGGACGAATAGTGTTGAATAGAAAGAGGAAGTGTGTTGAATAGCGAGAGGAAGTGTAGTGGTAGGATGGCTCATAAATATTGGAATGTTGGAAAAATCATGTGACAAAGATGTAGTGATTGGATGAGAGCATAATGACATAAGTGAGGGATTGCTAGGGTGGCCTTCGATTCATAAACAATTGGGCATGGAATAAAAAAGGTTGGACAAGTGAGATATAAGTACAACGACAGGAATAGAAAGAGAAGGGTTAGAGTAAAAGTGTCATCAAGTGGATTGTTGTTTAGGGATTTGAGTGCAAGCTGGTGGTTAACTTGCTTATTGATCTTAATTAGAAAAGATGAGGGTGGGGAAGAAAATACAACCAATAAAATATCTAGATAAAAGGAGAGCAAGGGTGTTGTAGTTGAAGAGAGGGAGTATAGTTGTACACATGTGGATGATGTCATGGCATGTTGAATACGATGTCTTGGTGGAAAAATGTTGCAGCATCTCCAGAGAGTGTATAAATGGTAGAGGCTTCATGAGGCTTTGGAATAGGATCAAAGGGGGTATGAAGGACTGGAATGACCTTTGAGGGTTGACAAGTTTTTTTTTGGATAACATATGGTTTGGAAGCATACCAACCAACCTAAAATGGAAAAAGTACAAACATCAAAGATACAGAAAAAGTGCCAATAATTATGGTAGTATACACAAATAAAGTTAAATGGATCTTACGTTGATCAATTTTTTAAGCATTTGAACTCTGATCTATTTTTAAGCATAGAAATATTTTATATTTACCTTTAATAAATATAGGGTTCTTGATATTTAATAAATATATGGTTATGATGAAACGAATCTCAATATTTTCTAGAAAAAGATTCAGATCAAAACCCTAAAGGCGAACATCACTATGTGGTTTCCCAACATCTACATCGAATGTCATGCTTTGAGTGTTTGGAATGTCATGTGAAGAAAAGGATTTTACTTCAAAAGAAACAAGAAACGTGTCATCATCTAGATAAACAAATTCATATGCAAGAGGATTTTACAGGATAAAAAACAAGAAAATGTCATGTTTCGTCAAAACAAACAGATTCACAAGAGGACATTGTAATGGGAGGCACCAAAGGGGAAAAAAACCATGCATGGACTTCCCAGAGAGGAATTTTTTATTATTATTATTATTATTAATGTCTAGACACAGGCACACCCGCAAAGGCAAGGTCATGAAACATAAATTTCTCACAAACACACACTCACTCTCACATGGCCTCTCAAGGCCATACTTACAATAAAAAACTGCTTATAATTCATTTATGTTGGATTACTGAGAGGTGGGGTGAATCAGTAATAACATAATTATAATCCTTTTCTTCAAATGTTATATCAATGTAGAATTATTATCCAATAATGAGCAGTAATAAATAAACAATCACACACATACACAGTACACCAGTGTTTTACGTGGAAACCCAAATCAGGAGAAAACCATGAAATGTTTTTTCTTATATGTCTTGAAGAATTACATTCATTGGAAGCACCAACCTCCTTTGTTTTCCAGCTGCAACTGGAAGGAGGCTCCAACCCCCTAGTTTCTTAGGCTACAACCTAATGGAAGCTCCAACTCCCCAAATCTCTGGCTACAACCAGAAGGAGGCTACAACCCCCAATGTTCTCCGGCTACAACCGGAAGGTGGATACAACCACTTGTCATTGCCCCGTCCTGCCACCCTGAAGTAGAAGTAGAATGATGGAACCATTGTCACACTATCACTGTAAACATGTACCAATAAATATGAACCATGCAT
>ML790805.1:178260-200285 GCA_009831015.1 Picea engelmannii | reverse complement strand
GGGATTATTGAGCAGAGGAAAAGCGAGGGAGATGGGTTTTAAATCCCACGTCCTGCAAATGTCCATGCACAGGCCTGCATACTCAGCCAAACTCATAAATTTTAATTCTCTAAAGGGGCCTTGGAGGCTTGGGCATGGTGTCCAAGAGGGGTTCAAGTCCCCTCTCCTTTGAATTTTTTCATATGAAAATAAGAAAAATTGAGACCAACCAGCAAACATGAACCAACAACCAATTTCACATCTGAACCAAGAAGAAAGAAACCATTTTGAAGGCAGAAAAAATATTTTTACATGCAAAAATCCATCATAACCAACAAGTTTTTTCTTTCTTTTTGAATTGGGACTGATGGGGGGTTACCTAGATGTGTGTCTCAAGGTTGGTGCATGGTTATGGTTGGCTTCCTAATGAAGACCTACACTTGTTTTCAATAAGCCTTCCTCTGCCATTGAAGACCTGTCGCAGAGCTCCCTCTCCCCTTGGCCAAAATGCCAAAATGACTTGAGAGAGGGGAGAGGGAAGGTTTTGTATTTTTAATTTTTTCAAAAAAATCAAATTTCCCCAATATTGCATGAGGGAGGTTGCGTGTCCTCCCCTTTATTTTCTGAATTTTCTAATTTTTTTTTTTATTATTTTTCCACTATTTTTTTAATATTCCTCGAAAATTGTGCCAAGTCAAAGTTTGACTTTGACTTTGACCATGCCTCTGTTAACTTATCCCCAAAAAGGTTGTCAAATGAGACAGAGTCAGAATTGGAAGTAGAGCATGTCATTAGAAAGGTATCGACGAGCTCGTTGAGAATATGCAGTCACAAATATGAAATAATTCTACCTCACCCCTCGAATTCATCTCGGAACAGTTATCGCTTAAAACCCCTGACTTGCTGGTGGGTCCACATGACACCCAATATTGCGAAAGGTGCCATATCATCATACAATATCCAATCGAGGAAAATGAAGTACCGTCAGAAAGGTATCGATGATTAAATCATCGATATGGCCATATATTTGTGCGTTGGGTTCATTAATGGTTGTTTTATCTGTCATGAAACCCCACTACGCGAGTTGGTTCCCCCCTTTGCCCGAAAATATTGACAAACTTATGATAGCTCTAACTGGGCCATCTGAGGTCGGAATGAGGAAGATAAGGTGTCTTTGGAAAGGTCTTTGAGTTCATTACATCCTGAAATCACTGAATCTCTAATTTAAAACTCTTTACCAACAATTTTTAAACCCCGAAGAACTGCAACCAATCTGGTGTCCAAAAGTGTTCATGAACTTGTGAAGGCTCATTCTTACCAACCGGGGGTCGAAACCAAGCATGGGATATATCGTTGGAAATCTATATCACTAAACTACACCATTCCTATATTTTATTTTCCTTTTAAAACATAATTATTAACATAATCAGACCCGGAATCCACAACTATTGGTTTTGGCCATTTGGGTAACGCTAACTTTGCGTCCTCCATAGGGGGTCCTACGGACTCGAAATCGGGCCCATGATATCCTGTTGGAAAGATTGTCCTGAAACCTACAAGTGGTAAGCATTCTATTTCCCAAAATATGATTGGAATTCATTTTATTCTTTGTGAAAGGACATCATCCCCACGGGACTCGCTTAGTGACACGCGAAAGGGGCCAACGTTAAATTTTTTGCAAAATGTGTGCTTAGCTCATGAAATATGAACTGAACAATATTGACATGAGGCATTATCATGTGGGAGGGTTTTAGAACTCAAAAATTAACCCATTAAATCCTCCCATGGGGGGAAAAGAACACATCCCCATGACAAGTCGAGCAAGGTCGGGATGAGCCCGTTTGGGTACCATTTAAGATGTTGATGGACATAGTGATGATCATGGTTGTCATATTTTTGCCCATAAGGTGATAGTAGGATAGGGAGAATCACGAATTCGGTATCCATTTGACATGACTATCCCTCAACTGATCTTGGAAGCACTGACCCAACTGAATGCAACAACCTTGAACTGGCATGGATCGTTGCCAACTGACTTGACCTTATTCCCTGATACTCTCCAATGTTTGATAAGTCTTTACATACTTAGATCACAACCCTTTGAAGGTAGCCAACTGATACTCTTTCAAGGGAAGAGGCCATAGTAATTATGACCCCTGCCACTGTCTTCGACTGGAACCATAACACAAATGGCTACTTGTGGAGGAATGAAGGTGTAAAACACCATGTTGAGCCTAAAGCAGATTTTTGGGTCAACATATACAAATATTTGTTTTTAAGTACTTATTATGATCCCTTTATGATAATTATTATACGTCTTTATTCTTCTTATTATTTGTTTATTTAATGATAATATGGGGCGTGACATACTCCCCCCTTTCAAGGAAATTCATCCTAAAGTTAACTTCTATATCTTCCACATCACCCTCTATTGAAGTAGTATAAGGCCAGTGACCACAGCATGCATCGAAATCTCCTAGGAAGCATGAGAAACATTCTAGAAATTCTTCCCAAGTTTCGGAACCATGCTTAAAGCCTCTCAACCTATAGGGTCTCTAAGTCACCATACCTCATCTTGGTCTATCAGGGATTTAAGGCACCAAACCAAGATATCGTAGTATGTTAGGGATCTAAGGCACCAAACCAAGGAATCTTGAAAGGATGGACCTAAAATCCCTCCTTATACTCCCTCGAGTACACAACCCCAAGCATCGAAGTCCAATGCCACAAATCCACCAATGAGAAACACTCTAATCATTATTTGGGCTTCAACATCACAACTCCAATACAAGGCAAAATAATTTCTAGCATAAGTAGTTGATTGATTTGTCCCCATCCCATAAGGTTTTACTTGTAAATATTCTCCTTCTTGGTTATGGTCTCCCACAAGATCATTAAATGAACTGTCCCTCTCAGCCCACTGGTGGATAACATGGCAATCACCACCTCACAACATGCAACCAATGCATTAGTTATAATGATAATATCAATATCTCAAAGAAAGAATCCACATGCTAACTCTCGCATGTTATCATGAAAATACAACATCATTGTCATCACCACATGCTCACACATGTCATCATAAAACATCTTATCTTAAAAGATTGCCATGCAATTACATCATGTCATCACATCAGGAGATGATATCATAAGAAATATAACCTCAACACATATTTATCAAAGACATAGTCTTTCATCAACATAATCAATGGAACCACATAACATCCCATAGAAGAGCATGATCCTTAATCTCATTTATAAATATTTGTTTCTCTTGAGTGAGTTAAGTTATCAATCATACCCTTCACATCTTTGGTAGAGTGCTTTGACATGTAAGTTGGAGTGTTAGTTTCTAGCCCCTGATATGGGGTGTACATCAAATCTTGAGTGCACATTAACAAGGTAGAATGTGCTCACTCATTGCTCATTATTAAAGAGCTAGTAGCCATGGAACTCCAAATTAAGAGAGCTATCTCAAGCATGAGGGATTCCATCTAGGTTTTCTGATTTATTGTTGTGATTTATGCTATGTAATGTCTACTATATTGATTGTTGTAGAGATAAAGTACGAGATTGTAAGGTCTACGTTGAGTGCAACAGATTCTATGTAGGTTTTATTAGTATCATTTACATTTCATAATGACTACAATAATGGTTATTGATGTGTATGGTGATTCTTTTTTACAAAAAAATTATAATTAGTGAATGTTCATTGATTGTTTAAAAATGTTAAGAATAAAAATGAAACTCTTAGTGAGATGTTGAAACAATTTTCATGGTTCCCTAACACATATTGCTAGAAGTTATATTATGGAATGGTAGATACAACCATCTCTAAGTTCAACTCTATGTGATCTCAATGATGTGTTTTAAATACAAAATGGGTTCCATTAGTATAAAAACCCTTGTTGAAGGGTAGATATTGACAATATTTACCATGCCTTTTTCTTTACAGAGGGTAATGATATTTTGCTTCAAATAAACTTCATTCCTATTTTTAATATATGTATTAGTTGAATTTTAATGTGAAACTAAAATGATAATCTTTGAAATGAATTATTACCTTAAAAAATCTAAGATGCACCCAATTGTTACAATATTCAATGCTAGTTTAGCTTATTGGTGTACTAAATCTTCACAATTACTAGCTCCAATTCCTTAACCATGTAACTCTTCATAAATCCATAACCCTATTTATACTAAGAAATTGCAACCTTATAATTTAATTCTTAGACCCAAACATAAAAGGGAAAAAATAAAACAAAATGGGATAAGGTATAGTTAAAATATTGTAAAAAAATAGAATTAAGTAAATCACATGTTAAAATATTTTGACATGTTAGAGTGACAATTGTTTTGAAATATTATTAAGTTTTGGAACGTATTGTTCTCATTTGAATCTTATATTCAACAAAATATGTTTCCAAGACAAAATCTTCTATCTGAGGATTCAATTTCTTGTCCAACACAATAAAGATTCCTTTAATATGTACTTATTCATCACCAAGATCGTCATTCTTTCCTCCAACCCATGGGGTTTTTCTTTGCAAATTTCACCTACCTTCACAAGTTTTACAAGTGGTCACATCGATGAAATTTAGTGTTTAAAAAATCATTGTTTAGCATGTTCTCAATGGAGAAAAACACAGGATGGTTGGTGCACTTAGCATAATTCTAGTATGGTAAATACAATGGTACTATTTGCTTTGCCAATGGCGACTCATTTTGTCTTTTTTTCATGAGTGACAACTTGTTTGCTAAAGTAGTTAGGGACATGGGCCTTGATCACTCTGGGGTTAGAAACATATAATATGCATTAAAATAATGATATATTAGCTTGTGCGTGTGTATTTATGCATCACCAAGATGGTCATGCTTTTCACAACCCATGGAGTTTTGATTTGCAAATTTAACCTAATGTTGCAACTTTTACAAGTTGTTAAATTATTGAAATTTTGTTTCTAGAAAATCATCATTTGGCATGTTCTTGGGGAAACAAAATGCACAATGGTTGGCACACTTTGCATAATTTGAGCATAGAAAATACAATGGAACCATCCACAACCAATAAAGGCTCATTTTGTTCTTTGTTGTGAGTTGTAACTCACTTGCTAACGTAGTTCAAAGACACATACCTTAAATGTTATAGGGTTACAAAAAAAAAACATTGTAAAACAATAGCTATTCTCTAGTGCCTACAAGTGTACTTATGTATCAACAAGATGCCCATGCTTACCACCAACCCATAGGGTTTTCTTCGCAATTTTACCTACTATTGCAACTTTTACAAGTTGTCACATTGTTGAAATTTAGCATGCATAAAATCATCATTTGACACATTCTTAGTGCAACAAAATTTGTGGTGGTTGGTACACTTAGCTTAACTTAGGTGTGGAAAATCCAATAGAGTTATATGCTTGGTCAATGGAGGTTCCATTAGTTTTATGTTGTGGGTTGAAACTTGCTTTTAAGAGCAACCCATGGACATAGGCCCCAAATGCTCTGTGGGTTAAAAAAATATCATGCAAAAAATTGTGACATGTTAACTCCTACATGTGTACTTGTGCATCATTGAGGTGGGTGTTATGGTTGCCAACCCATAAGGTTTCGATTTGTGAATTTGACCTATTCTCACAACTTTTTTGATTTGTCACATTGTTGAAATTTTACATTTTGAAATCATCATTTGGCACATTCTTGAGGCAACAAAATGTGTTGTGGTTGGTACTCCTAACATAATTCGGTCATGGAAAATCCAACAAAAATATCCATTTGGACTACACATGCTTTGTTTTATTTTTTTTTATCATGAGTTGTGACTCATTTGCCAAAGTGGTTCAAGGACATATGTCTCGAACTCTCGTATGTACATGTTGTTTTAATTAATAGTCAAAGAAAGCTTTAATTTCTAAAAAAATGAAATTTAATAAAATTTTAAATTTTAAAAAAAATGAACCATTTATAGTCTATTTAAATTCATATACCTAACTTGAGGCTTATGCTAGAATATGTAGACACATCCTTACTTATGCATCCCTCAAGATGGCCATCCTAGTAGATGTGTCGATGAGTTGTGTGATATTCTTATAAACAAATAATACACTTAGGTCCAACATTAATTCCATTACATGATGGGAGCCAACTTTACTAATAATAAAAAATTGATGTAAATGAATGATGATGTGGTGTGGAGTTTCAAGCTAAGGAGAATTCCTGGGTATGTGGGAATCCTTATTTGTCTGATTTTATTTGATTTGTATGCATTGAACTCAAATTGGAACCTAAGAAGTTTCCACAATGTATGTATTGTTTATTAGCATATAAAACCTAAGGAAAAATGAGAGACATGTGTGTGAATTAATTATCATTTATTTGATTGATATGCATTGAACTCAAATTGGAACCTAAGAAGTTTCCACAATGTATGTATTGTTTATTAGCCTATAAAACCTAAGGAAAAATGAGAGACATGTGTGTGAATTAATTATCATACAAACGTTTGAAAGGGACATTAAGAGAAAAATGATACATTTCTAATCCCAAGCATTTTCCAAATGCTACTTGAAATAAAACACTCACTTTCTTTAAAAGGTGGAATAAAAATGCTTAATAACTAAAAGAAAACACTTATTTGAGGAATTAACACAGTTTCACTTATCTTGAGAGAATAAGAGCACTTGATTTGAGGAAAGAAATCAAGTGCAATTACTCTTGATTATGAGGAGGAGCTTGGGTGTTTTGGTTGATTGAATTTGGTTTTGGTACTCTTAATTCTTGAAAATAATAACATTAAGAAGTGAAGAGGAGGTTTTGATCCAATATAAGAGCATGATTCTTAATTTGCTTTGTAAATATTAGTTTTTCTTACTCATAATTCTTGAAAATAATAGCATTAAGAAGTGAAAAGGAGGTTTGATTCAATATAAGAGCATGATTCCTAATCTCCTTTGTGAATATTAGTTTTTCTTTAGTGAGTTAAGTTATCAACCATACCATTTGTGTTTTTCAGAGAGTCGTTTTGGCATGTGAGTTGGAACATTAGGTCATTTTCAAGGAGCTACTAGCTATGGAACTCAATATCAAGAGAGCTATCTCAAGCATGAGGGATTCTAGGTAGCTATTATTGTTATGATATCTACTACGTAGTGGCTATTATATTGATTGTTGTAGAGAGAAACTACACAATTGTGAGGTTTATGTTGAGTGCAGAGGACTCTAGGCAGGTTTTGTTAGTATCATTTATGTTACATAATGAATATTATAAATATTATTGATGTGTGTGGTGATTATTGCTTAGAAAAAATATCTAATTAATTAATGCTCATTGATTGCTTGAAAATGTTAGGAATAAATATGAAACTCTTAGTGACATGTTGAAACTATGTTCATGGTTCCTTGGTGCTTATTGCTAGAAGTTGTACCACTTAATGGTAATTAGAGTCATCTCTAGGTTCAACCCATGTGATCTCAATGACGTGTTAGAAATAGAAAATGGGTTCCATTGGCATAAAAATCCTTGTTCAAAGTTAGATACTAACATTATTTACCATTCCTTTTCTTTGTGGAGGGTAATGATATTTTTCTTTAGATAGACTTTATGCCTATTTTCAATATGGTGTGAAACTAGAATTGTAGTATTTCAAATCAATTATTACCTTAAAAAATCTAAGATGCACCCAATTGTTGCAATATTTTATTGGGCGCTAGTTTAGCTTCTTTGGGTACTAAATATTTTCCTCATTTAGAGTTGGGATCCATATGATCCCTATTGTATCTCATTCTACATACAATAATAAAATGTTTAATACAAGTCTAGGTCTCCACAAAACCCTCATATCAGACTAGTATCATAAATCTAAATAAGATGGGATAAGATGGATTTAAGCATTTTGGGTATGATTGGACCTAAGGCCTATAGTCCTCGATGTTAGCATTTCTTTAGAATATCTCAATGGAGTCATCTCATGACCTTAGAAGTGGTCTAGTTTTCTACCATTATCCTTTCACTACTACACATTCTTCAACCTAGTTTAGAGTTTCCCTTATTATCTTCCTCACATTTATTACACCCAACTAGTTGTCATCCATATTTGTATATCTCAAAATGGGTCTTATGGTATAATATAATTTTATTAATGTACAACAATTAAAAAATCTTGAGCTTAACATAATAAAGAACCAATAACCAAAGAAGGTTTCAAATATTTCAGCATAATTCCCCCAACAACAATATAGGGTTCTAACAAAACCCCACACTCAAACGTTTTAATGATCAATGAAAACAATTCTCAAGCCACAAAACCCAAAAATAATGAAACACAAAACGAGAGTTTCAAGTTTAAGGAAAGTCTCGATATCTTTGAACGTAGCTAAACATTTTCTCAATGGAATGTTCATGTCATCACATAAAACTAGGGATTGTTATGTGTTACAAAAAATTAGGGATTGGTAGCAACAAAAACAAGGCACATTTCTACGTCAAATAATCAAGGAAAATATCCATGGATATGTCATTATTGCCCATGGAAAAAAAAAATCTAAAAAAACAGAAGCCCTAGGTTAAAAAAATTGGATAGGAAACATTGGCCAAAGAATTTTCATTTACCATAAATTGATTGACCTCCTTTTTATTTGTGAATCCGAGTCAATTGATCCCTCCAATTCATTAGTCTAGAAAATCCTTGGTCCATAAAATCTTGTTTGGATCATTCATTGTTTTTATCACTTATGCTTCAAGAATAATCCTCTTGGATTGAATATTTTTCCTCCTTTGATTGAAGAAAAATCCACTTACCCTCATTCACAATGCAAAATGCTCCTCTGCTTCAAGAAAAATCCACATGTTTTCAAAAAAATTCCTCCTCTACTTGATTTTAGAAGCATTGTCACATAAACCCATGATTTCCCTCCTTCGGACGATTTCATAAATCATGTCACATAAACCCCTCAAGCATCTATTTCATAAACCACCAATTGGAAATGAATAGGGTAAACCCATTTTCATTATTTTGTTTAGTTTGTGGCACATTCTTTAAGAATTTTGGTTTTAAAAAAATTATTGTGTTTCCATCCATGTCAATGTTAAATCCAATGTAGTTGTTAAAAGATAATCAAGTAGATGCTAAATCTAGTGCTAATAGCATCAAATTTAGCATTGATCCATGGAACTTATTATAACATTAGAATATTGTTGGTAGGTGTTGATGCCTGGAAAAATTCCTGGCAAACAACATGTAGAAATCTCTCGATCAAGGCCCCAATTAGGCCTATACTCGTTTGGGATGGCGATCCTCACCGGTATGTGGGCCCAGTTGCCAATAAGGGGATTTTCTCCTCAAAAGGAGACTTTCGTTAAAACTCTTCTAAGCTACTATGCAGAAAAATAAAGAAATAATCTAATTCTATTCTAAAGCTACACTATCCTAACTAGGATATAGAAGTAGTTTGCAGTATTCCAATTAGGAGCAAGAAGAATAACATAAATTTGAGCATGAGATAAATTTAACCCATCAAGCTATAGAAGTAGTTCATATAACCTAATAATGATTAAAACAAATGCATGTTATCCTTAACTCAATAAATAGTTACTGAGAAGAAGATAAATATGCATACTCATGCTCAGTATGGAGGATTAACAAAAAATAAACATGAGATGAAGATAAACAGTCAAATTAAGGAAATAGTTCACATAACCAGGCAACAATTAAAACAAATACATATCAGTGATTAACTCAGTAAATAGTTACCAAGAAAACATAAATATGCATACTCACATTTCCTTTTTCAAAAATTCCCTTTTGAAATTCCATTATTCCCATAAGAAGATCAATAGTCTTAACAATTTCCTTATTAATGTCATTCAAGTAAAGGATTTTTATCATCAAAGTTTAACATCATAATTAACAGAGAAAATAAAACTTGCACAAAGTGATGGAATTCTCAAATGTTTTCTAACCTTTTATGTACATTCTCTCAAAATGTAGATTGAATCTAAAACAAGTAAGCCTTAATCAATTTGTTCATCTCACAGAAAAGTTCAAATTAAAAAAAATGGCGTTATTTTTTAACAAAAGTTTAAGGCTTGTAAAATTCATGCATTTGTTCAATTTCAAATATGCATGTTCGCCAATAATCTCTGACATATACTCATTGTTGGACATGGTGTTGTGTTTTCATTGATGTCAACAAGGGTTAATATGGACTTATCATCCAGACAAGTATCCAGCTATAAAAGTTACAGGAATCGACAGTAAAGAACAAAGAAACGATGTTGATCATTGGATCAAAATGAAATCGTGATCAGACGGCTCATATCTCTTTCCACGAGTCGGCTAAGCAACCCAAAAATGGATAAGTATCATATTCTATCGATATCACTTAAAAATTTCTAAGTATGGTTCATTATGGAGGTAATGGAAGTTGGGCATACATTTTGATGACATTCAAGAAGAAATATGAGTCCGCGAACCCAAGAAAAATCACTTAAAATATTTTCTAAGTATAGGTTCATCTTGGAGGCTGCAAAATTTGGGTGTGCATTTTGATGACACCCGAGAAGAGATGTGAATCCGCAAGTCCGATATTATGTGAACCCGTCACATAAAATAATTCTAAGTAAAAGTCCATATTTAAAACGAATGAGAATTGTCCACTCAACAATTGATTATATCTGAACCGTCGATCTGTCTAAAGCACCTAGATAAACTAGGGCCATCCACTCAACACTTGATTATATCCAAAACGTCGATCTAACTAAACGCCAAGATAAGCAATGAAAAGGAAGACATGTGATTATGTGAGTCCGTGAGTCCGCCACATAAAATAATTCTAAGTAAAAAGTTCAGTTTTGAAATGAATGAGGATCGTCAACTCAACGGTTGATTAAATCCAAACCATGGATCTATCTAAAGTGCCTAGGAATTCAAGATCATCCACTCAATGCCTAATTAAAACCCAACCGTCGAATCAAGGTCCAATAAAGATCATGGGAGGTTCAGATCTAACCATTCATTGGGATGATAGATCTACGATGGATATGTAGCATGCATCGTCGGAGGGATAAGAGGTTAATGAGAAGCTTGGAATCTGTGTAGGTGGTTTGTAAATTACCACGGTAGACATGTGGTAGCATCCTGTCAATGCAGATACCCCGATAGCGGGTTTCTAAAACCATTTTGATCACCTACGCCACTAAAAGGTATACCATGAGTGGTAAGTAGTAATCCCATACATATGAATAAAGTCATTGTTCATAAATTTCGGTCTTATGGAGTGAAGAACATAGTTTCAGGGCTACAAAGGTGTTAATATGATAACCATTGAAAGGAAAATACTCCAAGAAAAGTATCTGGCTTACCATTGTGAATTGAGAATATGATTCTTAACTTAAAAATATATTGAAGAAGAAAAATAATAAATAATAAGAAATAAAGTTGTTATTAAATAAATGAAGAGGTGCAATGATACATTATTAAAAGACACATTGGTTCAAATTTTATACCCATTGGAAGAGGATATAAACTAGAAAATATGGTGGAAGGAAGATGTCGTTGTGGTCTACATTAGAAGATTTGAAGCAAGTGCAGAGTCTAAGGAAGAAATATGAAGATACTTATGAAGTGAGGGTGGAAGGGAGGATCAAGGAAGGATTAGTATCCTTTGCTAATTAAATTGTAAAAATAGGGAGTTGGTGCTTCCTAGAGTTGGTGCTTCCTAGGGTTGGTGCCCTAAAACCAAGGAGTTGGTGCTTCCTAGGGTTGGAGCCCTAAAACCAAGGATTTGTTGCTTCCTAGGGTTGGTTCCCTAAATCAAGGGAGTTGGTGCTTCCTAGGGTTGGTTCCCTAAACAAGGGGATTGTTGTCTCCTAGAGTTGGTGCTCTAAATCAATCTTCATATAAAACTTGTAATTTGTAGTTTAAGATTATATTTATTGACGTTATTTACTGAAGTTTCTTGTTGATCAATAAAATTAATAAATAATTATTTAAATATTGTGTAAATTTATTAATACTGATTCACCCCCGCTCTCAGTATTAAACCATATTCCAACAATTGGTATCTGATCGGGTGCCTTCAGCACAGTCTAATAACTGGAAGGTAGATTTTGCATAATCCTATGGATCAACAAGAAGGAATGTCTTCCACCAGAGCACCTTTGTTCAAAGGGAATGATTATGCACTTTGGAGTGTGAGGATGAAAGGCTATATAATGTCCCTGGGTTGTGATATCTAGAAATATTTAGAAGATGGGTACATTACACTTGCTACTACTCCCACATACATAGCCACAAAGAAGCTTTGTAATGACAATGCAAGAGCAGCCAATGCCATCCTAGGAGGATTAGCTAATCCTATATTTGTGAAAGTAATGCATTGTAAGTCAGCAAAAGAAATATGTGACAAACTAAAGGTCATATATGAAGTAGATAGCAAAGTTAAAAATGCCAAACTACAAACCTACATAACACAATTTGAAAACCTGGAAATAAAGAAGAAGAGAACATAGAAGAATATCTTCAAAGAGTGGATGAAGTGGTAAACTCAATCAGAGCATTAGGAGAAAAACTCAAATATCAACCCATTGTCCAAAATATCTTAAGATCATTACCCATAAGATATGATGCCAAGATTTCTACTCTTGAAGATAGACCAGACCTTAATATTCTCACAATGGATGAACTACATGGGATCCTCACAACGTATGAGATGAGAACATCGCAAGAAAGACCAACAAAATGAGAAACAACCTTCAAAGCATATAAATCAAAGAAGAAACAAGAGCAGGTGTCTAATGAAGATCAGTCAGAAATATTTGATAAAGAAATAGCTAACTTCATGAAGAAACTCAAGAAAGGAATTGGTAGATACAAGGGAAAGTTTCCTCTAATATGCTTTAACTATGGAAAGATTGGACATTTTGATTCCAAATGTCCCTATCCAAAACAAGAAGAAAATTATAATGAAAGAACTTTCAAAGAATAGAAGAAGAGCCAAACCAAAGACAAAAGGAAGGTCTACAAGAAGAAGACCTTTTACACTGAAGAGAACAACAACTCATCTGAATAAAGTGAAGAAGAAGAGGAATTTGAGCACCTATTTATGGGTATAGAAACCCAAAATAATCACACTAAAATTAAATTTGAGATTTAAGAAGAAAACTCTGAGGTTGAAGGAGAAGTAGGTCTTGAAGCAGAGTTGATCAGTTCCCTAGATGAACTCAAAAATTATAAAAGGAAGAATAAATCATTAAGAGAACAACTGTCAGAATATGAAGAAGCACCAAAGTCAAGAGAAAGAGAAGTGTCAAAGACCATCAAAGAAACAGGGCAAGTCATCAATGATTTAAAGCCTCAACTCCAGGAAACCAAAAGAATTGAAGAAGTCATTTTGAAACAACTCAATGATAGGGAACAAGATAAAGAAAAGAAGCAATCAAGATTTGAAAACGGTTCAAAAATATTGAATGATATTCTTAATAGCCAAAGATCACCAAATGATAAAACATGATTGAGATGCGATCAAAATTCAACCTCTACTACAGAGAAAACAGATAAAAAGTCAATCAGCTATGCAGATGCTCTTAGAAATTCCTCAAAAAGAGAAGATAACAAGATGGAGATGGCACCATTAAAGATTATTTTTAAGTAGAAATCATCACCTCCTCCAAAAGGAGAAGGACATACAGTGATCAGAAGGACTCCCCCTAATAGATATCAATATATTTTTCCTCGATATTGTTATTCATGCAACAATTTTGGACACAAAGTAGTATATTGTAAAGCCTATAGAAAATACAAACAAAACAATGTCCAAAGATATAAGAACAACCGGAATGATGTAAAGAAAATAAATTATAATTCATTCTATTTTTTTACAAGAGTACAATGTTGAATGTCACAAGTGCAACAACTATGGCCATAAATCCAATGAATGTAGATTACCAATGCAATCCTTGAAAACAAGCAACCTTAATAATGAGGAAAAGAAGATATGGAAAGAAAAGCACATAAAAGAAAAAGTAACATAATGTAAAGTGGCCCTATATGCAACAAACAAAAGGTGACAATGGTATATTGATAGTGGGTGCTCAAAACATATGACAGGAGATAAAGGAAAATTTCTCACTCTAACAAAAAAGGATAAAGGTAAAGTCACTTTTGGAGATAATGCATCTGCCAAAATACTAGGGAAAGGCACATTTTCTTTGGGAAACAAGATAAATAAAGCATAAAATGTGTTGCTAGTAGAAAATTTAAAACCTGATCTACTCAGTGTAAGCCAAACTTTTGGTCAGGGACATATACTCATTTTTTACTCACAAAAATGTGAAATAAGAAAAGAAGGATTAGGAAAATTAGTTTCTATTGCATCAAGAACCTCAAACAATGTGTATATATTAGACATTAAGGAAGAAGAAGAATGGAATATGAGTCAAGTAGATAAAATTTGGCTATGGCACGGGAGGATGGGACACTTGAGCTTTGATAACCTAATAAAATCTAGTAATAAGGGAGTTGTAAAAGACTTGCCAAAAGTCATCAAGCCTTCATATCCTATTTGCAAACACTGTCAATTAGGAAAGCAGACAAGACTTAAATTTAAGACAAAATAGCATTTTACATCAAAACCCTTGGAAATTGTTCACATTGACTTGTGTGTGACCTTTAGGACTAAAAGCATACAAGGGGAACACTACTTCATGTTGATAGTTGATGACTACACGAGGATGACCTGGGTGTATTTTCTCAAAAAAAATTATGAGGCATTTGAAAAGTTTAAAGCATTCAAGACTTATGTAGAGAATGAAACAGATCTCAAAATCAAATGTTTAAGATCAAATAATGGAGGGGAATTTACCTCTAAAGAATTCAATAAGTTTTGTGAAGATCATGGAATCAAGAGACAATTCTCAGCTCTAAGAACTCCTTAACAGAACGGAGTTGTGGAGAGGAAAAACAAAATTGTTCAAGAGGTTGCAAGAACTATGTTGAATGAAGCTAAGCTTCCAGACAAAGTTTAGAGAGATGTAATATATACAACAATCCACATACTTAACCGAGCAAAACTTAGAGCTAACCATGAGAAAACACTTTATGAATTGTGGTTTGCAAGACCAATATATGTGAAACATTTCGGAGTTTTTGGAAGTAAGTGTTACATCAAGAGGGATGAAGACAATCTAGGGAAATTTGACTCTATATCAAATGAAGGTATATTTTTGGAATATTCACCTAACAAAAAGGCCTACAAGTGTTATAATTTAAGATTTCACAAAATAGTGTAAACTGCAAATGTGAAGATAGATGATCTAAAATTGAGAAAAATCAAATCCTAAGATGAAACAAAAATTGATGAATGGAGAAGAACCAGTGGTGATGAAAAAGATGGTGAAACGCAAAATTAAGAAGATATTGAAGAACTGTAAGAGAATTAACCACACACTCATTATGAAAAGGATGAAGAAGAAACACCCTTGCCAAAAGCACCATCAAAAAGAGTTCAAAAGAATCACCCTGAAAATAAAATTATAGGGGATAAAGAAGCAGGAGTAGAAACAAAAAGGAAACTTAGATTTGATTCTAAACGGACAATGATTTCAGTAAAAGAACCCAAAAATTTTGCAGAAGCCAACAAGAGTGAAGACTAGATAAAAGCAATGAACGGGGAACTTGATCAAATTGAGAAAAATCATACATGGGAACTTGTCCCTAGACCAAAAAACAAGAATGAGGTAGGAACCAAGTGGATAAGAAAAAACAAACTCAATTAAAATGGAAAGATCATAAAGAACAAAGTCAGATTAGTATGCAAAGGATATTCCCAAGTGGAAGGTATTGATTGTTAAGAGACGTTTTCCCCAGTAGAAAGACTAGAGGCCATCATAATGTTCCTGGCATTTGCATGCTTCAGAAACTTCAAAATTTATCAAATGGATGTCAAGTCAACATTCCTAAATGGAACATTGGAATAAGAAGTATATATTGAGAAACCAGAAGGATTCATATTAACAGAAAATTAGGACTATGTGTGAAAACTAAAGAAGGATCATTTGATATAAGAGAGGGACATCTAAAGACTTGATCAATATCTACAAAAATAAGGATATAAGAGAGGAACTACGGACAACAAACTATATATCAAAATTGATGATCAAGATATGATTGTTGTGGATCTATAGACTTGATCTATAGAAATGCAGAAAGAGTTTGAAATGTCTATGCTAGGAGAATTGACTTTCTTCCTAGGTTTACAAGTCACTCAAACAGATAAAGGAATATTCATTTCCCAAACTAAATATATCAAAGAAATGCTAAAGAAATTCCAAATGGAAGACAGTAAACCCATGTGCACTCCCATGGTCACATGATGCAAACTAAGCATAGATGGTGATTCACCAAGAGTAGACCAAACCATGTATAGATCAATGGTTGGTAGCCTGTTATATGCAACAACAACAAGACCAGATATCTTTCAGTTTGTAGGAGTAGTAGGTAGATTTCAATCTGCACCTAAATAAACTCACATGAAGGCAGTAAAAACGATATTCATATATCTTAAAGGAACCCTGGAGTTTGGTTTATGGTTTCCAAAAACACAAGATTTTACATTGACTGCATATATTGATGCAGATTGGGTTGGTAGTGTAGATGACAAGAAAAGTACTAGTGGAGGAGCATTCTACCTGAGAAAATGTCTTGTATCATGGTTAAGTCACAAACATATATATCACTATCTACAACAGAAGCAAAGTACATTGTTGATGCATCTTGCTACACACAAGTAATCTGGATTAAACGGACCCTAGAAGATGTACAAGTGAAATATGATCATCCAATCACTATTAAATGTGACAACACTAGTGCCATGAATATATCTAAGAATCATGTTATGCATTCAAAAATGAATCATATCCCAATTAAATACCATTTTCTGAGAGACCGGGTTTCTCAAAAGGTAGTCAAAGTGGACTATATTGATACTAAAGAAAAAATTGCAGACATATTCACAAAACCTCTACCAAGAAGTACTTTTGAAAATATTAGACAGAAATTGGGAGTATTTCCCATACCTCATTAAGAACTACAAAATCAGAAAAATGAGCACACGGATAGGGGGAGCATCACCTCAGGAGGAGAGAAGAAAGATCCCTTATGTCATTATTGTCAAAGGGGGAGGATTAACAGTAAAACACATTTAAAATAATGGGTTCTTACTGTGTTTCCATCAATGCCAAAGGGGGAGATTGTTGGACATGGTGTTATGCTTTCACTGATGTAAAAAAGGGATAATATGGATTTATCATCCAGACAAGTATCTAGTTATACGAGTTGCAGGAATCGACGGTAAAGAACAAATAAACGATGTTGATCGTTGGATCAAAATGAAATCATGATCATACGGCTTGGATCTCTTTCTTTGAGTCTGTTGAGCAACCAAAAAATGGCTAAGTATCATATTCTATCGATATCACTTAAAAAAATTTAAGTAAGGTTCATTATGGAGGTAACAAAAGTTGGGCATGCATTTTGATGACATTCGAGAAGAGATATGAGTCTGAGATTCCGTGAACCCGAGAAAAATCACCTAAAACTTTTTCTAAGTATAGGTTCATCTTGGAGGTTGCAGAAGTTGGGCGTGCATTTTGATGACACCCGAGAAGACATGTGATTTTGCAAGTCCGAGAGTCTACGAACCCGTTATATAAAATAATTCTAAGTAAAAGTCCATATTTAAAATGAATGAGAATCGCCCACTCAACGGTCGATTATATCTGAACTATCGATCTATCTAAAGCACCTAGATAAACTAGGGCCATCCACTCAAAAATTGATTATATCCAAACTGTCGATCTAATTAAATGCCAAGATAAGCAATGAAAAGGAAGACATGTGAGTCCACGAGTCCATGAGCCCGCCACATAAAATAATTGTAAGTAAAAAGTCCAGTTTTTAAATGAATTAGGACTGTCCACTCAACGGTTGATTAGTGTCTCTAACCCCATTAACCCATGTTAAGGGGTTAGTGGGATGGGGTTATTATGTCACTAGGGAAAATTAACATGTGTCAAGTAGTTATGGGTTAGAGGGTTATTTATTGGTGGGATACTATATCAACCATAGTGTTGAGTATGTTAAAATATATTGTCATATGTTGGGTATGTGTTATATTCTTTACATGACTAGCTCTAGTGTCCACTACATTGCATCAGGTACGCAGGGGATTTGATAGCCCCCCTGCACGGGGGTTCGGGGGCAGTGCCCCCGAGAAATTTTTTTTTCCTCGGGAAATGTGTCTCATTTTTTCCTCGATTTTCGTGTCCATTGCTGGGTGGTTTTTTGAAACATGGTTTTTGCTGATGATTTTCTATTTCCGGTTAAGGAATTAGGGTTGTTGACTAATCCAGGTCATTGGGTTAGGGTTTTTGATGTTGCTAGCTCCTATATGTATATTGTATTGTAAACACTGTATCACTATGAATGAATATAGAATATGTTGGTTTTCTCGGTTTGGGTTTCCAGGGGAAAAATATGTGTGTAATGTGTGTATTTGCCATTGTATCTTTTCTATTCTTTTAATTGAAATTTTTTTTGCAGTAAATATTGTACAAGGTTAAAATATACATCATCGTCATCGTTGTTGTTAGCATCATTATCATGTTGAGAATAATGACGACGACAACAATGATGATGGTGAACACCCTCTACTCAATAGGTTATTAGGTTGGATCATGTAATTCCCATAAATTTCAATGGTATTGTGGTTAAGTGAGTTTTATGATGATGATGATGACGACGACGAAGATGACAACAAAAAACACAATAATGAAGATGATGATGATAGTGATGACGATGATGATGAAGAGGATTAGTGGGTTAGTGGGTTGGGATAAGGTTAGTGGAGTTAGAGATATTAGTAGGTTGGGGTTAATAGGTTAATTTTTCATGAGGTTAGTCATGGGTTATATTTCATTAGAGGATAGATGTTATTAGATTAAGCATACATGGGTTAAAGGTTAATAATCAATGTTAAGGATTGAGGGTTGGTAGGCTATTGGATCAACCATAACATTGAACATGTTAAAATATATTATCGTCAATGTCGTCGTGATCATCATGGTTCATCATCATCATTTTCGTCATCATGGATGATGAAGATGATGATGACCACCCTATAGCAAAGAGAGTATTAGCATGGATCCCTTCATGCCCATTGATTTCAATGGTATTATGGTTGAGTGAATGTGGTCATGATGATGATGACCACAAAAATGAAGATGAAAAAGGTAACGAAGACAACAATGATGATGAAGAGGATTAGTTGATTAGTAATTTGGGGTAAGGTTAGAGGGGTCAGAGAGATTAGTGAGTTAGATTATTAGGTTAGGTGGTCAATGGGTTGGGGTTGTTGGGGTTAGTGTTTTAGGGGGTTAGTAATGGGTTATATTACATTAGGCTTTAGAGGTTATTAGATTAGGCATATGTGTGTTAAATTTTAAGAATCAATGTTAAGGGTTACATGTTTGTAGGCTAGTGCTCAAAGAATGTAGCAAGTATTATGAGTGAAAGGAGGTCATTACATGAGGGATCATTGGGGAGAAGGGACATGTGTTAAATAGCTTATGGTAATGGGTCATTGGATACTAGATCAACAATAGCATCGATAATGTTAAAATATAGCATTGTCCTCGTTGTCATCACCATCTTCATCGTCGTCGTCGTTGTCATCATCATCTTCATCGTCGTCGTCGTCGTTGTCATCATCATCTTTATCATCATCATTGTCATCGTCATCATCGTTGTCATCATCGTCGTCATTGTGATGGTGATGAAAACAACGATGATGATGAGGACAATGGTAATGATGATGATGACAATGATGACGACCACAAATAGCCTATACTCAATAAATTATTAGGTTGGATCCCTTCATGCCCATCAAGTTCAATGGTATTATGGTTGTGTGAGTGAAGTCATGATGATGATGACCATGATAATGAAGACAATGAGGAGGACAATGATTAAAATGATGTTGATGAAGAGTATAGTATGGTAGTTGGCTGGGACAGGGTTAGTGGAGTTAGAGAGCTTAGTGAGTTAGGTTTATTAGATTGAGTTAGTGGGTTGGCATTTTTGGGTTAGTTTTTTAGGGTTTTGTCATGGATTATATTGCATTAGGGATTAGATTTTATTATATTAGACATATGTGGGTTAGAGGTTAATTATTAATGTTAAGGGTTAGGGGTTGATAGGCTAGTGTTGAAAGACTTTAGTAGGTAATACTAGTGGAAATTGGTGGTAATTACATGAGGGGTTTCCAGGGTGAAGGGACATATGTCAAGTAGATATGGGTTAGAAGATTACGGGTTAGTGGGATACCAAATCAACCATAACATCAAGTGTGTTAGAATATATCATCATTGTCATTTCCATCATCATTATCGTCATCATCGTGGCCATCGTCATCGTCATGTTTTTTATCGTCATCATCAAGATTATGGTGATAATCATGATGATGATGATGACCACTCTTTACTCAATAGATCAGTAAGTTGAATCCATCATGCCCATCAATTTCAATGAGATTATAGTTGAGCGAGTGTGGTCATCATCACTATAGTGACGATATTAACCACAATGGTGAAGATGACCATGATGATGAAGATGTTAATGATAATGTAACAAGTAAGCTTGTTATTTAAATGTAGATAGAGATATTCTGAATTGTATAGATAATGATTGATAAAATGAATAATACATGATGGTAAAATCACCCTCGTGACGGTTTACTTATAGCATTGATTGGTCACGAGTGAAGAGGTATGTGACTCTTGAGCTTTTCATTTATTTAATTACATGATATTTATTATTATTATGTATTTATTTTTATATTATTTATGTATTTATGTTTGTAACATTGTCATCCCCCTTAATATTTTTGCTTTGTCCTCAAAGCAAGGGTAGTGATGGGTATTGTCGGAGAAAATGTTCTGATTCCCATGATGAATCTTCTTTTGGAAGGTTTTTCAATTTGATGAGATAATCCTTAATGGTTCTAGAACGTAACACATTTTCCTTAGTGGCAAGAATACCCTCTGGTTCTAAAATAATTCCCCCTTCGTCATTGAAGTTAGGGATTTATGTTTGAACTTTTTAACTTTCCCAAGCACCTTCTTGAGACATGAGATGTGGAAGACGTTGTGGATGCGAAAATTGTCTGGTAATTCCAATCTATAAGCTACCTTGCTAATTTTTTTGTTAATTCGAAAAGGTCGATAGAATTTTGGAGCCAATTTGATCTTCCCTTGTTGTTTAAGGGATAATTGTTTATAGGGTTGGAATATTACAAACACCCAATCACCTTCTTCAAACTCTCTTTCTGACCTATGCTAATCTGCTAGTTGTTTCATTCAATTACGAGTTGTTGCTAGGTTTTCTTTTAATATTTTGATGATTTTTTGTTCTTCCTCTAATTGATTCTTTATTGCTTGGACCTTAGTGTCAATGAGTGAAAAATATTTCCATTTGGGTGGTTTATAACAATATAAATCTTGGAAAGGGGTCATTTTAGTGGAGGTGTTATATGTAGAATTATACCACCATTCGGCTAAATGTAACCATTGAGACCACTTATTTTGCTTATCTGTCACAAAGCACTGAAGGCATGTTTCTAAGAATTTATTTACAATTTTTGTCAGAGCGTCTGTTTGTTGATGGTAGGTTGAGATCATATTAAGGGATATTCTTGTTTTTTTGCAAAAATATCTCCAGAAGTTTCCTTTAAATTTTGCATCCCTGTCACTGACAATAACCTTTGAAAACCCATGCAATTTATGAATGTTTTTGTAAAAGACATCTTCAATTTGTTTTGTTGAGTTGGTTTTCCTTACTGCCATGAAATGTGTATGATGATGATGATGATTAACATCCACTAAGACTGAATTGGTCTATCAGACCTTAAGAGGGTAAGTGATTACTTTTGATTCTTTAGAATTTTGTTTCTATGCTCGAAAAGCATTAAGAGAAGCTTTCCAAGATCACCATACTTTT
>ML790805.1:150410-163361 GCA_009831015.1 Picea engelmannii | reverse complement strand
CATTACTAATCTAATATGCCCCAATTAAGGGGTAATGAGCCAATATTAGGGCTTAACAAATGTTCTATTTATGCATAACTAGATCTAGATCTGTGTAATAGATGCTTGATGCGCAGTAAAGATGAATGTACATTAAATAGTTTATGTTGCAATATGGGTCACCATGATGCTACATAATTGAAGTTTACCAATTAATAAAGGGAAGAGATACAAAATACTGCACACAAGGTAGATAAGTAAGAATAAACATGATGGTATCCTCCCATCTCCTCATCCCTGTAGAAACTTAGTTCCTACAGCCCCAATAGATGCCTCAGGTGAGACTTCACTTGCATGGAGGTGATGTCGAAAGGGTCAGTGTTTACAATGTTTGTTGGTTAAATAAATTGAATCTAGGGTCTTACAACCATGCGCCAACAAATGGTTTTGTTGTTGGGACCCAGAATCTGTGATTGAGGGAATGTTTTGGAGGCCGACCAAGAAAGAGATATTAGAATGGATAGAAGGGAAGGAACACAAATTTGCTCAAAAAGAGAATAGAAACCCTCAGATGAGTGAAGAGCAATGGATGCAAATGTATGTGTACACAACGCTGCATGAGATTTTATATGGGGAATTTCCAATTATCTTAACTGAGTGATTAGAAAGATTAGTGGAGAATACTGGAAGGTACCGAATCACAACACCGAGGAAATGGACTCCTAAGTTGGTAAGGCAGTTGAGTTATGTAAGTAATAAGACTTCTCGTGTAGTTGATTTCTGGTTGGACGGTATATTGGGAGGTTATATTACAAAATTTGCAGTGGATTGTACCTAGTCATACAGTGTTGCAGAGAGAGATTTCTTCAAGGGTTTGTGAGGAAGGTTTATGAAATCATTGGGTACTTGGATAAAGATGTTGTGTGACAAGTGTGTGATGAAAATGGAGTCTAATTGCTAAGGGGCTTCACACACATAGGGGAACCAGGGGATGACAAGAGGATATTATGAAGGTAGGAAATAATGAATGAAGAAATGAAGAAGGAAGGGAGGGACTGAGGATGCGAAGAACCAAATAAGTTGTATTAGAAGAGGAAGACGAGTTTGGAGTATTGTGCAGTGGAAGAAGGTATAAGAGGCTTAAGACTGGGGCTAAGAAAGGAGAGTCGTGCATTGAGCCTAAGGGGAGAGAACCTTGCGCAATAGTCTAAATCATAGAAATACCATACATAGAAGGAGAGGAAGAGAATTCTTAGTTCAGTCCTATAATAGAAGAGCTCGTAAGTACTACTTAGACTGAATCTTGTGTTGATTCCACAACCTCATGTGCATCACCTAGATTAGAAATAACATTTGAGGATTTGTCAAAAGAAATTATAGTTAGCAGGGTGAGACAAAGTAGTAGTAGCCATAGCAGTGGAAGAAGTGCATCGAGCCAGAGTCAACCAGCATTGTCGAAGTGAGGCACTACATAAAACAACATGGCAGGGTTAGACAACAAACTGAGACTGTCTGAGTTCCAAGGAGTTGGGTAGGAGAACCCATGACAACATCTATTCATATGTGAAACAATTTGGGCTGCGAAGAATGTCCAAGATGATGTTGTAAAGATTGTGCATTTGGAAACAACATTTAGCGGTCGTGCATTAGTCGGGTACATGAAACTACAGACTACCACACCTACTATACAAGCAAGGACTTTAGTAGAAATTAGACAAGCATTGTTGAAAGAGTTCAAGAAGCCAAAGTCTGAGTTATAATACATTATAGAGTTGAAGGAAATCAAACAAGTACATAATGAATCAATTTGGGACTATGATCAATGATTTAAGGATATGATGGGTAGATTGGCATTCCAGATCCCTGATCAAAAACACCAAGAGTGGTTTATTGCAGGACAACTACCACACATCCATCAGTCGTTGTTTCAATGGAAGGTTGTGTCGTAGCCTGAAGCTTTGGAGATTGCAATGAAGTTGGAATCATCTCATGTAGGAGACGGGGGAGGGATGGTGCAAGTAGAGACGTAATTCGCTACCTTGACATTCCAATTGGTAGAGCTTACAAAAGGAAAGGAGAAGTGAGAAGAAGTCTGGTGTACCAATTGTAGGATTGAAGGCCACCATAAGGACGAATGTCGAGCATTTGTGCAGTATTTGGTGACTGGAGCATTGGATCCATTACCAAGAGGGGGATATTGTAAAATATATAAGAAATGGGGACATCATCTGAATTAGTGTCCATTACTGTAGAAATATCAGAGTATGCCAAGGAAATTATTTTGAAACTTTTGCAAGTCAGTAGGGCATGAAGAGAAGGATTGACGTGCATTCGATTTGATGAGAGAGCGCACTTCTGATATGTATAGAATTTGGGAGGAAAATGTTGCAATAGAAGGAGGGGGTTTGTGGCATAACAATCAAAGAGGCTTTGAGCCAGGAAAATGAGGAGGATTTGGCAAAGGTCGAGGCTGAGGAAATTTTGGCAGAGGAGGTAGAGGACCAATAATATGCTACAATTGTAATCAACCGGAACACTTAGCTCAGGATTGCCCAAATCTGTGTACAACTTGCACATATTGTAAAGCATTAGACCATGCGATAGAATACTGTCCTCAACTACTTTTGAAGTGGAAAGAAAGAGGGAATCATAACCATAACCCAAATTAGAACACACAGAAGATATCAGCCGAGAAACGCAATGAAGGACCTAGAATAGCATTTGTTACGCATGGAGGAGCTAGAACTGGGGCTGATGCGAGGGATGGAGGAAAGTAGGTTCAAAAATGGGTGAGTAAATTAACATGACCTATGCCGAAATTTGACCCTTAGTAAGAAAAGGAGATGTATAAGAGAGCAAGAAAACATATACTAGGACTGTAGATGGTGYGTTAAGTTGGAGAAGCATTAGCTTGTGTGTGTTGGGCTCAGAGGAAGGTATGGAACATTGGCAACAGAGGATGCATGAAGTATCAACTAGACGATGTGCATGCATAACTCGATCATTGCACTAGATTGGAACRKAGTTATGTGATCCTCCCAGGTATGATGGATTGACTGATATAGGCAAAGAGATATTTATTCAAGGGTTCATGAGGAAGGATTATGAAATCATTGGGAACTTGGATAAAGATGTTGTTGTGTGACAAGTACGTGATGACAATGGAGTTTGATTTCTAAGGGGCTTCACGTAGATAGGGTAACTGGGGAATGACAAGGGGATAGTATGAAGGTAGGAAAGAATGAATGAATGAATGAAGAAGGAAGGGAGGGACTGAAGATGTAGAGAACCAAATAAGTTGTATTAGAAGTGGAAGATGAGTTTGGAGTATTGTGTAGTGGAAGAAGGTATAAGAGGCTGAAGACTAGGGTTGAGAAAGGAGATATGTGTAGTGAGCCTAAGGGGAGAGAACCCTGCACAATAGTCCAAAACGTAGAAATACCGTACATAGAAGGAGAGGAAGAGAATTCTCGATTCAGTTCTATAATAGAAGAGTCGATAAGTCCTACTCATAATGGATCATGTGTCGATTCCACGACCCTATGTGTGTCACCTAGATCAGAAATAACATTTGAGGATTTGTCAAAATCACTTATAGTTAGTAGGGAGAGACAAAGTAGCAGTAGTCAGATCAGTGGAAGCAGTGCATCGAGCTAGAGTCAACCAACATTGTCGAAGGGAGGCACTAGGAAAAACAACATGGGAGGGTTAGACAACACCCTGAGACCCATAACAACATCTATTCATATGTGAAACAATTTGGACTACGAAGAATGTCCAAGATGATATTGTAAAGATTGCACAGTTGGCAACAACATTTAGGGGTCGCACATTAGTCGGGTACATGAAACTGCAGAGTACCACACCTACTAAACAAGCAAGGACTTTAGCAGAAATTAGCCAAGCACTATTGAAAGAGTCCAAGAAGCCAAACTATGAGTCACAATACATTACAGAGTTGAAGAAAATCAAACAAGTACGTAATGAATCAGTTTGGGACTATGATCAACGATTTAAGGATCTGATGGGTAGATTGACATTCCAGATCCCTGATCAACAACACCAAAAGTGGTTTATTGCAGAACTATTACCACACATTCGTCGGTAGTTGATTCAACAGAAGGTTGCGTCGTAGCCTGAAGCTTTGGATATTGCAATGAAGTTGGAAGCATCTCCTGTAGGAGACAGGGGAGGGATGGTGCAAGTAGAGACATAGTTAGTTGCCTTAACAATCCAATTGGTAGAGCTTACAAAAGGGAAGGAGAAGCGGGAAAAATTCGGGTGTACCAATTGTAGGACTGAAGGCCACCATAAGGACGAATGCCCAACATTTGTGTTGTATTTGGTGACTAGAGCACCGAATCCATTACCAGGAGGGGGATACTATGAAATTTGTAAGAAATGGGGACATCATCTGAATTAGTGTCCATTACTATAGAAATATCATAGTATGCCAAGAAACTTATTTTGAAACTTTTGCAAGTTAGTAGGTCACGAAGAGAAGGATTGTCGAGCATTCGATTTGATGAGAGAGCACACTTCTGATATGTATATAATTCAGAAGAAAAATATTGCTACAGAAGGAGGGGGTCCATGGTATAATAATTAGAGAGGATGTGATCCAGGAAATCGAGGAGGATTTGGAAAAGGTCGAGGCAAAGGAAATTTTGGCAAAGGAGGTAGAGGACCAATAATATGCTACAATTGTAATCAACCGAGACACTTAGCTCGGGATTTCCCGAATCTGTGTACAACTCGCACATACTGTAGAGCACCGAAAAATGCAATAGAAGACTATCTTCAACTACTTGTGAAGTGGAAAGAAAGAGGGAATCATAACCATAACCCAAATTAGAACATACCGAAGATATCAGCCGAGAAATGCAATGAAGGACCTAGAATGTCAGTTTTTATGTGTGGAGGAGCTACAACCGAGGTTGATGCGATGAATGGAGGAAAGCAGATTGAGCAATGGGTGAGAAAATCAACAGAACCTATGCCGACATTTGACCCTCTGTAAGAAAAGAAGATGTATCATAGGGAAAGTAAAGAGATACTGGGACCGAATTGGGTAGCATCAATATCATTTTTGCCTCAAGTCTGTGATCGTACTATACCATAGAAGCCACTTGAGAAGGTAAGTACTCTAAGAGAGTTTCTGAGAAGTTGCGTAGAATTGATGAAATATGAAACTACACTAAATGCATTATGTGAAATGATTGATCATTGCGTCTAAGAAATGGAAGTTCCTTCCACATAGAGGGTAGTGAACCAGGTACTGCGTAAAAAGAGGACCAACGAAGAATTCAAATTAAGTGCATAGATTGGAGAATATGATGTGGATAACATTATTTTAGACTTGGGTTCTGATGTCAATGTGTTACCAAAGCAGACATGGGAAATGATGTAGAAACCCAAGTTGATTTGGTCTCCTCTCCAGCTAATATTGGAAAACCAGTACAAGATAGTCTTGATTGGACGATTGACAGGAGTACCTATGAATATAGATGGGGTGCGCAATGTAGAAGATTTCAAAGTCATCGAGATCATGGATGATAGTCAACCATATCTATCACTAATGGGTTTAGAATGGGCCTTTGAAAATTAGACGATCATTAACCTGAAAAGGAGGGAAATGATATTTGAGGTAGGGGACTTGAAGGTTACTACTGATATAAGGAAAGAGGTATAGGTCCAACGAGAGGGAATGGAATTGACAACTTGTATAATATGACCATGCATATGGACGATTATGTTAACCCCACTGCAGATGGTGTGTTAAGTTGGAGAATCATTAGCTCGTGTGCGTCGGACTCAGAGGAAGGTCTGAAACATTGGCAACAGAGGATGCATGAAGTATCAACAAGATGATGTGCACACATAACTCGATCATTGTGTTAGATTGGAACAAAGTTATGTGATCCACCCAGGTATGATGGATTGACTGATATAGGCTCATTTGTAAAGGCATTTGATTTGCAGGACCCGAACACCAAAGATTGTTGGCACTAGATGTTGTCTTGAAGGCCACTCCAACCAGATGGTGGGATGCTCACAAAGAGGGAATGGAATATTGGTTACAGTGTAGAAGACTAATGCAAGTGATATTTGGTACCGAGGTGAAGAATATTGCGGGGAAGTATATAGGGATAAGCGACCCGACAGATCATATTGTGTAGTGCAAAAACATATGGGCATCGATACCTAAGAAGGAATGGATGCACATGTTTATACATACACTGGATATGATTCCTAGAATTGGTACCTAGAGCTAGAAATGCGTAGAGAAACAAAGAACTGGGACGAGCTGACTAAGAGGTTCAAGGTAACATTTACTTTCGAACATGAATCTCCATTAGTAGATGCAACCCTACAGGTCATTCAAGCTAAGATCATTTCAGAAGAAGAGTCGATGGAGGTGGTGTTGATATTATGGTAGCTTCGGGAGGTATTTACCTCCACGTGTAAACCTAACAAGAATAGAATACTCCGGAAAGTAAGAAGAAACCCTAATGAGTTGGCTAATAACCCTAGAAGACATGTCATCTCAAGAGGATGATTTATATTAGGTAATTAGCCTCCAAGAGAAGAAGTCGGCCAGAAGAATTAATATATACTGAACAAACAGATACCCAAAATGAGAAGTCGGCCTAGACAGTTAGCCAAAATTAGTATAAATATAGGAGGCCAGTTCTCATTCTGGCAGGCAGTCTCATAATTGCAGAGTAGCAACTTGTGCACACTGCAGTGCCCAGTCTTGTGCGCAGGCTTGAGGAGAGTTGCCCTTGCAGTTGCTACGTCTAGGCAGATCACATTTGGATTGGAATATATCTTGGTTAGGGTTTGGACTATCTGATCAGCTCTTGTTGATGCGTTATCCTTGGGGAAAGGTGCACTACCCTTTGTTTGGCTATCTAGCCTAGGGTTTGCTTCCAGAATGATTCTCTGTCAAGGTTAAGGTGCTCGGAGGGTGGCTTTGGCCTATGGTTGGGTGACAAGGATATTGTCAATGGTAAAACGAGCATAATCTTTCATATTCTAACAGGTTATGGGCCCACACCTCCTTCATTCAGTCTAATCACTGGAAGGAAACATAGCCATAAGGATATTAAGCTCATTGAAGAACTACCGCTAGGGTTTCTAGCAGGAGCCGTCACCATAGCATTGCCGCTAGGGTTACTAGCAGGTGTCGTTGCAGAAACCCTAATCCTCTTGTTGAGGCACCTTAAATGAAGGAATTGACCTAATCTTCGGATAGATTAGTGCGCCCTAGCCTAGCGCATCTTTTGGTACTCTCAGAAAGCCAAGACATGAAGTTTGAGCTTTTGGTCAAATATAGGGTTGACCAAGTCAAAGCAGCCATGACTTACTCTATGAAGTCAGAGAACACGTTAAATGGAGCTTAAAACTTCAGAGTGTGGAAGACAAGGATTGATCTCATCCTTGCCAAGAATAAAGTGTTGGATATCGTGAAAGGAAAGATCATGAAACCAAAGTTTGAAGAAGGGAAAGAGAAGGAACCACAAAACGTTGCAACTATGGAGAAGTTTAAAGATGGTGACATCAATGCCATGAGTATCATAGTGGATTCTATAAAAGATCACTTGATACCCTACATCTCCCATCTTGACTCATCAAAGAAGATGTATGATGCCCTAACAAACCTCTTCTCAGTCAGAAACACTGGACAAGTAATGAGTCTAAAGAATGAGCTCTGTGACATGAAGATGAATGATGATGACAAAATAAAATCATACTTTGTACGAATCTCTCAGTTAATAGATCAACTACAAGCTATTGAAGAGATCATTTCAGAGAAGGAATTGGTAAACATAGTACTCAATGGTCTTCCCAAGACATGGGATGCATTTGCCGCAAGCATGAACACAAGGAAAGAGTATCCTACATTTGAAGAACTTTGGACTTGTTGTGCTCAAGAAGAATTAAGGATCAGTGCAAAAGAGAAACCCCAAAAGAAGTACGATGATCAAGCCTTCATAGAAAGATTCAAGAATTTCAGGAATAAAAGGAAGTTTAGTTCAAGGAGGAATCCAAATCAAGAGAAAGACATTTCAGAAATACAATGCTTCAATTGTCGAAAGTATGGTCACTACAAGAATCATTGTCCCGAGCTAAAGAAAAAGAAGGAGAAACACGAAGCATCAGTTGCCGGAGAAAAGGAACCTACAAAGAAGACTAAAACATAATGAAAGAGACTTCTTCTTCTAAAGGTAAATACTCTTCTTAGTTCTTGTACATATCATGTTTGCATAATCTATGTACATATATATATATATATATATATATATCTTAGAAGATAATATGTTCCAAGAAGAACTATACCTATGGAAGAACAACAAGATAAGGATTTCCATCATTATACAAGTTAGATAATACACATGAAAGGATGAAATACGTCAAACAAATCATGTGGGAGCAAAGCCGAAATCAGAATCAATCCTGAAGAGACTTAGAAGAAGCAAAGACAGAAAGAAGTCAACAATCAAGAGGAATTTGGAGAAAGACCTATAACACCTTGCAGAAGGGAATGAGGATGCAGATGGAAGTGTGGACTCTCCTAGATGGAGGGAGCCAATTATATATCACCATAAATAAGAGCATGTATTCATACGTGAAGCAAGGATTAGGAGGGAGCTAATACTATGATCCATTGAGATGATAAAATATATATATATCCATGATAGCAGGCAGTACGTGTTCAGTCCGACCTTAGAATAAGTCTTCTTCGAAGAGAAGCCTTAAAGTATCCCTGGTTGTCCATCCAGATCCGTGATCCTATGATGAAAGAAAGAAGTGGAATCTTTAGGGCATGGAATCTATAAGAAACTCCATGGACCCAAGAGCTAAAGAAGAACATGAAGATTCCAAGAAAGAAGAGAAGCCTGAACAACCAATCATTGTACCGAAAATATCAAGATTACCAGCCTGATATGAACTCACTAAAAACAATCAAGCAGAGGAACTGAAAGTTGTGATGAAGAACAGTGTATAGAAGACTTATGAATGAAAGCATTACAAGATCCAGAACCAGAGGTTCTCCCAGAGGGAGGGAGGAGACTATGATGATTGCTCGTTCTGGTAAACCAGACATACCTCTACATGAGTCATTATATCATCTAAGGGTTGGAGTTCTACATCAGATGAATGCAAAGACCATTCTCCAGAAGAATTTGAACAAAGAGTGTATGAAGAGCAACCTCAAGACTTTGAGGCATGCCAGAAAGATACCCTTGTATGAACATGGAAGAAGATAACTTGGTGGAGAACCTCCAGTGCACAAAAGAAGTGTGGTGAAGATTGTCTATAGAAGAGATATTGTATCAGAATGATTACTCAAAATATCAGAATGATGGATTGTTGATCTATGACAAAGATCTCATGATGACAAAAGAAGTGTCACATGGATATGTTCCAATTTGACTCTTGCCACGATGTTGTGAGCTAACAAAAACCAAGGGGAATCCAACAATGATATACTTTATTGATTAGAGCTACATGAAGCCTTCAAAGGAGACCAGTGTTCTAGACCGAAGTACATTTGAGATCAAGCATCACATTATCTGTGATGAAATCCAGAAAGAAGAAAGTGGTTCTCAAATATATATCTCCATAGATGAGCAGATAAACAAACATCTTGGTAAAGCTTCTGTCGAAGATGAAAGAGTTTCCGTACTCAAGCTGGAGCTCGTGGAGACGACTTCCTTATTGAAAAAGGAATATATGACTCCCAGTTTGGGAGGGAGCACTAATATATTATTGATTGATGGACAATCATTTTTCAGTTCGAAGAATGGTCCAGGATGAGCAAATTCTTTCCAGTTCGGAAAGTGGATTGAGATTTCTGATGGACAACGATTTCCCATTATGGTTAACATGGGAAATGGTCCAGATTGTTGATGTACCATAAACAATGACTTCCCATTGTGGTTAACATGGGGAGTGGTCTAGGGCAGTCTCTCTTCTTGAGGATTACTCAAGAAGACTAGCCCGCCTCGTTGGACAATGATTTCTCATTGTGGTTAACATGAGGAATGGTTCGTTTTGGAGGTTGGTACAGGACAATCTTTTCCTCTTGTGGTTAACAGAGGAAATGGTCCGGGCAATCATTCCTTAGGGTGTATTCATTCTCTCCAGGTTGCACTTTATTTAGTGCCGGAGGAATGGCCCAGGGTGGGGAATGGTCCAGGCTAAGCAATCAGGGGCAGGCATTCCTTAAGGTAGATTCATTCTCTCCAGGTTACACTTTGTTTAGTGTCAGAGGAATGGCCCGGGGTGAGGAATGGTCCAGGTTCAGAAATCAGAACACTCATTCTTCCTTGTTTGAGAAGAATAAGCTAGATAGCCCATCGTTGATGTTCTACTTTGAGGGAAGATATTCTTTCAGATCTCACAGATGTGAGTGAAAGATTGACCCAGATGATTAAGTTTATATCATAACATTGTTTCTGTGCAGGTTGATATCAGACGATTGTTATGAAGATTGTATGACAGTAGATGTATACTACTGTGGTGGATGTGTTCCACTGTTCGTGACTATATGTTATTGATCAAGTACTTGTTTTCTACTTGGTGTGGTAGTGTACCACTGGATTGTATTTATGTACTACCATGGATAGACACAATTGTGTTCTATTTTTGTTTCGATTTCCTTGAAGACTATCAACAGTTTGGTAAATGATTATCAGCTTGATCAATGATTAAAGGACAGAGATTTCCCAGATGGAAAATGGTTCAGAACATCTACTCTTCTAAGATAGAAGAACGACTCTTGTATCACTCTGTGGTTTGAGTGACTTATCCAACATCATGTCTAATTACTCAGATGGAGTATGGTTTTGAGAGATGATGCAATTGATGACATTGATGGTGATGATGATAGTTTAGACGACTATGTTGATGCTACCGAGTGAATGGCATGTTTTGTGCTCAAGACCATTACCTGTAATGTGTCCCTAGCTAGGAGGGAGTGTTGATATTATAGTAGCTTCGGGAGGTATTTACCTCCATGTGTAAACCTGACAAGAATAGAATACTCCAGGAATCAAGAAGAAACCCTAATGAGTTGGCTAATAACCCTAGAAGACATGTCAGCTCAAGAGGATAATTTATATTAGGTTATTAGCCTCCAAGAGAAGAAGTCAGCCAGAAGAATTAATATATACTGAACAGATAGATACCCAAAATGAGAAGTCGGCCCAGGCAGTTAGCCAGAATTAGTATAAATACGGGAGGCCAGTTCTCATTCTGGCAGGCAGTCTCAGAATTGCAGAGCAACAACTTGTGCACACTGCAGTGCCCAGTCTTGTGCATAGGTTTGAGGAGAGCTTTCCTTGCAGTTGTTGCAGCTAGCAGATCACATTTGGCTTGGACTACCTCTTGGTTAGGATTTGGACTATCTGATCAGCTCTTGTTGATGCGCTATCCTTGGGGAAAGGTGTACTACCCTTTGTTTGTTTATCTAGCCTAGGGTTTGCTTCCGGAATGATTCTCTGTCAAGGTTAAGGTGCTCGGAGGGTGGCTTCAACCTATGGTTGGGTGACAAGGGTATTTTCAATGGTAAAACGAGCACAATCTTTCATATTCTAATAGGTGGTACCTGTGTGTAATGCACACAGAGCTTCTATGATTGTCCATGAATTACTAGAATGTTACAATGTTGCTAAAGAAGAACACGATGAGGAAGATCCAAGGAATCTACAAGTACTTGAAACTAAGGGGGAACGCACAATAGAAGGGCCAGAGCTTGAATTTGTTGCGTATACACAACCACTAAAGACACGAAAGGTAAATATTGGGACAAAGTAAAACCCAAAGTTTTCATAGATAGGTGATTATTGGAATGATGAAACTCTAGAGAAGATTGCAGATTTATTTCACGAGTATCAAGATATTTTCCCAACTACATTCTTAGAGATGAAGGGGATAGATGTAAAATTAGGTGAGATGAAGATCCCTTTGAAACTAGATGCTGAGCCAGTGCGACAAGGACCCTATAGGTTAACCAAAGTTTAAAGAGAAGGTGAAAGCAGAGATAGACCAAATGTTGGAAGCAAGGATTATTGAACCAGTGGTGGAAATAGAATGGATAAGTCCAATGGTGGTGTAGGATAACAAAATAGGAGGAATCACAATTTATGTAGACCTAAGGAAGATAAATGATGCATGCTTACATGATCCATTTCCAACACCTTTCACAGATGAAGTGCTAGAGAATGTAGGAGGGCAGGAGACCTATTATTTCACAGATGGCTTCTCAGGATATCACCAAATAAGGATTGCGTAGGAAGATAAGCATAAGACTGATTTTGCAACAAAGTAAGGAAGTTATCAATACACAGTGATGCCCTTTGGACTAAAGAATGCACTTGAAGTTTTTTCAAGAATTATTGTTGCATCTTTTAAAGAATTTATTCATAAGTTCCTTGAAGTGTACTTAGACAATTGGACTGTGTTTAGTCCATTGAAATGTCACATAGAAATACTCATGCTAATGTTGGATAGGTGTACAAAATGTTAGATTTCACTGAACTTGAAGAAATGTTTTTTCTACATGCCTTTTGGAATTTTGTTGGGCCATGTGGTATGTAAGCATGGCTTATTAGTGTTGATTATTTGGGTTGGTTTTCATTGATGTCAACCCTTGAAGAAAGTCTGGTAGCAAATTACGGTAACACAAAGGTTTGGGTAATGGACACAGGTTTGTTTGATGTATAATGGTATGCGTTTTAATATATTTGAAGGTAAGACTATTCTTTATGGATAGTACATGTCATGCAATTTCCGGTGGTATGTGGAACGTCACATAACTCCTCATGGTTAGAGAGTTATGGCCATGTGAAGTTGGAGAACCCTCATGAGTCATCTAGAAGCCCCAAAAGGTCAAAGTAGTCAAAGTGTTTGCAAAGAAGAAATTATTTAAATAATAAAGTGAAGTGATGAGTGTACTATAAG
>ML790805.1:118017-129862 GCA_009831015.1 Picea engelmannii | reverse complement strand
TTTCTTTCTTTCATATATCCTAGATCCTACATGGCATATTTATCACTGCCATGATACATGGAATACATATATTTCCTCACCAATTGAAAAATCCCAAATGCAAAGATAAAATTTGAAACACACACATATGTATAACAAACCCAACAATGGGCATATCCATTTCCTTGTTGCAATTTCACCCAACATTCTCTGCCAAACATATATGCAGTCCCCTAGCAGCAATCAATGTGTCGGGATATCGTTTGAAAGGATATGCTCTCCTAGGAGACTACATAAATGTCGTATGCATCACCCAATTTAACCTGGCAAAACAAATTAGAAATTGAAATGCAAAACTCTGCATAAAACCATTTAACTTTGTTAAATAGCGGGGACTACGCTCCTTGGCAAGGTTGCACGAAAGAGCACTAAAGGTATTACGGCTGTGGTTTGTAGAAGTTGATGTCGATTCATCTGATGATAAAAGCACTCCATGAAAATCAGATAAGGACGCTCATTGAGAGACTGAGATTAAGTTTGAATGAAGATGTTAAGAAATTAGACTGCTCAATGCTGAAAATGATCGCGAATGCCACAATGTCGAATAATATCAAGATCGTGATAAGAAATGGAGACACAGACGATGGTAGTGACCGTATGAATATGAAGAGGGAGAGAGGAGTTCGGTTTGTGGTGGGGGATTCGTTTTTCAGAGAAGAGAGCAGAAATGGGAGAGACCTGGGCGTTCTGGCAGCAGCTCTGCACAAGAGAAGGTTTGGCAAACTCCGTGTATTAGATGCCATGTGTGGATGCGGTGTCAGAGCTCTTCGTTACCTTGTTGAAGCGAATGCCGACTTTGTGTGGGCCAATGATGCAAATGACCACACGCGCCCTACTATTCTCTCCAATCTTTCTCAAATCCAACAACAGGATGATTATGAAGACCATGAAAACAACAACATGGGAAGGAGAAAGTGGGTAATATCTCACAGTGATGCCAACAGAGTGATGGTTGAGCGTTACCTGCAGGGTGATTACTATGATCTCATTGATGTCGATTCCTTTGGCAGCGATTCTTTCTTCTTGGGCTCAGCATTTTCAGCCATCCACTATGGCGGCTTATTGTATTTGACCTCTACAGATGGAGTCTCTTCGGGTGGTCATCGTCCCTACAAGTGACTCTTTCTCTTTCCCTCTGACCAACATGTTAAATCAGTTGATGTTGTTAATGTTGCTTGTAGCCTGTAATGCATGTTTCTAAAATGATTTTCTCCTGCCCATCGGTAGATACCCATGAAATGCTAGCAATACCAACAAGGATAGATAAACCAATGGTTTTTTATTGTCTTACATGACAAATAGAGAACAGAAAAAACAACAGGTAGTTTTTATGTGCAACAATGGTAAATGCTAAACAGTTAGGGATAATAGCTTCCAATATCTGTTGAAACTATTCTAAGACTTATAGTGTTGAAAGCCCACAAACAACTTAACCAACATTAACATTACTGAATTGATTGAATGAACCCATATCTGTAGGGTAGGGTCTCTCTTCAGGGCATGTAGAGATGGACTAATGAGCTTTTATCATTAATCCTCACTTCCTTTTTCAAGCAACTTTGTAAGATCTTTTTGCAGGAGGTGATTTGAATAGTGCATAGGGTCATTGGGACTGCCATGGGGAATTGTAACATGGAAAACATGAACACCTTATGTTGGACCTTGAACTTTACCAACTCAAAATAAAAAAATTTATATTCAGAACACCTTATGTTGGACCTTGAACTTTACCAACTCAAAATAAAAAAATTTATATTCAGAACACCTTATGTTGGACCTTGAACTTTACCAACTCAAAATAAAAAAATTTATATTCAGAACTAATATTACATGGATTTCTGGTCCATGTTTATAACAAATACCACATTTGGAAGAATAAATGCATTCCTGGTAACGTAGTTCTAGTCCAACCATTTGCTAGGCTGTGTATCACTTTATCTCACATTTATTTTCACTCTCATTAATTGTAAAACTAATATCTCAGGAAGAATGTTATTAAACTTTTTGTTTATTGATTTCAGAGTATGTTGCTTTTATGGAGTGCCGACATGTTTTAACATAAAATACGCTAAGTTTTATTATTCAAAATCAAAGCACATAGGACCATCAGATATCATCTTTAGAACAAGAAATATCTTATTTTATGTTCTTGTCCTTGGTATATATAATGGCAGGTTAACTAATCAAATATGAAAATTGAATTTCGCTATCTAACAAGGAAAATGTGAAGTCAAACTAATCATGTAATTTTGTGTATTTTCATAAGTGCAATTTCTGTTTAGTGAGAATGTTTTCAGCCTAAATGCATGTCATGTTGGTAATTGATTGAGGTTGCAGGCTAGAAATTTCTTCTTTCTAACATTATGTATCCTAAACCATAGTGGCATTTGCAGTGCTTTGACATCATATGGAGCATATATAAGGCCCATGCCATATGCCAATGAGATTGGTTTGCGTATGCTCATAGGAGGAGCAGTACGAGAAGCTGCTACACGAGACATGGATGTATGGCCTGTGTTTTCATACTTTGCTCGTCATGGACCAGTATTTAGAGTCATGCTTCGTGTGAGACGTGGAAAGCCTAAGGAAAATAAGTACTTATAAGATATTTGCTGCTTGATTTTTAGTTCCATTCCATTATTTATTTTATTTGTTTTACTCTATAGAGTTGCTTAATCGAGCTAAAGGAAGAGCCATCTTCTTTTCTTGTGAGTGGAAAGAGTTTGCCCTGGAAAAGCTGATGTTTATGTGATCTGTTATTCCAGACATTATGGATTCATTAGCTATTGCAGTCTTTGTGGAGATTCTCGAGCATTTTCTTGGGGTGAAATGGGTGAAATTTGTTGCCCTTGCCCGAAACAAAAGGTGAAAAATTCCCCTAAAAGCAATTTCTTTCAAGATTTCCATTTAAGAATGTCAAGTTTAGAGAGGTTCAGTGAATGATTAATCTTTCAATGCAAGAAAAGGAATTTATGTAATGAATTTTGTGGCCTAATATTTCTATTATGGCCAAGGATATTGCTAGCAAGGTGCATACCAAAATATGCTATCTTGTCTAGTTCTTTGTGGAAAAGGAGTATGAAATTCTAATGTTTTACTTATCTGCAGTATATGGATTCATTTTTCATCGATCAGGTTGTGTTCATATTTTTTGAATGAAGGCTAAGCAAGTGATAATATTAGGTGTCACGCTCATTGGTTGTTTCGGGGCCCTTATGGACTGGTCCTCTTCATAGTGGCTCTGAAATTGAGGACATGTTGGGACTGGCTGAGGAATGGGAATGGACAACAAAAGAAAAATGCTCTTCTGGTCGTAACAATATGAGCCTGAAAAAACTACTTAATATAATGTTAGAAGAAAGCATTCCTGAGTTACCGTTTGGGTTTATCAAATTGGATGAGGTAGGCTGTCTTTTTATCTACTATGAAGCCATTTTCTAGTTTGTCTTGCATCATGCAGATTACTTTTGATTTTAAATGGTAATTTAAATTCTAGCTTTGACATAGGCACTACTATCTTGCAGATAGCAAGTCGAGGCAAGATGAGTACTCCTGGTCGTGAGGAGATAATTGATCTCTTAAAGAAGGTACATGATCCACCATTTTTGTGCTGATACATTAGGAGTCCACAATTCGTAAGATAATGAGAATGGGTTAGTTTTTTTATTGCTAGTGAAATACCCTTTGTTTAGACAGAAGTACTATGAAACTTTGTAGCATGTACAAGGAATACAACCTGTTAACACTGAATTTGCCCATGCAAAATTGACTGCCAATCCAACACTTTTGTGAGTATATCTTTTGGTTCCAGTGTTCGAGATCAGGCTGAGTCTTGTTTCTATAGATTTTTGGAGTGACACTAGGGGGGACCATATTTAGAGCTTCAATTCAAACATCTTCATACCTCAGAGTTCCCATGCCTACATGTTACATGTACTGTTTGGAGCATGCATGGAAGAGGTTGGCTTCAAAGGGGTAGAGAATGGGTTAGCTTTTTTTATTGCTAGTGAAATTCCCTTTGTCTAGACTCTAGACAGAGGTACTATGAAATTTTGTAGCATGTACAAGGAATACAACCTGTTAACACTGAATTTTCCCATGCAAAATCGACTGTTAAATTCAACACTTTTGTGAGTACATTTTTTGGTTCCAGTGTTCAAGATCAGGCCGAGTCTTGTTTCTAGAGATTTTCAGAGTGACACTAGGGGGGGCCATATTTAGAGCTTCAATTCAGACATCTTCAGACCTCAGAGTTCCCATGCATACATGTTACATGTAACGTTTGGAGCATGCATGGGAGAGCGTTGGCTTCTAAGGGTACTTTCTTATTTTGAGATATGCCCTTTTGGACAAGTTTCTGTTTTTAGAAACTTGTTATTTTTGGAAACCGATCAAGTTTCTGGATACCCATTATGGAATTGAGCATGTGTTATGATTTCTAGGGATGATTAGAGAACATGCAAAATTAGGGTTTTTGCTTTCAAGAAACTAATTTGGTTTGCAAATACCCTTTATGGAGGAGATCGTGTGTGTGATTTTTAGTGATTATCAGAGAACAAGCAAAATTAGGTCAACACCATGGTTTCTACTTTTAGAAAATGCTATAATTAGGAAAATGCCCTATTGACCTACTTTTGTGGTCATTTGTTGGACATTAATAAAATTATCTTATCTTATACATGGATGAGTTGGTGTGGTTATGGAGAAGAAAGCCCACAAATTTCAAGTGCTTTCAACAAAGTGCAAAGCACTTGAAATTAGTGTTTTTGATCAGTTCCAAAAATAACATCCCTGGATTGCTTTTCTAACAGCGGGGATGGCTTTCAATTTTCAGAAGATTTCGAGCACTTTCTTATTTTTGGTTCTAGTGTATTTTTAGTAGTGGAGATGAGCGTTAACAGTGAAGATGGATTTCGGGTTTTAGAAGATTCCGAGCACTTTGTATTTTTGGTTCTAGTGTATATTTAGCAGTGGAGATGAGTGCCCTAGTCTGTTTTTGGAACGTGCTTTTTCTAGATCTCATTTGTATATTTTGGCCTAATGGAGTGTGCTTAAATTGTGGTCCAGTTGCAGGCTGTTCTGAGCTAGGAAGAGTGTCTCTCACTTAAGAAGTTTCTTGGTGGTTGGAGGTTGCTTTCACTTCAAGCAAGTGGCATGTGTTATCTATTTTAGGAAGGGTGCCCTTTACTTGAGAGTGTTTTGGAGGTTACTTGCACTTCAAGCGAGTGCCATGTGTCCTTTATTCTATCTTTGACTTGTACACTAAGAAAGCTTGTCTTGTACTTCAAGCAAGCTTTATTCCAGGGAAAGCAAGAGGATGCTTGTATGTAACACCCCAAGGCTGAGCCCCTACTGAATTGTAATTATGCTTATAGGTTGGTGAGCTGAGTGGTTATAAGCTGAGAGACTTATGTGTTTATTAGGTTGGTGAGTCAGATGCTAAGGTCAATGAGCCTGATTTTGTATATGTAAATACACACATATCATTAATAAAATTACACTGTTGCGTGTAGACCCTCCACGAAGAAAGAGTTATGGGGGACTAAGCTCCACTAGGTGGGGAAGGGGCTAAGTGTCTAGGAATAGGGGATAAGCTAGAGGGCTTACCTCTAAAGGAATAATATTATATTATTATTTTCTAGAAGCTAAGGTTTGATATAACCATGTTGTCCTAAGTTCTTGGGGGAAAGGGGGATGAGTGTTAAGCGAAGCTCATGCAACTTCATGGAGACATGTGTCAACCTGGGTGCATGCAGTTTTAAGTGGGAAAGTCAGCTCGTTGGGGGTCCTCTCACTCACCAGTCTCACGATTGTCATGACTGTCACGATACTTCACCATTGCATCGACACTCTCGTGAGGTTAGGCACCCTGGAAGAGAGCCATACTCCCCACTGATGCATGCGCCAGTGTAACCTGCAGACACTGGAGTTGTCCTACGTATTTCCTATGAAGCCCGACGAACTTGTATTTTCCTGAGTCGTGTTGTGTCGTAGTGGTTGGCTGTTGTTGCCAACACAGTTTTGGCTAAGCTTGGTTTGCTATCTTATAAGGTGTCCATACCCATTTTTAGTGGTTGACTTCACCTGTGTGTTACCCAAATTTTGTTGTTGACATCACCTGTGTCCGTTTGACATAAGAGCTGAATTGAAGAAGCAAGTTGTCAGGCCTGTGAGCAACTCTCCCAAGTGAGAGAGTTTGCTGGGAAGTGAGTTCTCCTGGAGGGAGTCCCGTAGCAGCTACAATACTCAGAGACTTCCGGTCCAGCTTGTTGTTGAAGCCCAAGGTAAGGGAGGTGTAGTAGCTAATGGACTTGTATTAGTGAAGGTGTACCCTCCTGGGGTGGAGTAGGCATGTGGGCAATGAGGGTCTGTGGGTGTTGATATTATGGTAGCTGCGGGAGGTATTTACCTCCACGTGTAACCCTGACGAGAATATAATATTCCGGAAAGCAAGAAGTAACCCTAAAGCGTTGAACATAACCCTAGAAGACAAGTCGGCTCAAGGAAATAATTAATATTAAGTATTTAGTCACCAGAATGAGAAGTCGGCCCAGACAGCTCAGGAAACAGTATAAATACAAGTAGATAGACCTCATTTTGTACACACTGCTCAAAATTGCAGCTAGGAAGAAGTGTGCACTGTAGGAACTGGGCTAGTGCGCAAGTCTGGGGAGCAGCTGCAGCCGACAATTGCCGCAATCTGGTTTCCTGGTTTAGGCTCGGACTTTCTGTTGGTTATGGTTGGAATTTTTGATCAGTCTTGGTTATCTTTATGCATTAGCCTTGGTTGGCTATTGGTTTGCTTCCGGAATCATTCTCTGTCAAGGTTAAGGTGCTCGGGGGTGGCTCTGGCCTATGGTTGGGTGACAATATTGCTATGTTGTCTATGGTTAAACGAGCACATCCATTATTTTCTAATAGGTTATGGGCCCACACTATCTTCAAACAGTCTAACCGCTGGAAGATAGATTGGGAGGATTTGCTCAGTTGCAGTTGCAGTTGCAGCCAGTTTTTGCTGCAACAACAAAATCCTAATCCTCTTGTTGAGGCACCTTAAGTGAAGAGATTGGCCTAATTTTTGGATAGCCTAGCGCACCTCCTGGTATTCTCAGCAAGCCAAGACGTCAAGTTTGAGTTTTTGGTCAAAGTCAAAGGTTGACCAAGTCAAAGCAGTTATGACTTACTCTATGAAGTCAAAAAACAAGTTAGAAGGGGCTTCTAACTTCAGAGCGTGGAAGACAAGGATTGACCTCATCCTTGCCAAGAATAAAGTATTGGACATCGTGAAAGGAAAGATCATGGAACCATAGTTCGAAGAAGGAAAAGAGAAGGAACCTCAAAACGTTGCAGTTATGGAGAAGTTCAAAGATAATGACATCAATGCCACGAGTATCATAGTGGATTCTATAAAAGACCACTTGATACCCTACATCTCCCATCTTGACTCATCTAAGAAGATGTACGATGCCCTAACAAACCTCTTTTCAGTCAAAAACATTGGACAGGTAATGAATCTGAAGAATGAGCTCCGTGACATGAAAATGAATGATGATGACAACATAACATCATACTTTGTGAGAATCTCTCAGTTAAGAGATCAACTAAAAGCTATTGAAGAGATCATTTCAAAGAAGGAACTGGTAAATATAGTACTCAATGGTCTTCCCAAGACATGGGATGCATTTGCCGTAAGCATGAACACAAGGAAGGAGTATCCTACATTTGAAGAACTTTGGACTTGCTGTGCACAAGAAGAATCAAGGATTAGTGCAAAAGAGAAACCCCAAAAGAAATACGATGATCAAGCCTTCACAACAAGGTTCAAGAATTTCAGGAATAAAAGGAAGTTTGGCTCAAGGAAGAAGCCAAATCAAGAGAAAGATATGTCAAAAATACAATGCTTCAACTGTCGAAAATATGGTCACTACAAGAATCATTGTCCCGAGCTAAAGAAAAGGAAGGAAACACACGAAGCATCGGTTGCCGAAGAAAGGAAGCCCTCAAAGAAGACCAAGCAGGATAAAACAAACTTCTTCTTCTAAGACAAGGTAACGATATTCTTCATAGTTCTTGTACATACCATGTTTACATAGTTTTTGTACATATCTTGCATATCTATTTCTTAGATGATAAGATGATCAAAGAAAAACAATACCTATGGAAGAATAACAAGACAAGGATTGATATCACGATCACTCTAAGACAAGCAATACACATGGAAAGATGAAGTACATTGACAATCCTTGGTAACAATTCCTGTGGAAGCTATTACAACTGTTGAAATCAGAATCAAACTTAAAGAAACCTAGAAGAAGTAAAAAGCGAAAGAAGTCAACAATCAAAAGGAAAAGACTTGTGATACTTTGCAGAAGGCAATAAGGATGCAGACAGAAGCGTGGACTCTCCTAGATGGAGGAAGCCAATTATACAATTTCAAAAGAAGAGCATGCATTCATGCATGAAGCAAGGATTAGGAGGGAGCTAATCCTAGATAATATTATCCATTGAAGATTATGAAGTATCTATCCATGTTCCCATCAATGGTAGCAACCATGAAAAACAATACATGTTCATATTGACTTTAGAAGAAGTCTTCTTTGAAAAGAAGCCTTAAAGTATCCCTGGTTGCCCATCCCCATCCATGATCTTATGATGAAAGGAAGAAGCTGGAATATTTAGGGCATGGAATCTATAGAAAACTCCATGAACCTAAGAGCTAAACAAAAACATGAGGAAGAACATGAAGATTCCAAGAGAGAAAGAAAAGCCAGAACAACCAGTCATTATATTGAGAATCACAAGACTACCAGCTTGGTCTGAACCCACCAGAAGCAATCAAGTAGAAGAAATGAAAGTTGTGATGAAGAACAATGTATGGAAGACTTATGAATGAAAGCATTGCGAGATCCAGAACTAAAGGTTCTCCCAGATGGAGGGAGAGGACTATGATGATAGCTTGTTCCAGACATACCTCTACCTAAGACATCATATCTCTTACAAAGTCCATGGGTTGGAGTTTACATCAGATGAATGTAAGGATTGTTCTCCTCAACAGAGTAATCAAACAAATAAGCATATGTAGAGCGACCTCAAGGTTTTGAGGTATACCAGAAAGAGACTCTTGTATGCAGATGGAAGAAGACAACTTGGTGGAGAGCCTCCAATGCACAACAGAAGCATGGTGAAAACTTTCTATAACAGAGATATTGTATTAGAACGGTTACTCAGAAGTCCAGAATGATGGATTGCTAATCCATGAAAAACACTCATGATGACAGAAGAAGTGCCACTTGGATATGTTCCAGTTTGAGCCTTACCACGATGTCATAAGCTAACAGGAAACAAAAGAGCTGAATTCAACCATGATATATTATAATGATCAGAGCTATATGAAGCCTTCAGAGAAAACCAGTGTTCCAGAAAGACCGAAGTACATTGAGATCAAGCATTACATTCTCCATGACGAGGTCTAGAAAAGAGAAGCGGTTCTCCAATATATATCTCCACAAATGAGCAGATAGCAAATATTTTGGTAAAGCCTCTGTCCCAGATGAAAAAGTTTGCGTACTCAAGAAACAAGCTGGAGCTTGTGGAGACGACTTCTTTATTGAAAAGCGAAGAGATGACTCCCAGGTTGGGAGGGAGCACTGATGTGTTATTGATTTATGGACAATCATTTTTTTCAAGTTCGAAAAATGGTCCAGGATGAGCAGTTCCTTTGCAGTTCGGAAAGTGGTTTGAGATTTTTGACGGACATGCATTTTCTAGTTCGGAAAATGGTCCAAATCGAACGGTCATTTTCGTAATGAAAATGGTTCGATGGATTGCTGATGTACCATAGACAACGATTCCCCTTGTGGCCAGTGTGGGGGAATGGTCTAGGACAGTCTTTCTTCTTGGCAGTCACTCTCAGTAGTGGTCAAGAAGTCTGGTCCGCCTCGCCGGACAGTCATTCTTTCGAAGCTCACAGTTGTGAGTAGTTTTGAAGAATGGTCCGTTTTGGAGGTTGGTGCAGGACAGTGATTTCCTTAGGAAATGGTCCGGACAGTCATTCCCTAGGGAAGATTCATTCTCTCCAGGTTGCACTTTATTTAGTGTCGGAGGAATGGCCCAGATAGGTGAATGGTCCAGGTTCAATAATCAGGGACAGACATTCCCTAGGGCAGACTCATTCTCTCCAGGTTGCACCTTGTTTAGTGCCGGAGGAATGACCCAGATAGGTGAATGGTCCAGGCTCAAAAATCAGGACAGTTATTCTTCTATGCTTGAGAAGAATAGTCTAGTAGCTCATGACTAATGTTTTACCTTTTGAGGGCAGATGCTCTTCCAGATCTCATAGATGTGAGTGGAAGAATGGCCCAGATGATTCAGTTTATATCATGACATTGCTTTTCTGTGCAGGTTGATATCAGATGATATGATTGCTATGGAGGCTGTATGTCTCTGGACAATAGATGTATGCTACTGTGGTGGTGTGTCCACTGGTTGTGACTATGTGTCATTGATTAAGTAGTCGGCTACTTGGTGTGGTAGTGTACCACTGGATTGTAGTTGTGTACTACTATGGATAGACACAGTTGTGTTCTACTGAATGACATTGTTCTGATTGCCATGTAGACCATCAATAGTGTTGAAAATGATTATCAGCCAGATGAATAGTCAGTGTGCTTGTAGGCAGACATTCTCCAGGCATAGAATGGTCCAGATAGAACAAATTGCTGGCGGACAGGTATTCTCTCTGAAGAGAATAGTCCAGGGTGACAGTTTGTTGACATGACATGGACTAGTATTTTTCCTACAGCACAGATTGTGGCCTGATTAGGAAAATGGTTCAGGATTGATATTTTCTAAGGCATATAGGTTGAGACGGATCTCTATGACTTGATTAGAAAATAGTCCTAGATTGACATTTCTATAGGAATGGTCTCTGTAGTCCATGGCGCAGCTTTTAGCATCTGTTGGGATAATCATTCTTCTAGGACGTATGTCCAGATTAGAAGAATGGTCCTTGTATCACTCCTTGGAGTGAGTGACTTATTCAGCATTATGTCTGATTACTCAGATGGAGTATGGTTTCAAGAGATGATGCAGTTGATATTGTCAGATGACACTGATAGTGATGATGGTGCTCGTGATCTAATCATGAGATAGTCTATACGACTATGATGATGCTACCGGTTGAATGATATGTTTGTGCTCAAGACCATTGCCTTCAATACCTCCCTATCTAGGAGGGAGTGTTGATATTATGGTAGCTGTGGGAGGTGTTGCCGCCTTATACACACCTGGGAGACGTGGAAGAAATCTTCAATCCACTCGGTGTGTCCTTGGGGGCAAGTGAGAGTTAAGGTGTTGTCACCTAATCCTCAACTCCTCCGTCTAGGCCAACTCCTAGCGAAGCCAAGGGGGGTAGTCCCTAACAAATATACTAAGGTTTTTAAGCTAACTACAGAAATGAAATCTAGGAGTTTATTTATTCTTTAAACCATCAACCATAAACTGATAAAACATGAAATAATCATTCACCACGATATATAATCAAATGAACATATACTTGCATCAAAAGGATACTGAGAAACAATTGTTACGTGCAAGTTTTATTCAAATTAAATAGATAACCAATCTTGAAATGAAGCCTGTGGCTTTGCTGAGTGTGAAAATTGAGACCAGTGCCTTAATGAGAATCGTGGGCAATGTAGTTCGAGTGTTTTATTAGGATAAATTAAAGTTCAGTTAATGAAATGGTTTGGGCCTCCTTGGAGGTTAACTCTTTGCTTGGAAACTTGCGGAGAGCTTTACCGAAACC
>ML790805.1:20989-62418 GCA_009831015.1 Picea engelmannii | reverse complement strand
AAAAAATATATATATATATATATATATATATATATATATATATATATATATATATATATATATATATATATATTCCCATACAACTCTATACACTTCTATCTCAAAATTAACATCCTCATATATCCACACTCGTACTAATCTCACATCCACACTCACAAATCATTGCTACATAGATATATCCATATATTTATTAGTGTGATTTGGTCATTGTTTTACATAGATGCTCTGTACAATCAATGATGTGGTTAATGGAAACAATATCCATATATTTATTAGTGTCATTTGGTCATTGTTTTACAGAGATGTTCTATACAATCAATGATGTGGTTAAAGGAAACACGACAGTAGGGGGGAAAATCTTTTTGGATTCCTTTTTGGACAAAAAGAGACCTTTGGCTATAAACTGACTTCAAATGTAAAATGGATCTCATCTATTTTCTATGCATCTCATATGACATACCCAGTTGAGACCTTTGGTTGTAAACTAACTTCAAATGTAAAATGGATCTCATCTATTTTCTATGTATCTCATATGACATACCCAGTTTAAGACAGTATTTTCATAATTGCATTATGTTATGAGAAGAAATATTGTATATAGTTTGGATAAATGGTAAATGTTTTTTTGGAAAATAAATCTTTTGAATGTTTATCTGATGAATTATTTCAATCTTTTAAAACTTTGTAGGAGGGATATGTTGCAAGCCAATCACATATTGCATCTGACGTAGTCAAGACGAATTGCTCCATGGTGAATTGTATCAAGCTTGTTTCCATGTATTCAAATTCTTCTGTTTTGAAGGCAAGAGTCCCGTGATAAACAAAAGATGGGATTTCCTCCATTTCGAATTAATGTGAAAGTTATATTCCTCTTTTGTTGTACTTTTGTAATTATATATTCATTAGTCTCACTATTGTAATAAATATAAAATATAGTGTTTATATGTTTGTTTTTTTATTTTAAAGTTTACTACTATCTTTACATATGTTAGATGTTTGGTTCGATATAGTTGTCCATTATTTCTCATAATGTTATATCATTTAACTTTATAATTTAAAATTACAACTTAAGGTTGTAGTTTCATTTTGGAATTTATAACTTTACAATATCAAACATTTTTTTTAATATTTATGTTGTATTGTATAATGTCTAATAATTATTTGAACCTTTTAAACTTATTTTTGCTGAGTGTATTTGGGAAGGTATTTGCTTCATCTCATAATCTAAAAAAAATCATTTTTTCTAATAAAGTGAAGATGAATGTGCTTGGTCACATGTTTATTTAAAAAAAACAATTTTCTAATAAGGTGAAGGTGAATGTGCTTGGTAACATGTTTATTTAAGATTCACATTTCCTGTCATAATTTTTATGATCGGATATCTTTCTAATAAGGTTGGAATTTGGATTCCTCTTTACCTAATTTGAATTTTTTTTTTGAGGTTTTGAGTTTCTATATTTCCCATCACATAATATTACGTCTGGGTTGGAATTTGGATTCCTCTTTACGTAATTTAATTTTTTTTTGAAGTTTTGAGTTTCTATATTTCTCATCACATAATATTATGATCTTTTTTGTGTCCTTTAACAATGATCTTTTGATAAGAAATTCACCCTCCTTTAATAATGAAGTTCGATTAAAAAATTATCCTTCAATAATGTTGAATTTTTCTTGAGGTTTTGAGTTTCTATATTTCCCATCACATAATATTATGATCTTTTTTGTGTCCTTTAACAATGATCTTTTGATAAGAAATTCACCCTTTAATAATGAAGTTCGATTAAAAAATTATACTTCAATAATGTTGATTTTTTTTGAGGTTTTGAGTTTCTATATTTCCCATCACATAATATTATGATCTTTTTTGTGTCCTTTAACAATGATATCTTTTTTGTGTCCTTTAACAATGATCTTTTGATAAGAAATTCACCCTTTAATAATGAAGTTCGATTAAAAAATTATCCTTCAATAATGAATAATGAAGTTATGTTAAAAATTTTAACCTTCAAATTTACATACTTTTAAATTTTTTTATTTTTTACATATTCTTAAGTTATGTTAAAAATTTTAACCTTCAAATTTACATACTCTTAATTTTTTTTATTTTTTACATATTCTTAAAATGTGAAAAACAAAACTTTATACTTAACATAAAGTTGATAAGGCATTCAATAATGAATAATGAAGTTATGTTAAAAATTTTAACCTTCAAATTTACATACTCTTAAAAAGTGAAAAACAAAATAGTATGCTTAACATAATTTACATACTCTTAAAAAGTGAAAAACAAAATAGTTAACATAATTTACATACTCTTAAAAAGTGAAAAACAAAATAGTATGCTTAACATAAAGTTGACAAGGCAAATTTACATACTCTTAAATTTACAAAATAGTATGCTTAACATAAAGTTGACAAGGCAAATTTACATACTCTTAAAAAGTGAAAAACAAAATAGTATGCTTAACATAATTTACATACTCTTAAAAAGTGAAAAACAAAATAGTATGCTTAACATAATTTACATACTCTTAAAAAGTGAAAAACAAAATAGTTAACATAATTTACATACTCTTAAAAAGTGAAAAACAAAATAGTATGCTTAACATAAAGTTGACGAGGCAAATTTACATACTCTTAAAAAGTGAAAAACAAAATAGTATGCTTAACATAATTTACATACTCTTAAAAAGTGAAAATCAAAATAAAATTTACATACTCTTAAATAAAAAGTGAAAATCAAAATAGTATGCTTAACATAATTTGCATACTCTTAAAAAGTGAAAAACAAAATAGTATGCTTAACATAAAGTTGACAAGGCCTTCAATAATGAAAAGTGAAAAACAAAATAGTATGCTTAACATAATGTTACAAATTTTAACCTTCAAATTTACATACTCTTAAAAAGTGAAAAACAAAATAGTATGCTTAACATAATTTATATACTCTTAAAAAGTGAAAAACAAAATAGTATGCTTAACATAAAGTTGACAAGGCCTTCAATAATGAAGTTATGTTAAAAATTTTAACCTTCAAATTTACATACTCTTAAAAAGTGAAAAACAAAATAGTATGCTTAATATAAAGTCAACAAAAGTTGACAAGTTATACTTGTGTATAACTAAACTAAATCCATTTTAATTTCAAATTAAGTCTACAACATAGAAAAAAAAAGTGAAAAACAAAATAGTATGCTTAACATAAAGTTGACAAGTTATACTTGTGTATACAAGTTATAAAGTTGACAAGGCATTCAATAATAAAGTTAGGTTAACAATTTTAACCTTCAAATTTACATACTCTTAAAAAGTGAAAAATAAAATAGTATGCTTAATATAATTTACATACTCTTAAAAAGTGAAACACAAAATAGTATGCTTAACATAAAGTTGACAAGGCATTCAATAATGAAAAGTGAAAAACAAAATAGTATGCTTAACATAAAAGTTGACAAGGTCTTCAATAATGAAAAGTGAAAAACAAAATAGTATGCTTAACATAAAAGTTGACAAGGCCTTCAATAATGAAGTTATGTTAAAAATTTTAACCTTCAAATTTACATACTCTTAAAAAGTGAAAAACAAAATAGTATGCTTAACAAAAAGTTGACAAAAGTTGACAAGGGATACTTGTGTATAACTAAACTAAATCGGTTTTAATTTCAAATTAAGTCAACAACATAGAAAAAAAAGAAGTGAAAAACAAAATAGTATGCTTAACATAAAGTTGACAAGTTATACTTGTGTATAACTAAACTAAGTCCATTTTAATTTCAAATTAAGTCAACAACATAGAAAAACATTGAATATAGAAAAACATTGAATGTATTCAAAAACCTTATTATATACAAAAACAAATAAATACTACTATTCTGAAATGTGCTCTTTGTAAATAAATATTGGTAAGCTATTTTAGGAAAAATATGATATCTGTCCAAATTAAATCAACAACATAGAAAAACATTGAATGTATTCAAAAACCTTATTATATACAAAAACAAACAAATACTACTATTCTGAAATGTGCTCTTTGTAAATAAATATTGGTAAGCTATTAAATATTGGTAAGCTATTTTAGGAAAAATATGATATCTGTACAATTAACTCTAAGAAAAAATAAAACCCATTTTTAAGGAATACATTGAACTTCAACAATACATTGAACCTAATTACACTAGAAAGAAAATATATCATGTTGAACATCATAATTAGTATGGTCATAAATGACATTTATTAAGAAAATTTATTAAAAAAATTAGAAAAAAAAACATATATCTGTCCAATTAACTCTAGGAAAAAATAAAACCTATTTTTAAGGAATACATTGAACTTCAACAATACATTGAACCTAATTACATTAGAAAGAATATATATCATGTTGAACATCATAATTAGTATGGTCATAAATGACATTTATTAAGAAAATTAGAAAAAAAAAACATCATAATTAATATGATCATAAATAATATTTATTAAGAAAATTTATTAAAAAAATTAGAAAAAAAAACATCATAATTAGTATGGTCATAAATGACATTTATTAAGAAAATTATAAAAAAAAAGATTAATATGAATTTTTTAGCAAACTCTTCACACATGAAGAGATAACCATATTTATATATAAATTAAATGAAAATTGCATTTTTCATATACATATATTACTTATAAATTAAATATTATAACATAATAATATAAAAAATCTCTTCTAATTTTATAAAAATTATATGATATGATAAATACTAATATTTACAAATAATTAAAATAATTTAATAAAAGAATTATTAGATAATCTTGGCAAACTATTAATTTTATATAGTTTTAAAATTTAGTATATTTATAAATTTGGAAGGAAAATAAAATATATTTAAAAATATTCTCTTAAATTTCATTTAATGTTAATTTAATGTTTTTTTTGGAAATTTTGATATATAAATTTTACACAAAGATAATACTTTTATTTGTGTTGATATTAAATAGCATTGTATACTTTGAAAGTTACACAATTAGATGCAAAGAGATTATAATTGAACAAAGTTACACTGCCATAAATGCCACAAATCCAAATACATAATGTTAATTATAAATTACACCTTTGTTTACTCTACTTATTTTTCAAGAAAAACAAACAACTCCCAAAAATATTTCCAAAGTCTAGACTCACATCAAGAATGCCAAATCCATTTGAGGCAAAAGTTACAAGGTGCTCAATATTGTCTTGCGTAGTTAGGCAGGTGGGCAACTGGGCATGGTAGTTTTAGTGAAGCAATTGGAACAAACACAAAAAGCTCATTATTCCACTTGAAAACTTACAAGTAAAGTGGATTCCTTCAACGTGACATGTTTATTCTAATGGTTAATTGGTAAAAGCTTCAGTGAGTTGCAAATTTCACGTCTTCATCATTCCCACATTTAAAGGTTTTTTTATTTAAAAAAAACACAGAGAGTGAGGTTCACGTGTTCATCATTCCCACATTTAAAGGTTTTTTTATTTAAAAAAAACACAGAGAGTGAGGTCCATAGCTCTTAGATTTCAAGCCCAATTATAAAACAAAGTTGCATCTAAGAGAAGTGACATTTAAATTACCTATTAAGTTCGTAGTTATGGGACCATTTGAAAATCTTCCCCTAGAAGACGATGAACCATTTCCATTGCTCATGTCCTCATCGTAGGGAGGAGAAGACACTCTTGCAATAGTTAACAAGCTGTTATTATTTCCCGTGTCTAATAGAGAATCCCCAAACACAAATAACACTGAAAGTTGCAGGTACATCAGAACACGAACAACCTAATCCTCATCCCCTTGAGGCTCGATGCATACTCCAAAGTTGAGTAAATGTTGGAAGGGTGGTTTTGTGCCGAGAAGTTAATGCTGCATTAACCACAGTCCACCACCCGCTTCCACCTGCAACACTTGAGGTTTATACACAGACAATTTTGGGATTTGGGAATGGCATCCACGGTCCAAGCTCTAGTTGTTGCAAGCACATCCGTGACATGATGTATCTCGTGGGCCGCACATATCCCAAGCTACAACTGCATGCTTTAGTCTCCAACACATCCCACACTGCTCAGACTCCTAGGCTCCACCAACACATTTGGATTTCATACTAGAATGACGTTTTCTAAAATTTATTACGTGTCAAAAATACATTTAGTGGACTTGGTTGCTCGTTCCAAGAGACTGTAAGATGGAAAGTTTGGCCACAAAATAAAAGTAAAATTCCCTTTGACTGCGCGTCAAATTCCAACCCTGCCTCCTCGACCATGTGTTGATTGCAATGCTAATGTTGACTTGGCTCGTCCCACATCGAAAGACATCATTTAACCTAAAATAATCATAACGTCTTATTATCTCCAAGAATTTTCTTTTGATGGGTCACTTTCTTCAAAAGAAAAAAAAGCTATGTGTCGTTCCAGCGCTTTGGGACCCTTAGAAAACTCACCCAAATTGTTGGGGACTCCATCGGGGACTTGGAGACTTGTTGGCCGTCCCCAAGACGTTTAGGCAGATTTCAGGGACATTGCGGACATATTTCGGGGACGTTCTGGGCAGATTTCAGGTATTTTCTGGGCAGATTTCGAGGATATTCCAGACATATATCTTCAATCTTGACAATCATGGAAATTGATGATTGGACAATACAATCATTTTTCCCATCCATTATTTTTATATTGCATTATTTTTATGGGTTTTGTATGAAAGGTTTCAATTTGTGTTTTTGGTGATTTAAATATTGTATTTTCAGCAACAACATTACAACAAGCAAAAATTCCATGTCTAAAAACAGGGAATGCAACATTTCAAAGGGCTGATCCTTGTGGCTACTGCTCTTGCTCTTCTCATTTTTCTGGTCATCTTAGCTTTTACATATTGTACATGGGTTTCTAGGAGTCATTCAAGTCTAGTGCTTCCACCATCCCAACCTCAAGCATTGTGAAAACAATCAGAGAGTAATGACTTTGAATAGGTACTAAATGTTTCAATGAATTCTTATTCAATCACCTTCTTAATTTGAAATATGAATTCAATCTCTTTACATAACCAAAGTGTTTTATAGTGGTTTTCAACACAGACGTAAAAATCTGTAAAAACTATTGAGAAGGGAATGCCTTTAATGTTTTAACATAATCATTATTAACAAGAAATATGAGGAAGAAAAACTGCTATAGAGATAGTTCTCACTTAAGTTTCCTAAAGCTAAACTGCATTTTTCTCTTGTCTAGCAGCCAATAATGGAATGTCACTCAGCCCTTTATTAAATTGCTCCAACTTTTTTAGAATTGACAAGTGTAAGAGCTGTGCATAATACTATATAGTATAACTTGTTATGCTTACAAGCTTGAAGCTTGAAGATTGCTAGAGTTAGCCCACTAACTAACTCCCTTTCTCAAGTACGAAGACCCATCGAGGTCTTATTTCGTCGTTTTTTGTATTATTAGCTCCACCGGCCACTTCATGGCCAGGACGCTGTAATGACTGTTGCTAGATCGATTGGGAGGGGAGATAGCAACTCTTTATCGATAAGCAGAAAGTGTCTCTTTTCTGTGACGGGGTTAAATAAAGAGAGAAATGACTTCCCGAAACTTGAAAGCCTGATTAGAAGAAATACTGAGAAAAAGGGTGCAACAAAAGAGACTGTACAACTATTTCTGTCTAGATCTCATCCCTTTGCAAAGAGAAAGTAGAGACGACCTTATTACCAACTTTCTAAAAAATGAGGAAAATTCTGGATGCACAGTTTTAACATGCAATTTATCTCCAGACCCTCACTGTTATCAGGTCCGAAAGCTTCAGGGGTTGGCTTCATCATTAAAATATTATTTGGGAGGAGCAAGCTCCTCCTCAATTAATAATGTGCCTTCCTTTTAAGTCTATGATAGCCTTTGCCAGTTGATCTGCCTCGGTGTTACTATCACAGAAAATGTGTGCAAGTGTAATGCTCAGGAAAGAGCTGGCCAATTCCTTAATCCCTCTAACTCTGGCTTGATGGTAGATGTTGTGGACCTGTGGCGCACCTGTCAACCATCCTATCACAATCTTGGAGTCCCCAAAAAATTCTATGTCAGATATGCATCTCTCATTTTCCATTTGAATAAGTGTATTAGCTTCTATCAACTTGGCTTGGTTATTTGTGGCTGACCCTAATCCAAGCTTGAAGCTTACTATATTTCCTTCTAACATTTGAATCCATCCTCCCGCTTTGCTTTTTCCTGGGTTTCCTCTAGGAACTCCATCAAAACACCCTTGAGTCGTTCCTGGTTTTCTCCTCAACGATATTGGGAGTCTTGGAGGCTTTTGACGAGGCTTCATTGAGTCCTTCACTAAACTTGCCTCGAGCCTATGGAAAACTTCTGTTGGACTGTATTTATTGTTCCCAAAGATAGCTACATTTCGGGCTAACCATATTGACCATAAAACCTGAGTTGGCAGAGCTAGTACTTCCTCTTTCAGGCTACTGGACCAGTTGATCAATGCTTTCTCCAAAGAGGTCCCCGTCCACTTTCCTTTTGATGAGGACAGATTGTGTATTGCACATCAGACTTCTTCAGAAAAATGACAGTTCTAGAGCAGAGATGTTTCACCGATTCTCCTGTCTCTTCACAGAGTGGGCATCGACTAGGGCCTTCCCATCTTCTCCTTTAGATATTGTGTACCAAGTGAGAACTGCGATTTTAGGGCCAACCAAGTGAAAAGGGTTGATTTTGACAGGGGTTGGATCTTCCATAACCGAGTCCACTACCAAAGTGTGTCCTCTCCCCGTCCATGGTCAAATCTCGATGCATAACCTAGTTTTATAGAGTATGTTCCTTGAATTGAATTGTCATTCCAAATAATAGAATCCTCTTCATCCTGCAGCTTAATTCCAAACCACTGCTCTGCTGCTTCCCAACGATACCCAAATGAATACTTTTCCATCCCTGTTCCATCGATTGGTGAGCTAGAGGAAGGCCTAGAACTACCCAAATGAAAACTTTTCCATCCATGTTCCATCGATTGGTGAGCTAGAGGAAGGCCTATATCTGCTAAAGGAATGATGTTTCTTGATGATAGATTCTCCATTAGCTCCACTGGGATTTTGTATCCACCTTCCATCGTAAATAGTTCCCAATGATTTTGTAAGTTAGTTGTATTTCCTTCCAGAAGTTTAATCCTTTTTGTTGCCCAAGAAAACGATTTGGGCATTTCATCCATTCCACTCGAACTTGGTGCAATGTACTTTTGGGTAAGTATTTGTTGCCAAATCCCTTATTCAAGAGCATCTTCCAACTACTTTTCGCCGCCTGTGCCTCTGTGAATCTATAAATGTGCTTGATTCCCCAGTCTCCTAGCTCCTTTGGTTTTGAGGCAGCTTCCCAACTTACCAATGGCATACCTTATTTTCTTTGTTGCCTTTCTAGAGAAAAGAGAATATTATTGACCTGGTTCGTCTTTGAATTTGTTTTGGAATGCGGGCTAGTGATAGCCTATGTATTGGGATTGCATTTATGACACTCTGTATTAGTACTATCTTCCCTTGCCATAGAAATCCATATGTGGGTTCAATGATCAATTATGCCTTTGAGTTTATCTAGCATCCATGTCTAGTCCTAGTAACCATAACTATCTGGCTTCAATTTTAATCCTAGGTATAGTAAGCATTCATCAAAAGCTTGCATTGAAAATAGGAGGAAACCTGTTATCATGATCCTTTGGTATTTTTATTTACTTTGTTAAATCTGATGGGGGATTTATTAATGTTGATCTTCATTCCTATGGCATTACAAAAGAGGGTTAGCAATCACCCATAATTATTGCCTTTGTGACTGCTCCATTTCCAAATGGAATTATATCATCCACAAAACATAAGATGTGTGACAATGACTCTTTCTATCTAGATTCTCTTTAATTCCCTTTTGCAACCAATAGAAAAAGCATTGGCGAGAGGGGACAACCTTGGCGTAGGCCCCTTGAGTGTTGAATAAATAGTTGAACTATTGATTAAAATTGCATATACTATTGAATTGAAGCTCACTTCCATCCATAGAATCATTTGGTGATTAAAATTGCATATACTATTGAATTGAAGCTCGCTTCCATCCATATAATCATTTGGTATGAGAACATGACTTGCATAAAAATGATTATGAGATACATGCAATTGATACGATCAAATGCCTTTGCCAGACATACCTTTATTATAAATGCCTTCTTATGCCCTATTTTCACTTAATAGAGAGCTTATTAAGTAGCTCCAAAAACTTTGAATATCCATGCCTTCAAGGAATGCCATTTGTTCCTAGGATATCACTTTTGACAGGGTTGGTTTCATTCTTGAGGCAACAATTTTTTCTGTTAGCGACATTTGAAGGGAATATTGGTGTAAACCAACCTCTGCTAGTGGGGTTTTTTGCTACCTGCTTTCAATGCTATTCCTTTCGGGAGTCCTTCCGTTAGGTCTACCTCCACACATATTTTTGAAATTGTTGTTGATGTTATTGCCAATGTTTGCTCACTGAATTTTAGAAAGGTTCCCAATGTATTTCCAATCCTCATTAAGATCTCAGGGCTCCATAATTCCATTGGGAAGCGAGGCAACTTCATTTAGATGGGGAGGTTAACATTTTTTCCCCAAATGGGGTCAAACCTTGACTCCCAATTTTTTATGAAAAACATGGTTACTTGGTTGAAATATGGCCCTCATGCTTTTATTCTATCTTTGTCAGTTTTTTATTTGAATAGAAAAATAATGAAGCCTATTGAATTGAGGTGGAACTTTGGGGAGTAGCCTAGCAACTTACCTTAGGTGGTCGAAGCCCAACCTTTGAGCGATTTCTTTGTTAGATATTTATCCTTGAACTTTTTGATGAATGCTAGGTATGTGTATTTGATCATAGTTTTTGGCACTAACTCCTCTTCTAGCTCAAGCTACATCTAACACTTTTTTTCTTTATGCATTTAATAACTTTATGCTTCCTCTTCCTTTCTTTTTCCATTTTGTGTGTCCCCTTCGGACTCTTTCCTCCCCTTCTCTAGCAACTTGCTTAGTGTGTTAGCACTGAGAGAGGGTGGTATCCTTGATATGGCAACTTCTGAGATAGTTTTTAAGTAGTCAAATGGTAGCAAGAATGCTAGAATAGCTTCTAGGATGGCTTCTTTATATTTCATATTCCCTTCTCTCCTATCCCTTGACTTGTTTTCGCAGCTTGGTCTGTCGTTTCCTTCACGACGCCATCTTGTCCTAACATCATGTATGGTGCCAAACTCATCCTTTAGGGTCTTTCAAAATTTGCTCCAACTGATTTTTCGCATGCAACATACGTCCTTCCTTCTTAGCCTCTTGCTTGTGGTTCATGCCACCATCTATTGCTATCATTTCATCCTTTGAAACCTATTCCTTCCATGATTTCGTTTAAATCTAGTTCAAGAACCCTAATTCTTTTCCCAAGGTTCCTTTGTTCTTTTTTCCCCTCATCATTTACGTGCATGAATACTTACAACCAAATATCTAATGCATCACTTATGTGTGCATGTGTGTGTGTTTTCAACAAGAAATACAATAATGACAAAATTTCAATCCATACATTAAACATAACTATTCACATTCTATTTTCCAAGGGATGAGTTTGTTCAATTTTTTTATTATAAAAAAACATTATTCTTATCTTTTCATAAATAAGCAAGAAACAACAAATTAATCACTTTCATTGATCACCACAAACTTGCTTTTCAATAACCGAAACTAAATTCCTCATTTTCTAGCACCTATAATGTTCAATTGTAAATTCATAATTCCACAAAGATATGAATTACATTATTCCCATGAGTCTTTTTTTAATCCTTACTACAATATTAATTTCTATTTAAGTTTATTGACAATAATACATTGGTTACAATCTTAATTTATACTTCTTTATACGAGTACAACATAATCACAATAACAAAAACAAGAAAAAACTCAAAAGATTCACCAACAAACCCACACTACTTACACATAGGACTAATGATTTTTTTAATTCAATTCTTTCAAAGAGAAAGAATTGAATTAAAAAAAACATAAAATTGCACATAGTTAAAATACATCATACTCAAGCTAGACTATAATTTCGACACCCCACTACATATAAAAGATGCACCACAAAAACAACCACACAATACATAATTGATTACCCCACTATTCTCACAGATAACCACCAAAAATAATTTTACAACCAAATTACAAATAACATCACAAACAAAAAGCATTCAAATTAACAACATTTGATTACTAAATCATAATTACAAGTAAAAAGAATACTAATAATATACAACAAAAAAGACAAATAACATAGCATACAAATAACATAACACATAATCATCCCACTACTCACACAACAAACCACAAAACAAACCACAAAACAAACCACAAAACAAACCACAAAACATACTTTTACAACCAAAGTACAAATAACAACACAAATAAAGACAAAGTATTCAAATTAACAATGTCTAATTACTAAATCACAATTACAAACTAAACAAAAATACTAATAATAGACAACAAAAAAAGACAAATAACATAGCATACAAATAACCAAAATCAATATATAAGTTATATCTACACACTTAATAGTTAGTTAAGTTCAACATGGTCTAATGTGTCCTTAGGCAAAGCTGTGTGTTTCTTTGGTGTGCTTTTGTAACTAACTAATATGATAATCACAATTATCTTTTAGAACATAATCGTGATCATTAGATTAGTTAGTTACAAAAACACACTTCACATAAGGATACATTAACCAAGTTGAACTTAGCTAACTCCTAAGTGTTTAAATATCTTAACATCCCCTCTTAAGAACAACTTGAGATAGGATTGAAGGATATATAAAGGTTACACAATATGAACATAATAGGCAATAGACTTATTATCATCAAAGCCATTCACCCAATTGGAACTAGCTAAACCAACCAACAAAAGAGTCCCCCTTGAACTATATTCTATCCCAATTTCAATCATACCCTGGATATACCAAAGTATCCTCTTTGCTACTTTCCAATCGCCACCATGAGGTGTTTTCATGTATTGAACAACAAGACCAACATCAAAGGAAATATCACAACACATGAGTCAAATACAAAAGGATACAACCTAACTCACAGTAGAAAGTGGCATCCACTTTGGGTGTGGTACAAGTTTGACTCTAAACTACAAGGGAGATGAGGTTGGTTTACAATCTTTTGTGTGAAAGTGACGAGGAAGGTCACATTCATACTTAGATCGGGAAAGGGAAATGCCTTCTTTGGTTTGTAAGACTCGAAGGCCAAGGAAATAATGCAAATGTCATAAGTCTGTCATGTCAAATTTCTTCTTAAGGATGGATTTCACATGGGTTAAAAGTTTGGGGTCACTACAAGTGAGTATAAGGTCATCAACGTATAGAGAAAGCATTGTGAGATGGTCACCCAATTTTTGTTTTGGTTCTGCACCTAAGTCAAGTGGCCATCTGGCTTCAATAGATCTTTTTAGAGTTTGGATTCCAGTAAAATCATCTGATCATACTTTGGTGGGACAATCAGAGTGCTAACGCACTCGCCAAATATTTAATTCAACATTGTGCTACACATGTACTTCATTAGGAAGCTTCTTTAGGATTTCATCCTTGAAGAGCTCTATTGTGGAACAAATGATCTAGTTGTAGACATTTTCGAAAAGACCCTTAGAAAAGCCAAGTTTGCAAATCTTCAAGCTATGCTAGGATTTCAAGAAGTTGTCATTAAAGGGGGATAGACTCTAATGCTTCCTTCCTTCCTTTTGTGTCACCTTTGCAAATCCTTTAATTCTATTTGTTGTCACCTTGTGGAGCCATTGACAACTTTCATGGAAAATTGCATTCAAAATCAAGCTTTGTTTTCGAAGTTTTCAAATACTCAGGAGCTTTCAAACTTAACCAAGTTCTTTATCTTTTTTATCCTTTTGTAAATGATTTAAATATTTATGAATTTTCTTATTGATTCCTGAATCATGCATGATCTTTAAATCGGGCCCACTTTTCCTTGTTCAAACTTTGTTTCCATCCAATTCCGAAATTGTGCCCAATTTTTGGATTGGGCCCTTCTATCCATTCAAATTCTCTTTTATTCTTGACTTCTTAATTGAACCCAATTTTACAATCAACCCCTTTTCTTCTTTGAATTCCCTTTTGACCCCCAATCTCCTAATTGAGCTCGACTTCCAGTCCTTTTTGAAATTTTCTCGTCGATTTCAACCGATCTCGATATTTAGATCTAGCCTCTTTCTCCTTTGATTTTGAATTTTGATCCTCAATTCATTGATTGATCCTAATTTTTGAATTTTTCCCTTTTTCACCCAGTATGAAGGTATTTTTCCCTTTTGAATATGACCCCATTTCAAGCATTTTGAATGTATTTTCCCTTATTTTCAAACTTGCACCTAATTTACAAATCAACCTCAATTTTGCATTTGGGGCCCCTTTAAGACATTAAAAAATTAGATCCAAAGGCACATATACATTTTGGTACTTCAAAGAAGCATATGACCATTTATTGTAAGAAATAATGAATGGAAAGAAGGCACTTGTCAAGATAACAAACCATTAATTGATGAACGATCAAAATTATCACCCTCTTGCTAAATCAGATGCCACTTGGGTAGAAAATAACCTCTAATCTACTAGAAACAATTTCATCTCAAGTGATCCACTTGCAAAGAACCAAAAGAACAAGTAGTAATTGAAGGGGAAAGCAACTAGATACAATAATAATTGTTTTTTGTTAGAATTTGCACACGTGCCCCTAATTTTTTGGGATTAAGGAAAAGTGGCAACTCTTAAACATAAATGAAGCCCTAAGCAGAATGGATTAGTGAGTAGAAGCGATAGGAAAATGGAGATTTATCATTGGTTTCCCAAAGATGCCTTTTTTGACCTAATTTTGGGCTCATTTTCTCCTAGCAGTCTATAAGAAAGATTTTTTTTCATTTACAAGGGTTGATTGGAGGTTAATCAAAGGTTTGAATCAATAGTAAAAGAAGGAAAAAGAGAGGAAATAGGCCATAATAAACTAAACATCCACTTGTGTATCACTATTTTTGTAGCAACAAGTAATATTCTCCTTTTTCTACTTATTTTCTTCCATAGTTTTTTTCTCTACAAGCATTATATGATCAATATATATTGTAAAGGGATGCAAGGATGCCAAAGACAATGATTTTATAGTCCCAAACCTTGGTGCACTTAAGTATAAATGAATGGTTGTTTTAGACCTAAGATTTTACAGTCCCCAACATTGGATTTGCTACTTTATAAACAAATTGTTGGGTTTTGTCGTGTTATCAGAACCGACACACATCATCGTTGGTGAAGTAAGAAATCTCAAGCAAGTTATGTTGGTTTTCCTTTCATTTCTATCTCACATGGTTTTTAATAAACTAATGGATCTATGAATGCCTTTCCCCTTAGGTTTTTTGTCTAATGAATATGTGTTAAGAAAGTAGTTCATCTTTCCCCTCATCATATATTTATTCTTTTCCTTTGAGTTATTTATCTAACGTAACTAGATCATAGTGCCCATGGTTTAGAAGATCATTCCTATCGATGAAACTTGTTTAAATTCCCTTTTTATTTCACTTCTTGGTCACCCCCCAAAGCCACAACTCAACACACTTATTATTTATTGTTAAGTAAATTGTAGAGGCAACAATATGCACCATTCTACCCCTATAATAAATCAACCCGGAGTTGCATAGATAAAAAGTTGTCCTAGGTGATAGACTAGGGCATATAAATTAAGGAATAATGAGGGTACCTCCCTTCTGGCCTGAGTGATGGCTTGAAATCCTAGAGGGGTGCAGGAAGGTGCTTATGCACACTATGTATTGACATTGAGACCCTTATTGAGAGTAGAGGGAAACAACCTTGGAGACAACATAGAAAGTGGCATCACTGTTGGGGAGAGAATTCTCATTGGGATATAACGACAAATATATAGGAAAAATCCACTATTTAGTTGTTCACCACCCTTTAATTTAGTGGACAGTGATACTCAACATCTTGCATCATTGAATATTTGTAGCTTGTTGGAAAGTTATTGGAAACTCCATTGGGGAATGAATCCCTATTCCTATTACTACTAATTATTTGTTGTTTGTGGTGAGCAAGCAATGGCTTTCAAGGAAAAAATATCTCATTTGGAAACTCCACATTGATATGGTTCTCAAAATGGCATATGTTGTAGACTCTTACTCTCTTTGTCCTTAAAGGAAAGAAATTTGGATGAGAGGAACCATTAAGCAGATTCATTCAATGAGAGCTAAGATCCAAGAGATTAAAAATGAATAGAAGCTAAGAGTGCTCACAAATATTTCCCATCGAGACAATGAAGAACTCCAAGATTATAAAATAATGCAAGCTACATCTTCGACATTTTATGACCATGAAAATGCTCGTCATGATAAGGAAAACCTTGAAGATGAAGTCTCTACTTTTTATGTAGATGGGAAATAAATATTTCATAACTTTGTTGTTAAATTTTGAAGATGCTAACGCTGAAGAAGACCAATTTATTGGTGACTTTTATGTTGTTGGTTTCTTAGAGATATATTTATAGGATCAACATTTTGACTATGATGAAGCTACTCTTTGAAGATATATGCAAAGGGATTCAAGGTCTTCTCCATCCATGAAATTTCAAGTGGTATTTAACTTTGCTTTTGTTGACAATTGTTCTTCTTCGTTTAATAGTAAGTGGTGTTCTATGGGAAATAACACAAGTCCTTTGGTTGTAAAATCTTCTCAACTAGGGAAATTTATGAACTACTTTCTTGCTAATGTTCAACAAATACATGAGTTAATCCTAAGACCTCATGATCCCCTTACAAAAAAAAAAAAATATGATGTAAACTCTAGATTTCCATCTTCTTATGATAACCTTCATTCTCAAATACCATGTAGTGAAGAGGAAGTCGAGGGTCCTTTAATGGAAAATGTATAATGTTGCTTGACTTTACACACCCTTCCCTTGTTTCAATTAAACAAGACCAACACCAAGAGAGTGATCATCTTCAACATATTGGGGTGAATGATTGGGAACAAGAAGGTGGTAACCAAGAAAGTTATAGAACTCTTATAACTACTTTTGATAAAAGGAATTTCTTGCAGTCATGTAACTCTAACTTTCACTTGAAATATGAGAGGGAGAAGTGGTCATTTTCTCAAGAAGGAGAGAAGGTTTAAGTTTAAAATCAATATCTCATTTATAAGGGAGAACCATTGTTCACAACCGCAAATCTAAGCTTGATTTTGGTGGTAGCTTAGATGAATATGAAGGAGAAAAGAGTTTCATGCTTGAGAATTTGGACACTTCTAGCAGCAATAACATGATTGAAGAAGAAATACATTCCAAGCATGAAGCACTTGAAGATATTGATGCTATCCCTAAATAATGACATTCACGTTTTTCATATGCCAACATCCAAGAAGAAACACTTACAAGGCATAAAGAAGCCCAAGTCAAGTTGAAATTCCCATCACTATCTAGCATTGAGGACGGGGGGGAAGCATATTATGCAAGTGTTTATGATGAAATTCTTGTGAGAATTTATGTTGACAACTTGGTTTTCATTGATCATCAATTAGAGGCTGCCATAAATATTTTTTTGAAGAAGTGAATGCAAATTATGAGGAAGATTACAAGCAACAAATGCTATAATCTTTTGGGACCCCTGTTAGAAGCAAGCATGTATTGGTTGATTCTAGAAATAATATCTTAGATGAAGAGAGTGATTAGTACTCCATTATAGATGAGAAAGTATCTTTGGTTACTCTTAATCACAATGAGGAAAAATTTCTCATAAATCTTTAGCTCGATCACGAAGGAGGGAGAAACGATACTCAACTTCAACATGAGGATTTCCAAGGTATATAGCCATAACAATGAGGAATACAAAGGAAATTGTGATAGTGAATAATGGTTCTATCGTAAATATGAAGCTGGAGACACAAATTCCACAAGCACTTGAATATCTAAGCTTTGAATTTGATGGAAGCATTGATGGTAGTGGTGATGGTGAGAAGAGCAGGACAATTTTACATCTGAGAAGCCAATGGAAAGTGTATACTTGACATTCAAAGACAAATATTATTTGTTTTTTGCACTTACTTCAAAGCCCAAATACATTGAAGAAGTGATTCTTCATGAAGACCCAATTACAACATGGATGGAGGAGACCTTCCACAAAATAGAGAGGCAAAGCAAATATTGGAGATGGATAATTCGTTCATTGTTTTCCTCTATTCTGACTCATTTTCATTATGATTTTGAGGTTTCCCAATGATTTTCTAGTCTTGTTTTCACCTCAAGTAGTGCTTGTCCCACTTGGGTACATTTTATAGTCATTGGGGATGTTATACCTTGTCCTTTTACCTTCCAAGCCCCAATAACATCTACCATCTTGTCTATCCTATGCATGCAGAAGTCTCATAGCCTTATTGAACTACATACATGGTTCCATTGGCATTTTCGTGTCACCGAGCTAGGCCACTTGATGGTTAGGTTAGGTAGGTAGGTTTTCCATTTTTCTTAGTCAATTCCTTCCATTTTCCTTTCAACTTTTTTAGCATTCAACTTTATTTTCTGGCATTATTTCTAGCAAGAGCTTGTTATGTCCTAAAAGGAAGAGTTTAGGAAGAAGAAAAGATTTGATTCCATAACCTAATTGACTAAGGCATTGGTCTTCCTTGGCCAAGGGATCTGTTTCTTAACACCTCATAGGGAGGAGCCATCCCACAAAGGAGCCAATGTTGTCACCTTGTTGAGCCCTCAACAACTTTCATGGTAAATTGCATTCGAAAGCAAGTCATGTCTTTGAAGTTTTCGAATAATAAAGGGTTTTGAAACTTAGTCAATTTGTTTATCTTTTTAAGCCCTTTGTAAATGTTTGAAGTCTTTACAAAGTCACTTCTTGATTTATAAATATAGGCTTCTTTTTCTTGCTAGAAATTTGTTTCCACCCAATTCTTGAATCGGGTCCAATTTTTGGATCAACCCTTCTATCCATTCAAATTTTCTTTTATTCCTTGCATATTGATTAGGCCCAATTTCAAAATTGACCCCTTTTCTTCTTTGAATTCCCTTTCGACCCTTGATCTCTTCATCGTGCCTATTTATCCTATTTTCTTCCATTCCTTTTCAAAAAAATTCTCCCATATTGCGAATTGAGTGCTATCTACTAATTGTTCCTTTTTATCCTTACTTTCGAATTTTGACCCCTAATTCATTCATTAAGATCCATTTCTGAATCAATTCCCCTTTTTCCCGATTTCAAAGTTATTTTCTCCTTTCGAATATGGCCCCCTTTCAAGAATTTCAAATGTATTCCCCCACTTTTGAAACTTACACCTAATTTAAAAGTTAGCTCCAACTTTGCAATCATGGCCCCATTTAAGCATTTGAAAAGTAGATCCAAATGCAAAGATAAATGTTGGTGCTCCAAAGAAGCATAGAAACCTGTCCACCGTAAGAAAGATCAAATGGAATGAAGTCTCCTAGAAAAATAACATATCAATAATTAATGAACAATAAAATGGAAACATACCCCCTCAGACTCAACTGCCACTTGGATAGCAAGTACCCTCTTAGTTATAAAAAAACAATGTAACAACTATCCATGAGATGATACTAATAATATTTTATAATTTAAACACATGCATTAAGTGTAAACAAAATTTTCTGCTTTCATAGATGGAATATCCTACAACATATTCATAGCTATTTTGCAATTTTTCTAATGCTAAATATTCCAAATTTGAATCCAAATATACAAATATAAATAAGAGAATACGATAAATAAGAAGTTAACTTTATGATTAAAATATTTAAATAGAAACATAACAAAATATACCAAGTGAAATACCTCCTCCCTGGTCTATTGAAGATGACCAATTGCAATGTAGTCTTGCAAGTAGTAGGAAGATGCTTGCAAGCATTCATTTTTTTTCCACTTGCCCTAATATTGGTATGGTACCCCACTGCACGTTTTTCCAGTTGTTTCCATGATCCTCTTGATCTGGTCTTCGTCCATCATAATTGGGTCCAAGGCCTCCTCCTTCTTTCCTTTGTCCACTTCCCCTTCCATTTCTCCTTCTCCTGTCAGTGCTTCCCCACTTCCCTCATGCACAAAGGGAAGTCTAACTGTCTGACTCCATTTTCATTACACCTTTGTTATATAGTAATATCTTAATGGAAGTATATAACGATCTGATGTACCTACCTTGAGTTCCCTTCAAGAACTCTTGTTCAGCTATGCTTTAAGACTTCGTTGTATCTACTGCAAATTCTGTGATAAATCCTGCAACAATGTTGTCTAACCAGAAATCTACTGCACGTGTAAACTTATTATCAACTCGTTGTAACTGTGCGATCTCTTCAGGATTCCACTCTAGTTGTCTGATCTGATTTGTAGCATGGTTGTATTTCAATATTTTTATCCACTCCTGCAATACATGCGGGAAATCACAGAAAAATACTTCATGCAAGTCACTGAATGTGTACTTGTCCAAATATTTGCACGGTGTCAACTTCGGATTTCTGTTATCTTTCTACGCAAACTCTAGCTCCTTTGTCTTCAATCAACTCTCTATATCTGCCTTCATTGGATTCGACGGTCTCAACATTCCCTTTTAGATTCTCATTCTCTCAACGACTTGTTGTTTGATTCAACATACTTTTGAGGCGTATTCCACAAATCTCACATACTCAATCCCATTTTCTTCCAAACAACTAACAATGAAACCATTTTTTGTATTTCTACTCTTCTTTTATTGGTCTTTGTCTTATTTAGGATTCCTTATGGGGTATTCTTATTCTTATCTTACTATCATAGATTGACCCTGGTTCAGATTTGATAAGCTCCCAACAAAATCCCTTTAAAACTATCGACCCCTGTGGTAGACTAGAAGGTAACGCAACACAAAGAGTGTACTGTGTAGTGCAGTATCACCTCAGATAGCTCTATGGGTGGCTGCAATACTCAGGTGTTTTCAACCTAGGAATGAGTGGATATTTGCAGTTGTACTCTGTAATCTTTATTCATTCGGTCTAACATCTACTTATAACAGTCATTATATTCATGCATGTGGAATACCAGATCTAACTAGTTAATTCATTCATCTAACATTCAATAATTAATCAACAATAAAGATGCATACATTCATTAACATAACACAGGTTTTACCATGGTTCACCCCCTTTTGGGCTACGTCCACAAAGATATGGATCTCAAGCTTTTATTATGGTTCAGTAAATATCACGCCGCGCATGTTTAAAATCTTAGGTCTCTTCCACAGGCTCCTTGATCCCTGTGAGGCTGACTAGATCACACCGGGATCCTTACCTTGCAATCCAACCCTCGGGATCGAGTCGCTCACTACTTTCCTAGCTCACCAACTTACTGACTCGTATAGTCCTTACAATTCTCTCTCTCTCTCTCTCTGTGGTTTTGGGTCTCCCCCCCCCCCTCTCTCTCTTCTTCCTCTAAGTACTACTTATTTATATCCTTGGCTCACCAACCATTACAATACATTACAAAAACCATAACCTTAGTGTCGTTAGGTGTTCCTTGCATGCACGCCTCTCCTACTTCTCTTTCACATGCTGCTTTTCCTTCCAGCTGTCCTTTCCTCCTTGTGTGCTTCTCCTCCAAAAATAACCTTTCTTATTGACTCGGTCTACATCCAACAGAGGCCCCTATCTCTCTTTTATCCTCATTTTTCACCTTGTCTCTCCAAGTGACTTTTACTTTATTTTATTATTAATTAATTAAATCACTTTAATTATTTAATTAACCATTTTACCTCTAAAAAGTGATTTATCCCTCATTATGGCTTCTCTGGCCACTGAAAGTCACTTCTCATCTTCCTATCATGTAGTGTTATTCCTTCTGATTCTAATGAGCTATTACACTAAGAGGTTCCTCCAAGCATTATTCCCAATATGACCTTCTTAGTGAATTTAATTAACGTATAACCCATAATAACTCAAAATTACGAAAATCGTCGGAATGCAACAGAACCAAAGCCAAGTTGTGCATAATGGATCATGATGATGAAATAAGATGAGAGATGCAAGTCGAGGTCCAATAAAACCCCTCAATAGCTCATGTACTCGCTATAACCCCCATCTAGCTACTTTGGTCAACATAACATTATGTAATATAATGATGTCCAAAAGTGGGGAAATTACATTCCTCCTTGCTAGAATATTGCTTGTCCTCAAGCAATAACTGAATCAATCCACATATAACACCGGGGTCCCATGTCCACCTGTGGGACACAAAGTAGGCTCCATCCAACACTAAACTACCCAACACTCTAATCCTTGGATCCCATATCAAGATGGGAACTACAATAGCTTGTGAAGTATAGTCCTATAACATATCAACACCATGAGTCTCTTGCAAAGGACACATGGCCTCAACCCGTAATGAGTCTATCCTCCAAGTCCATACCAAGATCAAAATGATCTCCACCAACTGAAAATGTTGTTTCCATAGTGAGGTACTACAAGACCTCAATGAATCTCCCTCAAGTGGCGTGCTCCCCTCAATACTGAAGCTCAATGGAAAGTCAAAGCGACTTTTCCCTGCAAGGATCCACTTGCCTCCATTATTCAATGAAATGCTCAGCCCTACAATCCTCAGGTCCCATGCTAGTCTCTGCCCAATATCACCACGATGACGCTACACTACTTTGATCATGATTGTCTTCTCATAGTATACATACAAGATCCCCCATTTCTGGATCCTCATGTTGAAATATCTGTGAAAACTTGACCTTCTATGAAGAAGCTAAACCTGTAAAGGTATCTTTGTGGGAAAAACATCTTCCCAACCATCTCCATACTCGATCATGAGTATCAATATGGCGAACTTGTCTTGCCTCATAGGATAAGCCCCTACAAATACTCTCAAAACCATCCAAGAGTGAAGTATGTTTCTCTATGGCACAACCTGACCCATCATAAGATGAAACAACCTACTAACCAAATGGACTCCCGAATCCCATGGAAAAATTGGAATTTCATCACTTCCAATCTCCACTAACTTCTCATGTGTCATACTGATAACTATCAGAATCCCTCCATGCTCATCCCCCTGAGAATCTGGATCTATGTCGCCCTCTGATATGTCTGCTATCCTGTGGCATAATATGCTCACCATCATGCCCAAATTATCAACTGTCTGTCTTTGGTGATCCACCCCTATCCTGATGTATGCAATAAAGACACTCATGTCAAGTGATCTTGTCCCACCAACTCTCCATGTCCCCTGCCACTGTCTATCTCCCCCTATATTGTTGTCAATGATGAAAGTATTGGGAAAAGATAATAGAAACATATGTAACCGATTATAGGACTGGAAAGTATCATATGCTTTGGTCAATCTCCAGGACTGGACCAAGATCTCATCCACTGGAACCAATGGTGAATCATCGTCTAAACTCCAACTATCGGGTACAATAGTAGATAACTCCACAAATAGTTGGTCAATCACTCTCCCCCCATCATCACTTAGATAGTTTTTGCTACTGTGAATATGATCTCCTAGTACTATGTGCTTCTGCAAAGGAGAGGGATCTCCAAACTCCACTAAGTGTGTCTCCTCCTTGCAATCCAATGCGTCCCCTTGAATTCCACTGTACATCTCTCTCATCACCATATGTCCAAGGAGTACTACCGAATCATCCTCTGTGTGGATATCAACCAATCCTAGAACACAAATGAAAGTTTCCTCGTAACTTCCCCTGTCTCTGTAATCCTCATGTGTATGTGTATGACAGACTGTCTCAGAACTACCCATGAATGGTGGCCCCTGTGACACCCGGACATCCTCTAGCAATGTAACTGAGGAAAATATATGACTCTCTGCCAAGATAGATATGGTGTATCTCTGACCAGTCTCTTCAAGGAGCTCCTCCAATATGGATTTTGATTCTTGACAGGATGTCTATGTGCCTTCCAAGAATCCTTGTGTGCTCCGTTCCATCTCCAACTATTGATCCCTCAGGACCCTGTGATACATCTCGCCAACCCCCAGTAGGTAATCTTTGTCCATCATCAACTACTAGTAATAAACCCTCATCACGGTCACTCTCTCCCTAAGAGTATGAAAGTCATCCATGGAAAGTACCCCACATGAGCTATCATGTGCCATCGATTCCCTCTAGCAATACTTTTCCACGAATGCATGTGTGTCCTCAATGCGTCTAGTGGTTTCCATGATCATGTCCTCACTGACTCTCAACTGTCCTGCCAAGTGTCGTGACTCATGATCACAGTTCTATTGAGGTGCTACCTCATTCCCCTCACTTCTAGTGTCAAGCATGGAATCCCCAACACCACTCTCCAAAAAATCTAAGGCATTGAACTACCCATTTTCCACTATGCCACTGCCCACCATCACCAACTGCTACCTCTATATGAATCACATTGTATCTTGTATGGGAAGTTGTATCCTCCTGTACACTCACCCTGCTACTATCATTTGTGCCTTGATACCATACAAATGTGTCCAGACGCATGCTATGGTCATTCTGACCAATAAGGAGTGCATCCTCATCACTGCGGACCGATCCTAGAAGTAAGCGTCCCATCAAACTGCCAGTCTCCACCACCTGATAAAATAATGGAGTCTCCAAAGGGGTGACTCACTCTCCTCATACTGATATGTATATGTAAGGTCCATTGTCTTCAATTCATGTCTCTCCTCCTGGGTCTGTAAATCTATATGCCCTTGGTGTACAATCCTCTCACAAGGCTCCTCCACCATATCATAGATGCCACTGATATCCTCATGTGTCATGGCTATCACAGGTGCCTGAGAAGATGACAAACATGTCACGATCATCATAGAAACCTCATCCTCCTCCACACATGACTCCATGAAATCCATGTCTACACCCAAGGGTAGGTCATTCGACCTCCTAGTCTCATCATATCTCAGTGTTAACACATGTGAATCCTCACACGTGTCACCATTGTACTGAAGTGTTGAATCCTCAACACTACCTAATGGGAAAGATAAATAACATGTGCTATCATCCTGTCCATCCAACTGTCCCTAAAATGCGCAAGAGTCACTAGCCTCATCAGACTGCTCTAAATAGGCATCTATGGTTGCATCCTCCCTCAACTCCTCGTCCTCACTGTCATAGTGCACCTCAACAATGTGCATCTTCCCTTTACCCCTGCATATGTGGTCTAGCTCCCAAGGGTCTTTGCAACTGTAGCAAGGTTCTCTACTCCTAATGGGTGTAGGGTTAATCTATGCTTCCCTCCATCTAGATGCTTTGGCTCTGTTTTCCTCTGCTACGTCGACCCAATGTGTAACCTCATCTTTGCTCCAATTAGGATTTTTTATTGACACAAATTGTTGGAATGTTATTAGCTTCCTGAGAATATCATTGAGGGTTTGATATTCCCTCTCACACTCAACAATCCATCTGGAAAATTCCAAGTTATCGATCTCTCCTTATGGAAGACCCCTCAGGTTGGGAGGAATCTTCGCTCTGATACCATTGTAATGTTCCCAACCCAATCTGATTGAAACATTGAGTTTTTATGGAGTTTTATGTGTTTTTTGGTTGAGGTGTTTCGTCAAACACTTTGTTGATTTTAACCTCTTCAAGTGAAATGGGGTTTATAGTGTTGGTTCTTTGTGTTTGTTGCAACAAGTAAAGATAGAAATGTATCCAACAACATGTACACAACAAGATACAGTAGAAACAACTCAAGTAAATAACATAAATACCTCAGATCTGATTTTATTAATAATAATAGCTAACCTCATACAAAATGGGACAGATCTGGAATACATAGAGTGTATGGATGATACAACCTCCAAGATACAATATAGACGAAGATCCAGGATTCCAAAAGCCTCTCCAACCCGAAGACCAAGTAACATTGCAATCCAATGGATACCCTCTACTATATGTGATGCCCTCTCTCTTACAATGCACACTTTCTGACTTGAATGGTCCAAGTAAAGTAAAATCTCCTCTCTGATGGCCTCAAACCACTACAAGACTCTATGAGAAGATAGACCGGGTGATGGAAAGAAGATACAATAAATCTCGGAGAAGTAGCTCAACTGGAAGACCCCCAAACCACAATGTCTCTAATAACAAATGCGCCCTCCTAGCTGAAACAAGCCAATAATTAGGCCTCCAAGAATATAGCTTCCAAACCTCAAATACCAACTGCCAAAAGGTAGATTGGGCCAAGGGAAACCCCCTGGTAAAGTCTCAGGCTAAATAATGAAGAACTGGCCCACCAAAATACTGAATCCTCAATCTGCAATACACCCTCCTTCTCTCTAGCTCGTGCAAAGCTCCAATAAATAATTTGTCAGGGTAAAAACCTCCAGAATAGGCTAAAGAAGGCACCCTAGGAGATACAAAGAATACCTAGAAGCCCCTTTTCCCAGAATACTTCTCCTCTTTCCAGATCGAGCTAGTCTCCTCAAGGTGGTGCGCCCTCCTACTGAAAACCCTCTGTAGCTGCGCCTTGTCTCTCTCTGAATATGTAACTGCTGTAGGATCCACCTGTGACTGAGATAGAACTGATGTATAATGGTGAGGGAGGAATATTTCACCTCCGTGACCAAGCTTGGACTAGGTTGGGTGGGATATTTCACCACCGAGTTGATCTCTAGGGTTTGTGATCCAGGAGGCTCCCAAGGTCTAAAAATTGCTCAAAAATCAAAGTTCTCATAATTGAATGAAACTAATTCCATTGTGACTAAATCGTCGCACTGATTCTGGAAGTATATTTACTTTCTCAAACGGGCTCCGTATGCGAGAGTTATCACACTCTGTTCAGATTCTCAAACAACTAAAAAAGTCAAAGGTCAAACTGGAAAAAAGTCAATGCTGACGTTAGCATGACGTCACCAAAGACATCTCATGATGCTGATGTGGCAGAGACATGTGGCAGCAGTTGACAGAGCAGATGACAGATCAAATCATATTTGGACACATGGCATGAGACACTTGTCAATGTTCGGGCAAATGTGGTGGTGCCACGTGGCCCAGACATGGGCAGCCACGTGGCACCCAATCAGTAGTCTAAGTGGAAGGTTCTAAAAATGTTTGGGGGTTCATGGGTTTTGAACCCACGACGACCCACCATAGTCCAAGTTCTTTGGGAAAGTTCCAAACACCAACACGCCCACATGAGTCTTGTTATATGAAACAAGTTTAAAATTATTTAAACTTTAATATATGAATATGGCACAGAGGAGGGGGCTGGGGCTAAGCCCCAACCCGTGGTCTATTATCATTTCACACGCCTCTAACCCAGAACCAGGGGGCTAATCCCTATATGTGCATGGATTTGTTGGTTAGGCCGGGGGCACATGATATGCACCCCAAATCCAGGAGCTAACGCAAGGAATGGGCCAGCGCTTGGCCATATATAGTAGCATATGACCAATTATAGGGGGCGCACACATATACCAAATGGGCTTAACTGTATATTATGCAAAAAAGTGGGTTTTGGACTTATATTTAGCCTAGAATTTGTATTTTCCCTGATATTATGACCAGAAAGTGGTTTATTTAGGATATCTTGGCCATTTGGAGGGGGATTTGATCCTAGAAAGAGGCCAGATCTTCAGGGGAAGTTGTAATTCCTCATCTGAGCATGAAAACTATAAAAACAGGCTTTGTGAAGCTTGTGGGGTAAAACTATAAAAGCCAGGCTTTGTGAAGCTTGTGGGGTAACTTTTTGATGCAGGGAATTTGAGGAGCAGTTTATGTATTTTGGCTTTTTCTCATGTTTTGAGAGGCCTTTTTGTCATGTTTGTGAGAGGAGTTTGAGGAAGCATACATGTGTCTGAGCAAGGAGGTCTTGCACAACATATCTGAAGTATGTTATGTAACAACATGGAGCCATTGTAAGAGAACTTGAGCATTTGAAGATCAATAAAGAGGTCCTCCACTTGGAAGCGGGCCCGGAGACGTAGCCACTCATTGGTGAACTCTGTTATCAAGATCTTATTGTCTTTTTATCTTTTGTTTCTGTTCATATCTCTATTTTTACAACATGATTAATTAATAGCTGAACTCTTTAAACAAATTTAAGCATCTAAATAAGACAATTTTTATTATTCCTTCCATTTTTGGATCAAGTATTTTGGTATCAGAGCTTTGGTTGTTTTGGAAGGTTTAACAAGTGCAGGGTGGATGCTTACAAGATCCAAATATCAGAAAGGAGAAGTATCATTGGCTGAATTCATTCCTGAGATAGAACAATTGTTGCGGAAGAAAATAATGGCTTCAGAAGGAGAGCTTTCTCCACGAACCAAGAAACTAGAAGATGCACTTTTCTCCATGTCTGAAATGGTCAAAGTGCTATATGAGGATTTCTTGGAGAGAAAGAAACCAACCTTTGGAGAGATCTTAATGAAGGGTAAAAGTGAAGGGAAAGGAGAGACTTCAAAGCCTCCTCCTACGCCACCTTCACTGCCATCTTCTCCTTCTTCTTCCAGTTCTACGTCAAATGCTAGTTCTCATTCTACAACATCTACCATACAAAAAAAAACACATAAGCATGAGTCTAATATGCCTTTGTTAAAACTTGATGTTAAGTTTGAGTTGCCTTTGTATGATGGAGAACTAAATGCAGAAAAGTTAGATAATTGGATAAGACAAATTGAAGTGTATTGCAGGATACAAAGAATCATAGATGAAGAGACTATGATCCAACTTGCTAGTCTCAAGATGGGAGGAACTGCCCTTGTTTGGTGGGAAAGAAGGACAAAACAAGATCTTAAGAAAGTTGGTAAGAATCTCTCTTCATGGCTTGATTTTACACCCACTTTACGAAAGAAATTTTATCCTCTAGCTTACATGCAACAAGCTATTATGTCATGGAAAAACTTTAGACTGTTAAAAGGACAAACTGTTCAAAGTTATACACAGGAGTTTCACAAAAGAGCTTTGTTGTTGGGAATATCATTGGATACTCAAGAGACATTGCTTAAGTATATAGGTGGTTTTCACAGTTATTTACGACATACCATTCTTATGTTTAATCCTACTAGTTTAGATGAAGTGTGTGTGCAAGTGACTCATCTTGAATCTAGAGGAAAGAATGTAAATGTTGATTTTGTAAAACAATTTAAATCTATTGAAGGGAAGTTTAAAGGAAAGGGTAAAGAGAAGTTCAAAGGAAAGAAAACTAATACAGTGAAGAAGGAGAAACCTACATGTACTCATTGTAAGAAACAAGGCCATAGTGAGGATCGTTGTTGGATCCTTCACCCAGAGTTGAAACCAACAAAGTTCGGGAATAAAGGAAAACCAAAGAATACTGCAACAACTCAAGTCGATTTGGGGTCAGATTCGAGAGATGAGACAAAGGTCATAGTCACAGGAATCAAAGGTAAAAATTCTAAAGCTAGTACAAGTTCTTCAATTCAGTCTTTAAAAGTTGATAATGAAGTTGATGAGGTCAAACGAACATAAATTTTTCATATAAGGGCAATTTCCAAACATACCAAAATTGATACTCTATTTGACAGTGGCTCACAAGTAAATTTGATATCAGAAGCAATAGTTAAAAAGTTGGGATTAATCACTAAACCTCATAAGAAACCATATCCCTTAGGATGGATTCATAATGATAATCAATTGCAGGTGGAAATACAATGTGTCCTAAAGTTTGCAATTAATGCACAGTTCATAGATGAGGTTGAGTTGGATGTAGTTCCACTAGATATATGTGGTATCGTACTTGGAAGTCCATATTTGTATGATAGAAAAGCAATATTCTATCATGAAGACAATAAGTATCAATTAACTAAAGATGGAAAAGAATATATAGTAAGGGCTCATCAAAAGAAAGTGAATTTATCACTAATCAACTCAGGATAGATGAAGAGGATTGTGAATGTCAGTAAGCGATATCTCTTAATGGTGGTAAAAGCTAAAGACACTGTTGGAATTGATACTTTCAAAGATTGTGATGCAAAGTTAAAAGATGATTTAGTTAGAATTGTTTCTGACTATGATGAGTTATTTCAAGTCCTGAAAGGATTGCCTCCAAAACGACAAGTTGAACATGAGATACAATTGCAGCATGATGTTCCTCTTCTTAACATTGGCATGTACAGGTTATCAGTCTTGGAAAATGCAGAGATAAAGAAATAGGTACAAGAGTTGGTTGAACAAGGGGTCATCAGACCTAGTGCTTCTCCATGTGGGTCACCTATCATCCTGGTGCCAAAGAAAGATGGCACATGGTGCATGTGCGTGGATTTTCGATCTTTGAACAAAATCACAGTAAAAAATCGTTACCCTTTGCCTCGCATTGATGATTTATTAGATCAACTGAAACATGCAGTTTATTTCACTAAGTTAGACTTAAGAAGTGGTTACCATCAGATTAGGGTTGCTGAACAAGATATATGGAAGACTTCTTTTAAAACAAAACAGAGATTGTTTGAATGGTTAGTGATGCCATTTGGGCTTACTAACACACCTGCTACTTTTATGGGGGTTATGAATGATGTATTCAGGCCTTTCATTGATGAATTTGTAATATTCTACTTAGATGATATTCTTATATTCAGTAGGACCAAGGAAGAGCATGTCCAACATGTTAGGCAGATACTTTCAGTGTTGCAAAAAGATAAACTTTTTGTAAAATTGTCAAAATGTGAATTTGGCAAAACATCTCTTGTATATCTAGGTTACATTGTGGGAGGTGGAGAGCTTAAGATTGGTCCCTCAAAAGTTAAGGTTATTGTAAATTGGCCAATGCCTACGAATGTGACCGAAGTAAGAATCTTCATGGGAGCAACACAGTATTGGAGGAAGTTTATTGCAAACTTCTCTCTGATTGCAACACCGTTACATGCTTTAACAAGTGTGAAAAGGGGATTCCAATGGGGAGGAAGCCAACATAAGGCTTTCGATACTTTGAAAACAAAGATTAGTACAGCTCCTGTTCTGGCATTGCCAGATCTCCAACAGTCTTTTGAAATTGAAACCGATGCAAGTGACTATGCCATGGGAGCAGTGTTGATGCAGCACAAAAAACCCATATGCTATCATTCTGAGACCTTCACTACAACAGTAATTAACTATCCAACCTATGATAAAGAATTGTATGCTCTAGTACAAAGTGTTAAAAAGTGGAAACATTATTTAATGGGTAAAGAAACAGTAATACACACTGATCATCAACCATTACAATATCTGCAATCACAAACTAAGCTACAAAAATCAAGACATTTTAGATGGATGGGGTTTTTACATCAATTTCACTTGGTCATCAGATATAAAAAGGGCATTCATAATAAAGTTGCCGATATGTTATCTAGGCCTCCTAGTACAATTGCTACAATCCTTAAGCACAATTCAATCACTCATGAAAGTTATATTGAACAATATGTTGAGGATAAAGATTTTAAGGAAGTCTATGAAACTTTAAGTAATGGCAAAGAGCAGAAGAACTAAATTATCATATTAAAGACAAACTCCTGTATCATTTGGGCAAGTTATGTATTCCAGAAAGTGAAAGAGTCCATGTCATCAGAGAGGCACATACTTCTCTTATAGCAGGGAATTTTGGGGTAGATAAAATAGTTGCTCAGTTACAAAGATTTTGTTATTGGCCTCGAATGCATGAAAATGTGTCTAAATATGTAAAATGATGTACTATGTGTGCAATAAGCAAACCAAGTAACATAAAGCTAGGATTGTACACTCCACTTCCTATTCCTTCTAGATCATGGGAAAGTGTATCTATGGATTTTGTTGGGGGATTGCCTATGTCTAGAAAATGTCATGATACCTGTATGTAGTTGTGGATAGGTTCAACAAAATGTGTGTCTTGATTCCTTGTAAAAAACAGGTCACAGTTGAAAAAGCAGCTCAAATGTTCTTTGAAAATGTATGGGTTCATTTTGGTTTACCTACTTCTATTGTATCTGATCGAGACTCCATATTCCTGGGGAAATTTTGGTCAAGCTTATGGGAACTTATGGACACTAGGTTAAAGAAGAGTATAACATTTCATCCACAGACGGATGAACATACAGAGGTGGTGAACAGGATAGTAGTGCATCTACTTCGGGCATATTGCAATAAACATCCTAAGCTTTGGGATGAACATTTGTGTTATGTACAACATGTGTATAATCGAGCCAAACATTCTTCTACTCAGAGATCTCCATTTGAAACTTGTTTGGGGTACTTGCCAAAGTCTCCTTTGGATTTTGCCTTTGGAAAAGACATTGCAGCGGGAGGACACAATGATGTGAATAGGGCTACAAAGTTCATTGAACGGATCCAGTTGATCCATCAGGCAGTACAGGAACAGTTGGAGAAAAACCAGGCCAAGTACAAGGCAAGGCATGATATGCATTGAGTTGATCATCAGTTCAAAGAAGGAGATCAAGTTTGGTTATACATCAGCAAGGAAAGGATGCAAGGTGAAGGTAAAAATCTTAAACCAATTCGTTATGGTCCTTTCAAAATTTTAGACAAGATTGGTACTAATGCTTTCCGGTTAGAATTGCCTCCATATATGCAAATCTATTCAGTTGTAAATGTGGAAAAATTGAGATTGTATGAGCCTCCTATGATCGAGGATTAGGGAGAGAATGTTCAAATTCCTACCATCGAATATTTTTCTCTTGAATATATGAACGAGTTGCAGAAAGACACCATATTGGACAAAAGAGTCTGAACTTGTCGCAGGGGCGATGTGGAGTATCTTCGAGTGGGATTGAAGGGCACAAATCCAAGTCAGGCCAAGTGGATGGAGACCGTAAAGGTGAGGACACAATATCCTCACTTAGTTACCAACTGATACCAGACTTTTGGTGGTCCAAAAGCTTCCAAGTGGGGAGGAATGATCCAGGAGGCTCCCCAGGTCGAAAAAATGCTCAAAAATCAAAGTTCTCGTAATCGAATGAAACAAATTACATTGTGACCGAATCGTCGCGCTGATTCCGAAAGTATATTTACTTTCTCAAACGGGCTCCATATGCGAGAGTTATCACACTTTGATCAGATTCTCAAACAACTAAAAAAGTCAAAGGTCAAACTGGCAAAAAGTCAATGCCGACGTCAGCATGATGTCACCAAATACATCTCATGATGCTGATGTGACAGAGACATGTGGCAATAGTTGACAGGGAAAATGACATATCAAATCAGATTTGGACACGTGGCATGAGACACTTGTCAATGTTCGGGCAAATGTGGTGGTTCCATGTGGCCTAGGCATGGGCAGCGACGTGGCACCCAGTCAGTAGTCTAAGTGGAAAGTTCTAAAAATGTTTGGGGGTCCATGGGTTTTGAACCCACGACCACCCACCATAGTCCAAGCGCTTTAAGTTTCAAACACCAACGCACCCACATGAGTCTTGTTATATGAAACAAGTTTAAAATTATTTAAACTTTAATATATGAATATGGCGCGGAGCAGGGGGCTAGGGATAAGCCCCATCCCATGGTCTATTATCATTTCACACGCCCCTAGCCCTAAACCAGGGGGACAATCCCTATATGCATGCAGATTTGTTGGTTAGGCCGAGGGCACATGATATGCACCCCAAATCCAAGAGCTAGCGCAAGGAATGCGCCAACGCTTAGCCCTTTGGGCTAGCGCTTGGCCATATATAGTTACATATGACCAATTATAGGGGGCACGCGCCTATCCCAAAGGGGCTTAACTGTATATTATGCCCAAAAGTGGGTTTTTGACTTATATTTATCCCATAATTTGTATTTTGCCTGATATTATGACCATAAAGTGGTTTTTTTTAGGATATCTTGGCCATTTGGAGGGGGATTTGATCCCAGAAAGAGGCCAGATCTTCAGGGGAAGTTGGAATTCCTCATCTGAGCATGAAAACTATAAAAACCAGGCTTTGTGAAGCTTGTGGGGTAAAACTATAAAAACCAGGCTTTGTGAAGCTTGTGGGGTAACTTTTTGATGCAGGGAATTTGAGGAGCAATTTATGTATTTTGGTTTTTTCTCATGTTTTGAGAGGCCTTTTTGTCATGTTTGTGAGAGGATTTTGAGGAAGCATACATGTGTCTAAGCAAGGAGGTCTTGCACAACAGATCTGAAGTATGTTATGTAACAACATGGAGCCATTGTAAGAGAACTTGAGCATTTGAAGATCAATAAAGAGGTCCTCCACTTGGAAGCGGGCCTGGAGACATAGCCACTCATTGGTGAACTCTGTTATCAAGCTCTTATTGTCTTTGTCTCTTTTGTTGCTGTTCAAATCTTTGTTTTTACAACATGATTAATTAATAACTGAACTCTTTAAACAACTTTAAGCATCTAAATAAGACATTTGTTTATTATTCCTTCCATTTTTGGATCAGTTTGTTAAGTCAAAACCCTCAAAACCCCCAAGTGCATGGGCTCACTAGCAAGAAGCCAGAACTCCAACTGATAATCAACATAATGAGAGAATAGAGGCCCCTATCTCTCTTTTATCCTTTGTGTTCACCTTGTCTCTCCAAGTGACTTTTACTTTATTTTATTATTAATTAATTAAATCACTTTAATTAATTAATTAACCATTTTACCTCTAAAAAGTGATTTATCCCTCCTTATGGCTTCTCTGGCCACGAAAAATCACTTCTCATCATCCTATCGTATAATGTTATTCCTCTCGATTCTGATGAACTATTACACTAAGAGGTTCCTCCAAGCATTATGCCTAATATGACCTTAGTGAATTTAATTAACATATAGCCCATAATCACTCAAAATTACAGAAATTTTCGGAATGCAACGGAACCAAAGCCAAGTTGTGTAGAATGGATCATGATGATGAAATAAGATGAGCGGTGAAAGTCAGGCCCAATAAAACCCCTCAATATCTCTTGTACTCGCTATCACCCCCATCTAGCTACTCTAGTCAGCATAACACTCTGTAATATAATGATGTCCAAAAGTGGGGACATTACAACATTTATGCTTCTTTCGGGGTTCTACATACACAACAACCTACTTCACTTTTATAGAAGCTTGAAATTATTGGAAAACCTTGAGAAAAATGTAGGTGTCACCTATGAGAGAACATTATTTCCTTACCCCTAGCCAAGAACATATTTCTTTGTCTAGTTCTTGTTCTTGTTCTATTCAATAAAATGGAAAGGACGAGACCTTGAATTTATCATTGCCGGCTCCCCATAGTCACACATAAGTGTTATATTTGACAATTACAATCTAAATATTCCCACAATGTTGGTCAATCAAGAACATTGGAACTCAGATAAAATTATTGGTCACTAAAGCATGTGATAATACCACTTGGAAGATGTGGACTCATTTTAGTATATTATGGGCATCTTTATGCACCCTGCATGGTGCATATTAAGCAACAAGAATGGTGCAGCCTTAAACAATATGTAGTTGGGAACCCTACAGTGGAATCTACTTGTACATAGAAAAAACAAGTAACAAATACACAAAAGTGAGGTGGGCTCTAGAAGCACATGTATCCCACATGTAGCTAACAACTCATTCAAAAAAAAAGGTACACCAATTGAGATTCATTATTTGAATGCAGAATTCAACCAAGAATAAAGTGTTCAAAGAAAAATCACCCTTAGAATATTTCCACATCATCCTGCAACTCATCAACTGAAAGGTGAGTCAAAGTTCATCATTCTTAATTAGAAAAACTATGGCATCATAACCACCCCTTCTAGTGCCATGATTATGATATAGGATGGGCTCCGTAGTGTGCTTCCCATGTTTTCCAACACCCTAAAATGCATTGGTGACATCCTGACCTTCATTTGAAAACCCTCTAAGTTCATGGATATCCTCTTAATGAATGGGCTAAGGATGGTCCAACCATAGTTCATTCTAGAGAACACGGTTGATCCAAAACGTAGTGAAATGAGCCATTCCCCCTACTACCAAATGGTGGGAGATTCAACCATATTTTGAGTGAATAATCTCATATTGGATTGAAAGTGGTCTTTAAAACATGTGTTATGTTCCCATACTCTAGGATAAATTGATCCATGTAGATTGATGGATGCAAGTCAGGGAATAAATCATTTTTGATGTAGTCATGGTTAATCAATCTGGTCTATTCAATATTTCCATGTAAATCACCCAAAATTTCCACTCATGGGTCTTTGATCTTCCAAGTTGTCACTCCTTTGATCTATACCTCCTTATCTTTTGACCCTATAACTTTCCTCATACCTACTGTCACCAATTGAGCATGCTATTAATAAATCAAGCAATAGGGGGCAAGATTATGAAACTAGTTTTCTAACTATTGGCATATATGTAGTATCCCTAGACCCTACCTTGGATAAAATTTGTATACCACATAAATTGATCAACAAAGTGACAAAAAAATCACCAAATGGGTGATTATAACACTTAACCACATTTACTACCCATCAATGGAAAACTTCAGACATGTGAAAGTTGCTTGATAGTTTTCCCCCAAAACTTGACTTTATAGACTTTAAGACATAGTCATAAACACATTAAAAATGATATCATTAGTTATGTAGGCCTTTAAATGTCATTCAACCATCACTCTCCTCCTATGACACAAACTAGACTCATCACAAATCACTCTCTTAGACCCAATTAGATTGACCACACACAACCCTTATGCCAACTCGATCTATCAAATGCAACCACTAATAATTGTAAATGCACTAAAATTGAACTCAACCGAATATTAAATTCCAAATGCATGGTAGAGTATGTTCATTCCCTTTACCACAAAGATATGGGCATAGCTCGAAAAATGTTGGACTAACTGGTTGACAATTCCCCCTAACCAGAAAGCTATGAACATAGTTCTTAAAAAAAGAGTAACAAATGGATATAAACCGACACAACGTTAAACAAAAATTGCAAAGAAGACATCATTATTGACACCATGCAAACTATGGAAATGAAAAACAAAATTGAAACAAAACAAAAAATGTACCTAAACCTAACTTAGCTCCCCTGCTTAAGAGTAGTATAGAATTCAAGAATTCAAGGGGTTAGGATATATCTCTTTAGGAAAGCACCATTCACCCATCCTAGCCTAAGGAAACCATCAATCTTAGCTAGGAAAACCAAACCAAACTCCCTCATTTTTGCAACCATATAGGGTCCCAACCAGTGCATTTGTAACTTACCTAGATTTCTAGGATATTTACCATCATATAAGAGAACCAAATAACCATTAGTGAATGACTTATTATTTATGTGGAATTCATGCTAGGATTTCTCTCTTTCTTTTTACATTGACTGGTGAAAACCAAATAAAAAGAAAGACTCTTCCAATTGTGTCAACTTAGAAATTCACTTTGCAATTGGTTCCTCCTTTGTCATGTGAGTAACCTACACAGAGAATAGACTAGGGACCACAAATTTTTCATGTATCACAACTTCTCTCCCATACACCAACTAAGAAAGGGCATGTTTATGTAATATTTTAGTGGTTGTCATGTAATCCCACACTACTACTTGGATTCTCTCATCCCAATCATCTATGTTATCTGAGCAAACCTTTGTCAACCTGTGCTCCAAAAATTATTGAAAGTTTCAACAATTCCATTGGCTTATGGATGATATGGGATAGTCTTATGATGTTGAGTAAAAAATTATTAAGTGAAATTTGCAATGGTATAAATTAGGATGTGGTGACCTTGCTCACTTTTTAAACTCCTAGGGCAACCAAACCTGGAAATGATATACTATAAAATAACTTGTGTTGCAGTATTAATTAAATAGTCTCAAGTAGGCACATGCTCTTGTAATCTGGTAAGATGTTCTATTGCAATAATAATATACTGATATTTAGAGTGCCTAACAAAGGGGTCAATGGGTCCCATAGTTTCTACCAAAATACTCCACTCTACAACTAATAACCAGGCACATGCACTCAATATGTTAGTTAAAGAAATGTGATTCAACCTCACACTTCCACATTCACTTAGCATATGAGATTTATTTATGCCATTTTGATTTATTTGTTTAATGGTCTAGTATAATAATGCCTTTTGGAAACATAGATAAATAGAGGACTAGCTATGCATGTTGAGTCATAGTCTCTCATCATTTTATTGGGCATTTAAAATCGGTTTCTAACTGATTTCTCTAGACATATTCTTTTTATATTTAGTCCAACTCATCCTTTTATAAGATTTAGACCAAAAATTCACTCGGTTCATAATGTAATTTTTATACTATATTACACCATTAACATCAATTATATTCTTATATATAAACATAACTAATGCTTTGTTAAGTGAGTTCACAATGAGAATTGCAAAAAATAAATATAGTTGAACTTCAAATTATTTGAATAGAGTTTTCTACATTTACATTTGGTCCATGTAAGGCTAGAACAAGCCAGAAATATCTATGGATAAAAATTAACATAGGCATGTTGATGGCTGTAATAAATGATTATTCTTTCATATCATTCCTTTTGTGATTTAAAAAAAAGGTGGGGTTATAATCTCATATAATAATCATGATTCTTTATATTGAATTTAATGACCACAATTGTTCTTATTGCATTCTCCTTGCTTTAAGAATCTGTGGTATTTATTTTTCTGTGGTAATATTATCATGTCTTATCATTTTTGTTTAGAAATTTGCATGGGTTAAAAGGACATTAATTCTACTTGAAAGTTAGCTAGGAATAAAGACCCTGTTGAAACTCATGTTGGTCAACAAGGCTAAAAAATAAAGATGTCCTATGGCATGATTTTGTATGATTTACATATATAAATGGTTTATCTAATTATATAAAATGAATTCATTCAAGAAAAGTATTTGGAAGATGATGATCTAGAATTTGTTGAGACTGACAAATCAGGGAGATCAAATAATGTTGATGATAATGAACATGAGGAGGAGGAGGAGTTTGATGTTGTTGTCGATGATGATGATGACGAAGTTGTTGAGTACAATGATGATTATCGAGATGCTAATTGGATATATAGACCATTATCTATATGATTTTTCTTCTATGTTATATGATGGTGTTCACTTGATGATATAGGCATACAATTGACTTGTTTCATTGTTTTCTATTGAGACAATTATGATACACATAACGTTTTGACTTTTTTTTTTATAAATGGGGATCATAGAAACTTGTTTTATATGATATTGGTATCTACATTGTATGATGATATTAGGGATAATAGAAACTTGTTTTATATGATGTTGTTGTCGCACAATTTTGATGGTGAATTTTTATGACGGTATTGTTGTCATTTTGATGGTGAGTTTGTATGATGATATTGTTCTCATTTTATCTTTTTTATATGGGCTTGTTTCAATGGATGTCCATGTTGTTTTACTTTGGATAGATGTTCATTTCTCTTTCATTGTCTTAATAATTGTTATGATGTTAATTTGAATTGAAATATTTGTTTAAATTTAGTTTAGAGTTATCATATAATTCATTCACATAATTTGAATTTATAAATTGACATAATATCATTTACATTTAAATATCAAATTGTGTTTTATTACAAACTCATTATATGTAATGGTTGCAAACGAGTAAAAAAAATTGGAAGAAAAACTTGACACTATGTAAGCAAAATGATGTGCTAACATAGAAGATAAAATGGAAGAAAAAACTAGTGCTAACATGGAAACTAAACTCGGTTCCAAAGTGGAAGTTGAAAAGGACGAAAAACCTAGTTCTAGCATGGAAGCTAAAGTGGAAGCGAAACCCATTGCTAAAGTGGAAGAAAAGCTTGGTGTTAAAGTGTAGGCAAAACCCAGTGCAAGATTGCAAGCTAAAATGGATGAAAAACCCAATGCTAAAGTGGAACCTATAGTAGAAGAAAAACTTGTTGCTACAGTGGGTGCTAAAGCAAATCTTCTTGGAAGAAAATCTTGGTGCTAACATGGAAGCTACAGTAGAATAAAAACTCATTGCTACAATGGAATTTGTGTTGGAAGAAAAAACCGGTGCTAAAGTTGAAGAAAAAATTGGTGCTAAAGTAGAAGCTATTGTGGAAGTTTTTCCTAGCACATAAAACAATAAAATTGGTAGGAATTTCGTAGTAAATATAGTGCCATGGTTAGTGTTAAAGTCGATACTAGGAAAACTCGACATTTCTAAACACAATGAATTAATTGGTGCTAAATGCAATTCCATGCCAAACTTAGTGCTAATGTCGATGAAAACCACAATGTAAAACTCAGTGCAAAAAAGGGCACATATTACAAAATTTGATATTGCATCGACTATAACATTAGGAAATGCTTCAGCATAAAAAAATATATACTAAATTTTGGTGCAAAATCCATGTTTTCTTGTAGTGTCTTAATGATGTTCATAGTTACTTCTTTAGACTTGTCATCTCTAATTTTGTTTATTTTTAAAATAGAGCTACTTTACTTGTTGGTTTGAAGTCATGTTTCAAATATCATGATGGCTCAATTTCTTACATTCTCAGTTTTGCAAATTTACTTCCAATGTTCAATTTAAACGACATCATGCCAAATGACTAGAAATATAAAACACTTGTTGTGGAATTCATGGTTGAGACTTAAAACATGTACTAAAAAGCATAAATGATCACTTGCAGAGTATGATAATGATCTTGATTAGAGAGTTTAACTAAAACTACCCCAAACAAGGATGGGGAGGATTTCCAAGGGAAATCTCAAAAAACAAATTGAGATGAAGCTCAAAGATAAGGGTACTTGAGAATTTAAGTGACAAAGACAAGTTCCTCTCCAAGGATCTAATCCATACATAAATCATATTTATCAAATTATACATTAGGAATGGACCCTAAATTTGAAGGTTCAATGTCTTTTAGAGATTTTAGACTAGTCAAAGGAGATAAAATCTCCAATCCCTCTCCACAAATTCAAAAACCATATAAAAAACGAAGATCAAGATTTCAAAATATTTTAGAGAGAACTCAAATATTCAGTTCTTCAAATATGGGTTGACAAGGCCAAGCAATTCTTTTGTTGAAACCCACGGGAAGATGAACAGAACATATATTGTGCTATCTCACATTTGGAAGAAACTGCATAAGAATGGTGGCACAACATAGATTCAGATATCCAATAAGGTAACATTATGATTGCAACTTTTAAAGAGTTAACATCTATGATTTTAATGATGGCACAAAATAGATTTAGATATCCAATAAGGTAACATTATGATTACAAATTTGGAAGAGTTGGAATTTATGATTTTAATTCCATTTGATGAGAAGAACATAGAAGATCACTTTGAACACACACATAGAGAGAAGGATATAGTTAGCATAGAAATGATAAGCCTTGATGGGGTAAAACTTGATATATATACTCTTTCCCTCTCTCACCCTTTCCACCCTCCCCCCCCACAACCAACATACACATAAATGGATATAGTTAGCATATGAATAATCAACCTTA
>ML790805.1:0-20276 GCA_009831015.1 Picea engelmannii | reverse complement strand
AGAGGTGCAACTTAGAGACTAAATTAATTGATTGATGGTAGGACCTTAAAAAATTTAACCTTAATCTTAAAACTTTTAACCTAAATTAATCCTTAACCCTTAATGCATAAACCTTTACAACCTAACCTTTAATCCTTAACCCATGGCCTCTAAATATACAATGGTCTATACCTTTAACTCTTATTATTAAACATAATCTCATAAGATTTAACCTTAACCTTAAAATGATTATAATTGGCCATCTCCCTCAAGGTCCCTAATTAACAACCCTCAATTCTTAAATATCAATTATAACTCTTAATTGTCAACACTTAATCCTTAACCCACATATTATTCATTATAAACCTAACTCAAAGCCCGCAAACTTTAACCTTCACACTTAACCTTTAAATCGTAAACTTGGCAATGGGTTGGAAACAATGTTTAAGCATATAGTAGATTATACAATGTTTTAATTTACAAGTCCCTTTTTTTAGGTTTGTTAGCATGTTTCAAGGTGTTGTAGAAGTTCAAGAAGGAAACTATTACTCTTTTGGAGTAATTAGTGTCAATGTCATGTTATGATATTTCTAGCCAAAAGGACGACATAAGGTTGAGAATTTAAAACCATGTGTGTCTGAGAGAAATAAAAATGATAGTACTAAATGGAGTACATTGGAACCAAAAATTTGATTATGAGGAGGAATGAAGGAATTAACCCTTCACCCACAATTATTAGCCCTTAGCCCAAAATTTTTATCCCTTACACCATTAACCTTGGCCCTAAGCCCAAAACCGAAAAGTTTAATCCTTAACCTTTAATCCCAAACTCCAACCCTTATTCATGATCATGTAAATCTAAATCCCTACACCCTCAACCTTAAGAATAAATCATTAACCCTTATCTTTATCATTGTAACCCTTAACCCATAATTTTCAAATTTCACACTTAATACTTAGCATTAAACATAAATCCATGATCTTTAACTTTAAGCCTTATTCCTCAACCTTATTTAATTCTATGCCCTTAAACCTTGGCCATATCATTAAACCATAACCATAAACACTCAACTCTTAATGCATAATCCTTTGCCGTATCATTAAACCATAACCATAAAAACTCAACAAACCATAACCACAAAAACTCAACTCTAAATCCATAATCCTATTTATTAAGCCGCACACCATTACCTTTCACTTATCTAACTGAAAACTATTAAAATATAACCTAATCTGAACAGTCTCTTGTGGAACCATTTTGGTTAATTAGAAGAGCACTGCTTTGTACTAAAAACCCGTCCTTGGAGAATGCCAAATAAAAACCTCTAATTTTTTTAGAATACTAAAAAGAACTTAATCACACTTTTTTTAATCTTTTCATTATTCTATTTTTAATCTTTTCATTATTCCATGTAAAACGTTGAAAACCCCATTTTATGTAAAAAAAAAAATTCTAATGCCATATAAGAAGAAACATGTGCTCTTTTTATATAAACATTTCCACATATTATTTTAAAAACATGAACAGGGATAAAATGATAAAAATATGAAATAAAATGTAAGGAGGGTTTCTAAGGCAGAGCCGAATTGTGTTGTTTTCCGTAGATAGAAGGAGATCGTACCATGTTCCATTGAGGTAGCTTCAAACGCCAAACACTTGGTCATGGGTTATTCATAGGCTCGTTTCTTTGACTGGTCTCAACATGCATGGGTGGCTTTACCTTTCGATTGGAATAGGAGGCAGCACATGGGTGAGTGTTATTTAGGGGCAAGCATTAACATTATTCGCCATGCACTAAGCAAATGATTGTTTAGTGTAGGTGGATACGTGCACAATATCTCACACACATGCAATCACTTATGTTCATTGTTGCATTGTACAACCATAAGTTATGTTTAGGTCCATCGTCTTCGAGAAGGCAAACATGGCCAATATTTCCCCCACCATCAAGGTGGATATTTCGGTGACACCTGGTGTGGTCGAAAACAGACTTCTTGGATATACTTGTTCTCTTTGAAAGGTTTCAGCTTACAAAGCACTCTTCAAAGAGTTTTGTGACATATTTGCCTAGTCATACTCTGAAATGCTTGGACTTGATGTAAACATTGTCGAACATCACATCAATACATGGCTGCATGCATCACCCATTTTACAGAAATAATGACCTATCCATCCTAGCTCCAGCCATCAAAGCAGAAAGAGAAAAGCTCTACCACGTAGGGAAAAACGGATAATGCTTGCCATGGAGCGAGGGTTAATCATGAACGTTCAGGTCGATTAAGAAAAACACACTTCTACCCTATAAGAAACCTTGCGATTGGTCGGTGAGGCATGCCGCGGATGGAGCGAGAGTTAATAATGACCGTTCCGGCTAGTGAAATATAAACGGTTGAATGGATTGCCCCGCCCAAATGTATTAAAATCTTCCTATTTAAACTGTCCGGTAAGCATTGTTGAATGCTTTGTGGTAGAAGCAGTCGGTCGTCCACACCTAGTTGTTTTCCGGTACAAGTAGCGGTAAAGAAGAGCATTACTTAGACAATGGAGAGTTCAGGAAAGAGCGAGAAGGGAGGGAGGAAAGGAGGAGGCTCCAGAAAAAAGTCGGTGAGCAGAACAGTGAAGGTTGGGTTACAGTTTCCGTGGGGAGGATCGCCAGATATCTGAAGAAGGGACGGTATGCCAAGCGGGTTGGAGGCGGTGCCGCCGTGTACATTGTTGTCATCTTCGAATATCTGACAGTCGAGGTGTTGGAATTAGCCGAAAACGCTGCTAGTGACAATAAGAAGACTAGAATCAGTTCTTACAGAAAAGAAGAACAGTTCCAACAGTGTACAATAATTACAACACTTATCAATTACAAATTTGAACCGAAGGCATTCACATGTCGATCATGAATATTCCACTAAAACTTCATTTGACACCATGCCTTTATTATTGGAACAAAATTTAATTTTCAAAATTATTTAAGTAAAATAAGTTTTATAGAACCTGATATAAATGGTATAATTAGTTTTTTTACTTTACCCCACGACTTTATTATTGAAACAAAATTTAATTTTCAAAATTATTTAAGGAAAATAAGTTTTATAGAACCTGATATAAATGGTATAATTAGTTTTTTTACTTTACCCCCATGGAAGGAAACAATGTAAAACAAATATTGAAACTTGAAAGGCTTAATTAAATTTTTTATTTTACCACATGTAAACAAATATTGAAACTTCAAAAAGGAGACTAACCAAAAGTACATGCAACACTATATCCAAGTGTTTATGGGTGGGTACTCCCTGTAATCTTGGATAATATCTTGTGTTTTTGACTTATGTTTTTATTTTATGTTTTTTATAAATTAAATTTTAAATTAATTTAGAATTATTAATTTATCTTAATGAATTATCAAATTTATTGTGTAAATTTTTTATTATTTAAGATGAATTTAAAATGGTTGTATTGAAAAGCTTATTTCATTATATTTTACATAAGTTACACATATATCATTATATATATTTCAAAAAACTATAATAATAATAATAATAATATATTTTAACCATATATATATATATATATATATGATAGATTTAATATTAACAATTAATATAAAAACTATTATATATTATAAACATCATATTTACATAAAAATATTGTTATATTGCAAACATAAATATCTTAAGAATACATGTGCTCCAATTCCTCTCTCAAAAAACGATTGTTGAGAGGAGAGTCTCATGGATACCTGTTATATAAAAGTGCACATGTTTATTAATCTCTCTCCTAGCCTTCTAAATGGTCACTTCCTTTCCTATGAAATGTTTTTGTCCATATGAGAGAATTTGCATGAAGGCCCATCATTGAGCCTAACAATTATTGTATTTGGATCCAACAAGTGAGCAAAGCAATGTGAAGGTCTAAGTTTTTCTAGCATTGATCACAAATTATATATATATATATATATATATATATATATATATATATATATATGATATAGGTCCCATATAGGTTCCATTTAAATATTAGTAAGGAGCGGAAAGCCTCTTACCCGTATGCATTATGCTGTATAGTGGTCGGGCTCCCCTGATCACGTCGGTAAAGGAAAGGTTGGTAGGCCCTTTTTATCGGTTGAAAAGCCTGTGCTCACGTGCCTTTCTTTTCTTCTACACCTTGCCCTACTTCTAGGTTAACGAGGTCAATTGAATCTAGGAATAGATATGGGACCTAAGAAGGTATAAGTGGATATTTTCTCTCCACTGATGTTGGGACAGAAAGATACACTGGGTGAGGTGCTTATTCTTAATACCACTCCTAGATGCCTACACCTACAGGTAGTGCTACTTATGATGTAGAAGCAAAAGAAAAAGTGAGGACAAAGCCAGTTTACCACCCAGTGAACCACCATCTTATGGAGGGATACTAGCTTTATTACGTAGTATATGGGATCCCCAACCTAGATGATAGTTGGTTCTGCTCGAGCTGGTGAGGACACTGGTTTTGCTTTCACTCTATCAACCAAAAGCGAGATCAATTATCAATTACTGGATCAAGAGCAATCAGTTCAAGGTCAACTACTGGATCAACGGGTGAGTGAAACAACAATTGAAATATGGGACTCTGGTTTGATTGAAAAGTACGTTGTAGGTAATGTAAACCTTTATCCACCATGACCAAAATAAGCTCACGATATATAATATAGTAGCACACCCAACAACACATTTTTCATTCTCCTCGACCTTTGCGTCTCTATGGTCCGATGTCACGTTCTTTCTTATGGTCCGACTGGGGTGTGTCACTCACTTTTTGCATTAGATTTCTATAAGTAGCATTAGTGACTGTTCCATCCTTTGTTTACCCATAGCCAGTTGTTGGCCCATAAGCAGAGATAGAGACAGTTATTTACCGGGAGAACCCTTTTAAGTTTACCAAGCAAAAGAAGGAACAAATCCTCTTGGCGCAGAGACAGATCTAGTCCCAGGTGCAGTAGATCCTATTCCAACACCTGTTGAAGAACCAGTCCCAATGGCTTCCCCATCACCATCTTGCCCCAAATCAGTGTAGATCCAATCTCCACTTAGACCTTCGCTCAGTTACACTTGCATCCCTCCTTGTTCAAAACCCATTATAACCTCCCCTTCCCTCCTTGGTTTGATTGGAGGCAGGGGTTTTCCTAATGATAATTGCTCCTATGACGCTCAGAAAATTATGCAAGTACTTCACATGATAAATCTTCACATTAATCACGTCGCACCCCGTAACTGTACATGGGGAAAAGAGTGGAGTATGTATTCTTTTATGACTTACTCTCGCTTGGTGATCACCTGCTCCGCTTTGAAAGGCTGCAATGGCTTTCTTTATAGATGAAAGAAACCGATCGATTATTTTTTGATACTGACCGATTTGGGTGGGGAAGGTTTTTGGAACATAATAGGGAGGAATCCTTGTTATAATAGAGACGATATTACACATAGATAAAAAGGACTTCCTTATAAAGTAAACGATATCAAAAATGTTCGAGCAAGGAGCATAGTAATTGATGATCCCCCGTGCAATGGATTCATAGTGGGAGATGATTGCCTCAGGGTGGTTTCTCCAATTGTGCGTGGTGTCTAGAGAGAGGATCTTTTTTTACTAAAGATTCTTTATGACTCATGATCAAATATAGATATAAAACCAAATACAAATATCTTTATATATATGAAGAGAGAGATTTGTTATGTATAAGTAATACAAAAGATATTATAGAGAAGATAAAAACAAAATTGTCACATCTACACAAATAGAAAGAAGTACCTTCCTACATATGAGAATGGCACTGGTGTTATTACCAAACCCCTTACCAGGACGAAGTTCGAGTACTTCTTTGATAGACTTGGCGTGGTAGAGAATGCCTCCCTTACGAGAGGGAGTGTTGATGTTTGTAGCTTCATGAGACATTCTCCATATCATACTCTGTGATTTAGTTGGTCTGTGAGGATACTTATCCAAGAGCTATAAGTGGGTTTGGGATTATATCCCAACGTACCTTACAGAGAGAACATGAGTACACGTCCCTTGTGGAGAGCATATGAGGACACGTCAAAGGAGTTGACCTTGACATCACACACTATGGGGAGTTGACCCTAGTGTTTCTAGAGGGAGAAGCCTCTAGAAGTCTAGATCATACTCCTTTTTGACTGAGTTGAGTTGATTTGTGAGGACACTTATCCGAGAGGGATAAGTGGGTTTGGGATTATAACCCAACGTCCCTTGTGGAGAGCACATGAGGACATGTACCTTGTGGAAAAACATGAGGACACATCAAGGGAGTTGACCCTAGTGTTTCTAGAGGGAGTAGGCTCTAGAAGTCCACATGGGAAAAAATCAGGGTGCGTCGATCAAGTAAAAAATGGAAAAAATAAAAAAAAAGCATAAAGGTTTTCCAGAGAAATAAACAGTCAAAGAGTCAAGATGGATCTCCCAATGACTCAAAAAATAAAACCTAGGCAATCAAAGCAAGAAAGCAAAGAATAACGACTACTAGGAAAACAAATTGTTTTCCTAGTAGTCATTTTTCTTTGCTTTCTTGCTTTAAATAATTTTCCATGTATGTCCCTTTTATTTATGCACATAATACTCAATAACAAATGGACTGAATGAGAATTGATTCACACACTAACACTAGAAATAACAATAGCGTCATCATATTTTATGCTAAAATATGTTCATGATATGTTTTGATGAACTATCTAGAGGCATAACTTCATTAGATTGCAAATCATATCCTCTTTAGAGGATGTTGATCCTTAAACCCTTTTTTTTTCGTTAAAAAAAATTGTATTTGATATTAAAATGATGAAATCAAAATATACATTGTCTACCCTTTATGGCCCTCTCTTAGCCTTAAAGACTTTGCTTTTCTATGTGAAAATTACAGACTTGTCCTACATCTACTTATTACATTCATCCAAGGCCTTCCTAATCCTTATTTTTTGCATCAAAGCATAGAAAAATTACAAACAATATTTTCCTTTTCAAGCCCTATTATCAACCTTCCAAAACCTTAAATCATTAAACTATCAAAACATAACTTTTTTTTGTAAATCAATATAAAGACTCAACAATTTCTAAAAAGAGATCACCTCCTTTGAACTCTTGTTCAGAAAGAATCCCCTCCTACAAAGATATAGATTCTTTAGAAATAAAGTCAACTCTAGAATTAAATTATCTATAAATACGAGAGAAAGTGATATCTGGAAACTTTCTCTTTCCTCAAGCACCATGTTCATAATTGGATTACACACCAAATTCTCAATCTAAAGTACCAACAAGATTAGGTTTTTCTACATCTAAACCACCTTTATTGAACTTAGAACCAGAACATGGACTCTTTATTAATGAATTTATATATTTTCTAACCGAAAAGGAAATTAATCTAGGCCCTATCTTAGCATACTTTGTTGCCAACATGCTTTAAGACTTGCCTCATGGAGCTCCATTTCTGTATCCTTTGGAGAAATTTGTAATGGGAGAAGTGATGTCTAAAAATTTTCTTCACCTCTTTCATGAAATTCATCTCCATAATTGTTTTTTCTCTAGGCTTGGAATCCAAATTTCCTTCATCTAGCTCAAACTTCCTGTCATCCAAGTATTCTTCAATATTAATAGAACCCTTCACTTTTTTTACCCATACCTTCCTCGTCCAATTATTTCCATCCTAATTTTCCTTGTGGTCTCTCCATAGATGTTCAACCTTATGACAGAAAGCACAACAAAAAACGTATAGTCCTCGTCGCACAATTTATTTATTTATTTAAAAACCTATAGTCCTTGTCTCTATAATGATGAAAAAGTGTGGCAAATAGAACATTCTCGTCGCAACAAATGATTATGATTTGTGTTTTACCATGTACTTAGGTTTCTATATAGACAGATGTTTATCTCTATACAGACAGATGCTTGTAAAAAAATAAAAATAATTTACTACAACAAATGCTTATCATTTGTGTTTTGCCACATACTTCGCTATATAGATGGGTGTTTGTTGCTATATAGATGGATGTTTGTAAAAAAAATCAATTTTTTTTTATTCAGGAACACAAACGAATGGCACGTGGCAACCATTTTTTGTGGATATTGCCACGATGAGTTCTTCTTTGTCGATATAGCGAGAAAAAAATATCCACGAAAAATAAAACTCGATTTCGTGGCAAGGGAAACAAATAGGTGTCGCAATAGATTTTCAGTGGGGAGGTGTGATCCATCAGGATCCATAATACTAAAAAATTAATATTCCCAAATTACATTTTGTAGGTGATGATGGAGCACATTCAAAAGTGAAGTAAAAAGTATGAGGGATTTAACCAAAAAGAACCAATGTGATGTAAATTGAGCATACCGAGTTTTTTAAAAGTTTCTAGTCTATCACAGGCTACATAGAGAAGTTTTACAATACCTGCCAACATGGCTTATAATGCACCAAATTTATTTTACAGTGTTTGTACAAAAAATCTAACTAGATCCAGGTTATACAAAATCTCAAAGAGTAGTAAAAGTGTATTAAGGGGCATATGCTTGAGTTGGATCTTCTATGAAGGGACGATGGTAGAAATTATGTGTTGTGTCCTCGATTGATTCTGAAAAGTGCCAATGACCATAAGGAAGAGTGATTCCTTCTTTTGACAGTGCATCTGCTATTGTGTTCTTGTTCCTGTAAACATGTCGTATTACAAAGGAGTCAAAAGAATCCAAAAGAGAAGAAAGGAGTGAAAATATTGTGGCAGGACTGAGTTTTCTTAACCCAATTTATGACATTCATGGAGTCACAAAAGAGTTGAATGGTATGTAGCCCTTGTTCAATTGCTATTTTGAGTAATAGGAGAAGTGCCATTAGTTCAACATAGTTATTTGTACCTTTGCCCAATCCCATTTTTATTTTGAACAAATGTGAATATGAAATATGAAATGTGCATATACAAAATCTCTCTTCCGTATATGCGCATTTTGGCTTCTGTAAATGCGCATTTTGGCTTTCGTATATGCGCATTTTTTCCTTCCGTAAATGCGCATATACGGAAGATCTCTTCCGTATATGCGCATTTTGTCTTTCGTATATGCGCATTTACGAAATCCATAATGCGCATATACGGAAGCTCTCTTCTATATATAGAGCTTCCATATATGCACATTTTGGCTTCCGTAAATGCGGATATACGGAAGGAAAAAATACGCATATACGAAAGCCAAAATGCGCATATATGGAAGAGAGCTTCCGTATATGTGCATTTTGGCTTCTGTATATGCACATTTACAGAAGCCAAAATGTGCATATACAAAAGATCTATATACATAAGAGAGATTTTGTATATACACATTATGGCTTCCGTAAATGTGCATATATGGAAGAGAGCTTCCGTATATGCACATTTACGGAAGGAAAAAATGTGCATATATGGAAGCCAAAATCTGCATTTACGGAAGCCAAAATGCACATATACAGAAGAGAGCTTCCGTATATGCACATTTTGGCTTCCGTAAATCTCTCTTCCGTATATGTGCATTTTGGCTTCCGTAAATGTGCATATACGGAAGACAAAATGCGCATATACGGAAGATAAAATGTGCATATACGGAAGAGCGTTTTCGTATATCCGCATTTACGAAAGGAAAAAATGGGCATTTACGGAAAACAAAAATACGAATTTATGGAATATCTCTTCCGTATATGTACATTTTTCCTTCCGTATATGCGCATTTACAGAAGCCAAAATGCGCATATACGGAAGTCATAGTTCTAGAGATCATAGTTCTAGAGGTCATAGTTCCATGGGTCATAGTTCCATAGGTCATAGTTCCTAGGGTCATAGTTCCACAGGTCATAGTTCTGTTAGAACATAAACCTCTGGAACTATGATCTATGGAACTATGACCTCTGGAACTATGACTTGTGGAAATTTGACCTCTAGAACTATGACCCCGGGAAATATGACCTATGGGACTTTGACCTCTCGAACTATGACTTCAAAAAATTTGACTTCTGGAACTATGACCTCTGGAACTATGACCTATGGAACTATGACCTAAGAAATTATGACCTCATGAACTATGAGTTTTGGAGCTATGACTTGTGGATCTATAACCTGGTCATAGTTCAAGAGGTCATAGTTCCACAAGTCATTGTTGCATAGGTCATAGTTCTTGGGGTCATAGTTCCAGACGTCATGGTTCCAGAGTTCAAGGTTCCAAAAGGTGTAGTTCCAAAGGTTATAGTTCCATGGGTCATAGTTCCCGGGGTCATAGTTCCATAGGTCATAGTTCCAGAGGTCATAGTTCCTAGGGTCATAATTCCACAAGTAATAGTTCCACATGTCATAGTTCCTAGGGTCATCATTCCACATGTCATAGTTCTTGGGGTAATAATTCCACATGTCATAGTTCCAGAGGTCACAGTTCCATGGGGTCATAATTCCAGGTCATAGTTCCCGGGGTCATAATTCCACTTATCTTTTGGCTTTTGTATATGTACATTTTTTCCTTCCATAAATGCACATATACGAAAGCTCTCTTCGGTATATGCACATTTTGTCTTCCATATATGCGCATTTACGGAAGCCAAAATTTGCATATACGGAAGCTCTCTTCCGTATATAGAGCTTTCGTATATGCGCATTTACGGAAGAAAAAAATGCGCTTATACGGAAGCCAAAATGTGCATATACGAAAGATATGCACATATACTGAAACCAAAATGAACATATACAGAAGAGAGCTTCCTTATATGTGCATTTTGGCTTCTATATATGCGCATATATGGAATCTCTATATACGGAACAGAGCTTCTGTATATGCACATTTTGGCTTTCGCAAATGCGCATATACGGAAGACAAAATACGCATATATGGAAGAGAGATTTCATATATGTGCATTTTGGCTTCCGTATATGCGCATTTATGAGAGCCAAAATGCGCATAGACGAAAGCTCTCTTCCATATATAGAGCTTCTGTATATGTGCATTTTGGATTTCGTAAATGCGCATTTACGAAAGCCAAAATGTGCATATACGGAAGCTCTCTTCCATATATAGAGCTTCTGTATATGTGCATTTTGGATTTCGTAAATGCGCATATACGAAATCCAAAATGCACATATACAAAAGCTCTCTTTTGTATATGCACATTTTGGCTTTCGTATATGCGCATTTACGAAAGGAAAAAATGCGCATATACGGAAAGCCAAAATGCGCATATACGGAAGAGAGCTTTCGTATATGTGCATTTTCGCTTATGTATATGCACATTTACTGTTAAGAACCAATACCAGATATGAAGATATAATCACCACAAATACTGAATACACAATAGATCCACAAAGCAAAATAGAAGAAACCACACTTTATTATTACCAAACCCTTAAGGTAGGGCAACACCATACAATGGATCCTATTACGGAAGGGATCCTCTCCTGTTCACTTGCCTCTTCAAGGGGGCATCCTCCTATCGAGCTACCGCTCCAAATAAAATATTTCTCTTCATATCTCATTACATTGCTTGAACCCATTTATATAGTGCTACCATCACCTAAGAACATTCTAGATGAGGAATCTTCTAGAAGTATAACCTTCTAAGAAGTCCTCTTACATTTATTATATCTAACTACCATAGTGGGCCTTATTTAATAATATAGTGGACCTAGTCCACCTTACATTGAATGACCTCCACTATTATCACTATGGGCTCTCTGGGCCCCCTCACTACCTCTCTAGCTACCTTACATTTACAAAAGCCAAAATGTGCATATATGGAATCTCTCTTCCATATATGCGCATTTACGGAAGCCAAAATGTGCATATCTCTCTTCCGTATATGCGCATCTTGGCTTCCGTAAATGCACATATATGGAAGCCAAAATGTGCATATACGGAAGCTCTATATACAGAAGAGAGATTCTGTATATGCGCATTATGGCTTCCGTAAATGCACATATACGGAAGACAAAAAGCACATATACGGAAGAGAGCTTCCGTATATGCACATTTACGGAAGGAAAAAAAGCGCATATACGGAAACCAAAATGCGCATTTACGGAATTCAAAATGTGCATATATGGAAGAGAGCTTCCGTATATGCACATTTTGGCTTCCGTAAATCTCTCTTCCATATATGCGCATTTTGGATTTTGTAAATGCGCATTTACGAAAGCCAAAATGCGAATATACGGAAGCCAAAATGTGCATATACGGAAGAGAGATTCCGTATATGCGCATTTACGGAAGGAAAAAATGCGCATTTACGGAAAACAAAAATGCACATTTATGGAAGCTCTCTTCCATATATGTGAATTTTTCCTTCCGTAAATGTGCATATACGAAAGGAAAAATGTACATATACATAAGAGAGCTTCCATAAATGTTTATTTTTGTTTTCTGTAAATGCACATTTTTTCCTTCCGTAGATGCACATTTTAGCTTTCGTAAATGCGCATTTTGGCTTCCGTATATGCGTATTTTTTCCTTCCGTAAATGCGCATATACGAAATCTCTCTTCCATATATGCGCATTTTGTCTTCCATATATGCGCATTTACAGAAGCCATAATGCGCATATACAGAAGCTCTCTTCCGTATATAGAGCTTCCATATATGCGCATTTTGGCTTCCGTAACTGCACATATACAAAAGCCAAAATGCGCATATACGGAGGAGAGATTCTGTATATGTGCATTTTGGCTTCTGTATATGCACATTTACAGAAGCCAAAATGCGCATATACGAAAGAGATATATGCACATTTTGGCTTCCCTAAATGCACATATATGACTTCTGGAACTATGACCTTTAGAACTACGCCCTCTAGAACTATGACCTTTGGAAATATGACCTATGGAACTATGACCTGTGGAACTGTGACCTGTTGAACTACGCCCTTTGGAACTATGACCTATGAAATTATGCCCTGTGGAACTATGACCTCTAGAACTATGACCTATGGAATTATGCCACGTGGAACTATGACCTCTAGAACTATGACATTTGGAATTACACCCTCTGGAACTATGACCTTTGGAACTATGACCCGTGGAACTGTGATCTATGGAACTATGACCTATGGAACTACGCCCTCTGGAACTATGACCTCTTGAACTACGCCCTCTGGAAATATGACCTCTTTAACTATGACCCATGGAACTATGACCTATGGAACTGTGACCTCTGTAACTATGACCCATGGAAATATGACCTATGGAACTGTGACCTATGGAACTGTGACCTCTAGAGCTACGCCCACTGGAACTATGAACTCTGGAACTATGACCTCTAGAACTATGCCCTCTGGAACTATGACCTTTGGAACTATGACCTAGGGAACTATGACATGTGGAACTGTGACCCATGGAACTATGACTTGTGGAACTATGAATTGTGGAACTATGCCCTCTGGAACTATGACCTCTAGAGAACTACACCCTCTGGAACTATGACCAGTGGAAATATGACCTATGGAATTGTGACCTTTGGAGCTACGCCCTCTAGAACTACATGTGGAACTATGACTTGTGGAACTGTGACATGTGGAATTTTGGCCTCTAGAGCTATGCCCTCTGGAACTATGACCTCTAGAACTACGCCCTCTAGTACTATGACATTTGGAACTATGACTTGTGGAACTGCGACCTGTGGAACTATGACCTGTGGAGCTACGCCCTTTGGAACTATGAGCTCTGGAACTACGCCCTCTGGAACTACGCCCTATGGAACTATGACCTTCGAAACTATGACCTGTGGAACTATGACCTATGGAACTACGCCCAACATTAACTACAAGTCGATGCCTTTAACTTTAATGGTGAAATATTAAATCAAATGGTTACCATTGTATGATATAGTATTATGAGTGGTGAATTCCACCTTGATCACCCAATGGTGTTCTTATATTATACGCGAATGATATCTTATTGAATGTTATTGTTAAAAAAATAGGTGTTTTTGTTGACTAGTGTTGAGTGTAGAAATGGTGCTACAAAATAACTTGGGCCTATGGAGCTACATGTTAATTAAATTATTGAATTGTTTACTATTTATACACATGATGATTCTCATAAAAGTGATGTGTTTGTGCGATCATTTTGACAATGATAATATAGTTCACGCAAGGAACAAGGGTGTACCACCACCATCTCCTCCATCTCTTCCACATTCTCTGTCTCCACCACCACCTACATATCAAAGTGGTGACATGACCAACGTCATGTTACAATGGGGGAAATGTGAGTTTTGATGCAATCCTTCTAGAGGATCACTACAACACTGACAAATAAGATTTATTAGGAAAGTATTTTTGGTAGTGGAAATCACTTTGGATTTGGAACATTTGACCAAGAAGGAGGACCTTCAAATCCACCTATTGATGACCTTCACCGTGATCTTGAAAAGGTGGATTTACCCGAGTTTGTGAGTTTTACTAAGGGAGAGGTGCCTGAGACATGGTTGTAAAACAATACCTTGTGCTTTTCTTTGAAGGACTACTCTAATAACAAGTAGGATAGGCTTTATATTTAGCAACTCAATGGTAGTTCCTTTCTTTGGGGGAGGAATTTGGAAGTACAATTGGGGCTCTCCATAGACATCGTAAAATTGATCTCCATTGCAATGGTTCATCTTAATCAGGATGAAATTTTTCTTTAATATTGCATATGAAATTGGATCTCAATAACCTTTCAATTGCTTCTATAGGTAGAGAACAAATGCCATGGTTTGGATACAAATTCCTTACCTACTAAATCTCCTTACCATTTGCTCAAACCTAAAGACTTACTTGTGCATTTAGTGATTCATTATATACATCCCAAAAATCATTCCAATAAAGAATGGTATAATGAAGGACAATGATGCAATCTGCATGTCAATGAAATATGGAATGTCAATATGACTGAATATGTTCCTTCATTGTGTAGATAAATTTAAGTTTAGTTATTTTCCAATAAGAATCATTTCCTAAAATTTGAATCCCTTCTATATTAAATACCACAAAAATCTTCATGCAATAAGCAAACAAACCTTCTCCAACCAACTATCTCTAAGTTATTGGGAAGCCTAACAATATATGATTTCCTTATACTAGATACACTCCCCACTACAACCCATGGCAAGAAACTTAATTTCAAAACAATCCCAAAGTTGTGCTCATTAATGAAATTAGAGATGCATTACAGTCCTCCCTCACCTATTGATTGTCAAGAGAACTTGAAAAGCTCCTCTTCATTTACAACCAAGTCAAAATAAAGATGTTTTAGATGGGACCCAAAAGCTACCTTACATCCTACACCCTCTTAAAAATCTTCCTCATTTTTGTCCCATTCCAGTACCAATAAGACTAGTTGCAAGAACATATTTGGTGTCTAGACGACATTTCAATTCTTTCGGAACTGAAAATAAGCTAGCTAAGGAAATATACCATTTCTTCGTCCATGGTCCTTTTCCAGAGATTCCCATCCTCTGAATCCACTACCTCACTGACATTTCTAGGATCATCATCAGTAATAGACAAAGCAAAATTTAAACGGAAATCATATGGAGTATACCTTTCCGGTAGCCTTCTTTCTCGAACTGATCTCCTCAATACTGGAGTATGAGGTTCTTCTTCTTCTAATTCATGTTCTTCTGTAGAGTCTGACTCATCATCCTTTAAATCAAACTCTATTTTCTCTGGTTCTTTCTTACTTGGTAGGACTTCCTATTTAACATCTTTCATTTCTCTAAATACCACATCTCGGCTATACACTACCTTCTTAGTTTCTAGGTTCCAAAGCTTATAACCTTTGAGACCATCTTTATATCCAATAAAGATACACTTTTTAGCCTTCTTATCTAGATTACTCCTATTTTCCTTTGGAACATGAACATATGCATCACAACCAAATACCTTGTGATGTGTGAGAGAAGGTTCCTTACCAGTCCATACCTCTTTTGGAGTCTTGTCATCCAACATTGATGAGGGTGATTTGTTGACCAGGTAACATGCAATACCCACTGCCTCTGCCCATAATTCTTTCCCTAACTCGGCACCACTGAGCATGCACCTTGCTTTTTCCATCAACATCATGTTCATCCTTTCTGAAACTCCATTCTGCTGAGGTGTATATGGAGTAGTCTTCTACCTTACTATACCATACTTCTTACATAATTCTTCAAATTCATTCCTGCAGAACTCTCCGCCATTATCTGTCCTGAGCACCTTAATTTTTTTCTCTATTTGATTCTCAACAAGAGTATTAAACTCTTTAAACCTGTCAAAGACTTTAGATTTCTTCCTGAGGAAATATATCCAAGTATTCCTCGAGAAGTCATCTATAAATGAGACATAGTACATAGATTTTCCCAATGATGGGACCGAAACAGGTCCAAAAACATCATTGTGAACTAGCTGTAAAATTCCTTCTGCCCTTGTTTCACTAGAGGGGAATCTTACCGAATTCTGCTTCCCCCTATAGACAATGTTCACAGAAATCAAAATCCAGAGAGAAGTTAGACATACCTTCAACCATACCTTTAACGTGTAGTAGTCAAAGACCCTTCTCTCCAATATACCCCAGTCTTTGTGCCACAACATAACCTTTTCTCTAGAGACAGTAGGAGTTCTTTCTTCTTCAACTCCAATATAAGGAACAATGGAACTATTACACCCATCACTAGTAGTACTTCCTTGCAAATTATACAAAGTTCCAAACCGAACTCCCTTCAACAACACCATTGCTCCCCAAACCATCCTGTAAGTTTCCTTTTCAAATATTGTGTTTACCCCTGCATCGTCCATTTTGATTACATAAATCAAATTTCTGGCCAAACCTGGGATGTGCAGAACACTAGGAAGTGTTCTAATTCTTCCATCTATGAGCCTCGACTTGACTTTTCCTCATCCTATGATTCTGGTTGTCGAATCGTCACCTAAGAAAATATTACCTCCATCATACCTTTCATATTCGCAGAACCATTCCCTGTGGGGATTCATATGAAAGGATGCACCAAAGTCAACCAACCATGCCTCATGATCTACATGTGTGTTTGAAGAAGCCAAGTATACATCTCCTCCTTCCTTGGAGGTCTTTTTTTTTGTAGAAGGAGATTCTTCAGATCCCTTCTTTTTCTCAACTTTGGATCTACATTGCTTCTTGTAGTGCCCTTCTTTTCCACATCTCCAACATACCTTTACAAACTTTCCGGGAGATTTAGATCTACCCTTAGACTTAGATCTCCCACTTGAGAACTTAGATCTATTTCTTTCCTAGGAACGTCCTCTTGCAAATTATGCGTCTATTCTCTGTCCTTCCATATTATTTTGTCTTATCTCCTCCAACAACAAGGACGATACCACTTCATCAAAATTCAAGGAAGTTGTGTTACTACCTATGGCCACAACTAGACTATCCCGCGAGTTTGGTAAAGAACACAGTAAAATGATACATTTATCTTCATCTGAAATTTTAATCTCAACATATACTAACTGTCTTACCATAGTATTGAAGGCATTCAAATGCTCTACCACCGAGTCTCCATTTTTCATCCTCAGGTTATACAACTTATTTCTCAGGAATAGTTTATTCACTAGGGACTTAGATTGGTACAACTTCCCCAACTTATCCCATAAATACTTGGTTGCATATTCCTCTCACACATTCAGTAACACTGAATCTGAGAGACACAGTCGGATTATTCTCTTCGCCTTCCGATCCAAAATTTTCCAGTCATTTGTTGAAGTTTTTTTAGGTACTTACCTAGATCTACCACGATCCACTGATATTTTTCCACCAACAAATCTTCCATCTTGAGCTTCCACATCTCAAAACTTTTCCCATTAAACTTCTCGATCTCTATTTTCAAATTGCTCACCATTTCTTTTCACCTGAAAAAATCAATACCACAGATCTCCCACTGTAACAAGGCTTATCATAGTCCTGAGCCAAACCCTTGACCACAAAGGCGTCCCCTTGAAGCCAACAAAGCTCTGATACCAAATGTAGATTTTAACCTTGTACAATATTTATTGCTAACAGATTTTCAATAAAAGAACAAAAAAGATACAATGGCAAATACAAACATTACACAAAAAATTTTCCCCTAGAAACCCAAACCGGGAAAACCAACATATTCTATATTCATTCATAGTGTTACATTGTTTACAATACAATATACATATATGATCCAACGACATCCAGAACCCTAACCCAATGACCTGGATTAGTCAACAAACTAATTCCTTAACCGGAAATAGAAAACCATCAGCAAAAACCATGTGCCGAAAAAACGCACGGGGGGCTATCACCCCTCAAACCCCCTGCGCATCCGACACAACGCATACACTACTACTTGTGCAAATAATATAACACATAACCAACAACTACATGGTGTCAACTAGAAGTAAAGATCATTGCATTGGTGTTAATTGATCACCTCTAATATTCCCCTAATATAATAAATGACATAATACATTGCGTTCATCGTAAAAATTGTCATAAGTCACGAGTGGTGTAGTAATATGTTGAGGTAACTATTTTAGAGATGCATGCTTCATACAAGTTAATAAAATACCCATCTTTTATGGGTAATCAACTATGGTTGTGACTTTTATTATTTTCCTCCCTACTCTTCATTAACAAATTTTTAGTATTTTTATATCTTTTGTATTGATGATTTATAGCATGCCCCTTCTCACCAAATCATTAAAAAAACAATGATACCTAATAATAAAACTTTATTCAAAACTTAGTTTGGTGATTAACTTAGAATTAATTCATATATACCATGTCTTTCTTACCCTTCACACCACTAAAGTGTCTTCATTTTATAATTATAATCTTATGCATTAGAATATTTGATTACTTTTTTTATTAACACCTATTTTAATATATAATACTTTTAACGACATATGTGATTAAAATTCAAAGATGTAGTTTGGTGATTAACTCAGAATTAATTTTTGTTTACCATGTTTTTCTTAAACCCTTCACACCACTAATGTGTCTTCATTTTACAACTATAATCTTATGTATTAGACTATTTGATTTTTTTTGTTCACACACACACACACACACACACACACACACACACACACACACACACACACACACATTACTTTTAACGATAAATATACATATTTAAAGTTCAAAAATGTAGTTTGAATGCACAATCATGCATATATATTTTGTATAATAATAAAAAAGATTATATAGTGATTTAACAAAAAATAAATATAAAGTTGTTCAAGAATTTTTGAAGCTAAAAATCCATTAAGGTAGAAGGTAAATTGAAAAAAAAAAAACATTTGAGAAAGGGTATTTATTGGACTTCTCTAAACTATTACCATATGAAACACATGCATTATTTGTGTCAAAAGATAATATGTCAAGAAGTCATGGCAAGAACAATCATTGCATATGAAATTACCACAAAAAGGTTGAGGCCATTCACCATGATATAATGGAAAATTAGTCATACAATAACAATTAATTTAGCCATGTTTATGCTAACAAACCTTATAAATATTGTGATGAGGTGACTCTTCACACTCTCAATAACCACAAATAATGTGATTAGGTGATTCTTCTCAAAACTTGACACATAAGTCTTAGTTTTCATACGGAAGTTGAAATCCAAACTTACAAAATTGAATAAAATAATTGTACTGTGAACTCGACCTTCAAACAACTTTTGAATTTTTGAAGAATTCATAGAACTAGAAATATTTGATAGGATATTAACCAAAAGATCAAATAGACTAAAAATTTCTTACACATGCTAACATCGCTAATGAATTTAGTTATCATTACATCAACAACAACATATTATGTTGGATGAATGAGAGGGTTTATATACACACACATATATAGAGAGGTACCATTTGGAAGGAGTTTTTTTGGAAAATAATCATATTAAAAAATTTCCATTTATTTAATAATTGATGATAAAAGGCTAAAACTATTTAGTGTAGAGGGAATAATAATCCAACCAAACCAATAACCTTCCCACCAATATCAATCCATAATGCCCCTTTAACAAAGTTGTTGTGGAGGAGAAATTGATAAGAATGTTTACCTCTAAAAATCACTTATCCACTACATAAGTTTGAATAGGTACATTTCATTCACAAGTTAATATAAACAAAAAGAAAAAACCTAAATACATTTCCTAGAATGTATCGTTCTACGCCAGGATACATTCTTTACTCAACCAACTCCGATTAGTGAACCTGTTTGATCCTTCCTATTTTCTCTCATATCTCTATACAAATGGACCAATCTGATCCACTCTCTCTGGAGATCTAATGGACATAATTAGTA
>ML790804.1:502144-536952 GCA_009831015.1 Picea engelmannii | reverse complement strand
TCACTATTCACCATCTTAGTCATGTAAATATTTTGTCTTGTCTTGATTTTACTTTCACTATGTTTATTTATATAAAATATTGGATGAAATAATTTCAATATACTATTTTCTTGATTTCAAAACAAGTCATCAAATTTAATATAGGTAAACGATCTTCATTAAAACTTATATTGATATTAAAATTGATCAAAATTTAAATTTTTTCTAAGCCATCAATAGTGCCTTATAATGACATGGAAATGGGTCCTAATTTTGATATGAAGTTATCCTCTTCATATGAAAAAACATTGAACAATCAAATTGCAAATAATGAACACATTTATCCTATATGTAGTAAATTGGTTATATGCATTAAAGGATGCGTGTATACGATTTGGATAATTTGTAGGATTAAAGTATAATGATCCAAAGTATAGGTAAATTTAGGTTCCCTAGATACAATCTATAGGTTCTTCCCTGAAATTGTAATTGGTAAACTTTATAATTCATCAAAAATACAAATTTTCTTAATTGAATGGACAATTAAAGTAAACTAAACTGGAAATGATTCTAGAATCCTAGATATTCATAAATATATGTACTTTCAATGCAAAATAAAAAATTATGGAATGTACATGCCACTTGTTTAAAGAAATCATAATGGTATTTCATCTTCAATTATTCGTTCATGATCGACTTTGGACATTTTCCATTTTCCAACTTTTTTTTTATTGAACTTGTATTAACTTTATGCGCACTGCACATACCAAATGACTATATTGACAAATTATGACATCTGACTGGTAGTCTTGAAAGTGAACATGAGTATTGGTTTTAAGGGTTTCTTGAAAAAAATACCCTTTCAATACAATGGATCCTCTTTCATATATAAAATTGTTATCATCAAAATCTTCTAATAACCTCATTTTTTGTTCTATGCATCACATCAAATAATATTTCACATTTTCAGTGTTGTCTACTGGCGCAACCATGGAAAAGACATCTCCTACAAATAATTGGATATATTGGAAAACAAATAGCTTGTGTTAGATTATCACACAAGTACAACTACAAGTTATTTGAAACAATTTAAACATAAAAATTACCTTCTCTAACAAGATCAAAAACTCTATTGTCGTCAACTGACACAATAGTTTCATTTGATTCCATTTCCTTTGAGCATGCAAGTGGAATGTTACCTTTTATATTAATTTCGATATGTCTCCAAGCTTTAACATATTCAACATTTTTGTTTTCACAAATATCTATGGATTTTGTGTCCTCTATGCAAACTGAACAAAAACAAGACTCATTTCTTCTATCAAATGAAAATACATTTTGATAACATTTTTTTTTAACTGAATGTATTTTTCATGTCCCATGTATTCTACCAGATTCCTATGGGATTGATATATTTACATATTGGATTCCAACGTACGAAAAAAACTTGCACAAGACATGTTGGACAAACCTACCACACCTAGAGGGGGGGGGTGAATGAGTGTGGGGATCTTTTTCCCAAAACTTCCCTCTTACACAAAACTCATTAGTTAGAATTTGACATTTACTCATTACTCATTGCTATCATTAATAATCAGTTAGATGTGAATACATATCATCAATATATCATCAAATCATATCCACAAGGAACACAAGATGTATGTACAATTTTTCTTTTTATTATGGACTTCAATCTAGGGGTTTTTCAGCAACAACTAAATAGAGTACAACTCTACAAGATAACCAGATCTATATGAAAGAATCAACTTACATTCTCAACACCAACTGAGATGAGGCAAAAATCCTCAACAGATATTAATCTGTACCATAAACAAGAGCATCAACCATGCACCAACCTGTGCCAAACAACCTGTAATCAACCTGTACCATAAACAAGTTCATCCAACCATCGAACAAGTATATACCAATCATGTTTCAACTACTCATCAACAATGACTCATCAATATGTACCAAAATCTTCAACTATACACCTCATGTATGTGCCAACTCATCAACTGCTTGTCTCAACCACGACTAGTTTTGCATTAGTCAACAACCCTATCTTGAAATAATCATAACTTTGTACGTGTAATGATCAAAGATATGAAAATTATACACAATGTTCTTTAGTGTGTTTTATGCAATTCCTCCAAGTGGCACTACTTGTAACCTCACATAAAAGGATTTATAGAAAAAAATGGCATACCTTGCTGAATTTTGGCTTTTTCTAGAGAGCAACCTTGTAGAGCATGCTGCACACAAAATATTTGATGAAATGATATGAAACTATTACACAGAATACTAAATACTATACCCTAAGAAACACATTTGGCCTCACGGAATTGGGATCTGTTATGAAGAAGTTATGACATTTTTACACGAAACATATGATTTTGACTAGTTTCAGGACTGGCCACAAACCCTATTTTCCACGGAGTGTAACTCCCAAAATACAAAGACCCACAAGATGAATTTTTAACCACAACTACTTGGATATGTTTTCTCACTTGCATAATAATTTCAGGATTTGAATCATTATAGAAAAACAGTTATAGTGAAAATGGTGAGATTACCTGTAAATAACATACCTTAGAAACCACCATCAAAGGAATTTATCCTTCCTTGCATTTCGGCCTTCTTTTCTTCACATTCCTCATAATTTCGGCTTAGATATCCTTGGTTACCTCAGTCACCTATAGATATTCAATATGATCAAGTTTTCCACACCAAAAATGCTCAAGAAGCTCTCCATCAATACTCCAAAATATATTCTCACAAGAAGATCTCCATTGATCCACAAAAAGGATGATCTACAAGTGACCATTGCTATATTATTTATACTTTAATCCTTGATCCGGATTATTTTAGGCATGAAATGAGAGCGGAGATATAATAAAGAAATGCACAGAGATATCATGTATATCCAGTAATATAACAGAAATATATCAGAGATGCAACCATAAACACAGAGATACAATAATACACGATTTCTATTAATGAAAGAAATGTACAGAGACTGTAAAAATACAGAATGAAAGACTCGCTAGAATGGTGGAACCTTATCTCTGAGAAGAGATGTGATGGCTACTTGCATTCGCAAGAAGATGGTTACAATGAGGCTCTAAATGCCCTTTTATAATAAACGGGAATGCCAAAAGTCCTAGACATCCGAAAACCTAACCCTAGGAGATGAAGCGCCAAAAGTCGTGTTGGCCCCGTTTGGGTAAGTTGGTGCATCAACTTCCCGGGGTCGTAACTTTTGCATACGATCTCCGTTTTAGGCGTGTGATAGCTCGTTGGAACGGTATCGTCGAGGAAATTCATTTTGGGGGCTCAATAATTCCTTCGGCTATCATTGACAACCTCGATCTTGAAAAACCTTCATTTAGGCCCTCTAAATGGCCCCGAAAGTTAAAACCTGCTAAAAATAGTAAATTGCCAAAATTGCCAGAAAGTCGTTTTGAGCCATTTGGAAAAGGTGGTTGGCCACCGATATCCACCTGGATCAATCCTCCCTCCTTAGGAAGCAATGGTCTCCATTGTGTTGAGTTCTAGGGGGAGAGGGGAAAGCGATTGTTGAATCTGGATCTTGGTGATATGCTTGCCTTGTTGGAGATGTGGCATTGCTTAGCTTGTTGAAGGTTATCACGAACCTTTGGCTGGAAGGTTTGGACCTTTTTAAAAAGTTTGGCTATTTTAGATGACTGTGTGTAGAAGGAATATTCGTGCTTTGTTGCAACCTTGTCGACCTGCTTCTGTTGGATAGAAGGTGCTTGGGCCGAAGCTGTGGTGGCTGCAGCATCCTTCTGTTCACCCTTTGAACAGATTGTGGAGAAGATAAATTTTGTAGTATGAGATACTACCTTGCGACACTGTTTACGTGGGGCGGTAGTTGGAACTACCTCTGGTATCCTGTAGAGATGACCCCCCAGAGTAATAATGACACTACGGGGTCGAGACTCATAGATAGCATGGTGTTTCCACATATATGGCTGGCCCAAGAGAACATCACAGACATCTAGTGGTGCAACATCACATAATACCTCATCCTTGAAGAGTTGGATGCCATATGACAATCGACACTGTTGGCTGACTAGAAGATCTCGTCCTTGGCTAAGCCACCCGATGCTGTATGGTTGTGGGTGTGGTGTTGTCGACAATCCCAACTGTTTGACGACCTCTGCTAAGATGAGGTTCTTCTGGATTTTTCTATCAACAATAAAATGCAGCGGGGTCCCCTTCACCTACATCTATGAATGAAAAAGGAGCTCTCCCTCTTCTGGATCTACTGGTTCTTATGGTTGAATTGTTGCGGTCGTGACAATAGCAGTGGGGTATGCATCGATGATCTGTCTTTTACAATTATTTTCAGAATCAGATTCTGAATCAAGGTTCGACTCCTTGTCTTTGATCTCGGCCACCAATGACTATTTTGAGCGACATTCATCTGTGTTGTGCCAGGGGATTTTGTGGAAATCACACCATTTTCTAGTGTCCTTCTTTGTCTTCCTGTGACCCTTCTTTTCCTGTGGCTTGGATTGGTTTTCGAGAGACTGTTTGTTAGGGTTGTATTTTTCATACTTTGGTTGTTGTGGATTTGAAGACCCGAACTCTTAAATTTCTGCTCGATTTTAACAGCATATCAATAGGCAGCACTGAGTGATGAGATGTCCAGAAAATCCATTTCAGTTTGGATGTATCTATGTAGAGCTCCACGATATTTCAGAACCAAATGTCATTTGGAGTATTTGATACCTAGCTTGGTGCGCAATGTATGGAAGGTATTGGTGAACTTCGTAACTGTTTGGACCCTCTCTTGCCACAGTGTGGTCCATCTCATGTATTATTCCTCATAGTTGCCAACAGGGTAGTAATGTTCCTTTACCGCATCCACAAAAAAATCCCAAGTGGGCTCGGCCCCATATATTCCAGACTCCTCTGTGGAACTCTGCTCCCAGTAAGTTTCCCACCAATGTTTGACATGGGGGAGAGCCTTAATGAGTGCGAAGGTGATATTTTCCTTGTCTGAACAATTATGAATAGAGAAATAACCTTCTAGCAGATTTAACCATTTATCTAGGGCATCTGCATCTATTTGACCTTCAAATACGGGAATATCAAAATTAAAATGTACCTTGAAAGGCGAGGTTCCTCCAAGGTGGTCACTTGATGAAGATGAGGCTAATGCTATCGGTAGGCGTTGAAGGATGTGGGAAAAATTCTCCATCATTTCGTCCCTCTGTCGCATGAGAGCTTGCTCAAGCAACAGACTGATAGGATCGTCTGCTCCATCATTTTTCTTTTCTTCCACCATTGAGGGTTTCTTGGGTGTGCGAGAGAGATTGTCCTCAAGAGAGACAAGCTCGAGACCCAACTTTCTATACTCAGACCTCTTCGGGGACATGCACTGAAAACGATCAAGAGTAGCCTGCTCTGATACCACTGATCCGGATTATTTTCGGCACGAAATGATAGCTGAGATATAATAAAGAAATGCACAGAGATATCGCGTATATCTAGTAATATAACATAAATATATCAGAGATGCAACCATAAACATAGAGATACAGTAATACACGATTTCTATTAATGAAAGAAATGTACAGAGACTGTAAAAATACAGAGTGAAAGACTCGCTAGAATGGTGGCAGCTTATCTCTGAGAAGAGATGTGACGGCTACTCGCATTCGCAAGAAGATGGTTACAATGAGGCTCTGAAGGCCCTTTTACAATAAACAGGAATGCCAAAAGTCCTAGACATCCGAAAACCTAACCCTAGGAGATGAAGCGCCAAAAGTCGTGTGGGCCCCGTTTGGGTAAGTTGGTGCATCAATTTCCTGGGGTCGTAACTTTTGCATACGATCTTCATTTTAGGCATGTGATAGCTTGTTGGAAAGGTATCGTCAAGGAGATTCATTTTGGGGGATCAATCATTCCTTCGTCTATCATTGAGAACCTCGATCTCGAAAAACCTTCATTTAGGCCCTCAAAATGGCCCCAGAAGTTAAAACCTACTAAAAATAGTAAATTGCCAAAATTGTCAGAAAGCCATTTTGAGCCATTTGGAAAAGGTGGTTGGCCACCGATATCCACCTGGATCAATCCTCCCTCCTTAGGAAGAAATTGTCTCCATTGCGTTGAGTTCACGTGGGAGAGGGGAAAGCGATTGCGGAATCTGGATCTTGGTGATCTGCTTGCCTTGCTGGAGATGTGGCGTTGCTTAGCTTGTTGAAGGTTATCACGAACCTTTGGCTGGAAGGTTTGGATATTTTTAACCAGTTTGGCTATTTTAGATGACTGTGTATAGAAGGAATCTTCATGCTTTTTTGCAACCTTGTCGACATGCTTCTGTTGGATAGAAGGTGCTTGGGCCGAAGCTGTGGTGGCTACATCATCCTTCTGTTCACCCTTTGAACAGATTGTGGAGAAGATAAATTTTGTAGTATGAGATACTACCTTGCGGCACTGTTTAGGTGGGTCAGTAGTTGGAACTACCTCTGGTATCCTGTAGAGATGACCCCCCAGAGTAATAATGACACTACGGGGTCCAGACTCATAGATAGCATGGTTTTTCCACATATATGGCTGGCCCAAGGAACATCACAGACATCCAGTGGTGCAACATCACATAATAACTCATCCTTGAAGGGTTGGATGCCATATTACAATCGACACTATTGGCTGACATGAATATCTCGTCCTTGGCGAAGCCACCTGGTGTTGTATAGTTGTGGGTGTGGTGTTGTCGACAATCCCAATTGTTTGATGACCTCTGCTGAGATGAGGTTCTTCTGGCTTCCGCTATCAACAATAAAATGCAGCGGGGTCCCCTTCACCCACATTTGTGAATGCAAAAGATGCTCCCCCTCTTATGGATCTGCTGGTTCTTCTGGATGAATTGTTGTGGTCGCGACAATAGCAGTGGGGTCTGCGTCGATGATCTGTCTTTTACCAGTATTTTCATAATCAGATTCTGAACCAGGGTTCGGCTCCTTGTCTTTGATCTCGGCCACCAATGACTATTTTGAGTGACATTCATCCGTGTTGTTCCAGGGGATTTTGTGGGAATCACACCATTTTCTGGTGTCCTTCTTTGTCTTCCTGTGACCCTTCTTTTCCTGTGGCTTGGATTGGTTTTCGGGAGATTGTTTTTTAGGGTTGTCTTTGTCATACCTTGGTTGTTGTGGATTTGAAGACCCGAACTCCCATTTGTTCTCGTGCTTAAATTTCTGCTTTATTTTAACATCATATCGATAGGCAGCACTGAGTGATGAGATGTCTAGAAAATCCATTTCAGTTTGGATGTATCTGTGTAGAGCCCCATGGTATTTCAGAACCAAATTTCGTTCGGAGTCTTTGATACCTAGCTTGGTGCGCAAGGTATGGAAGGTATTGGTGAACTCCGGAACTGTTTGGCCCCTCTCTTGCTGTAGTGTGGTCCATCTCATGTATTGTTCCTCATAGTTGCCAACAGGGTAGTACTGTTCCTTTACCGCATCCACAAAAAAATCCCAAGTGGGCTCGGCCCCATATATTCCAGACTCCTCTATGGAACTCTGATCCCAGTAAGTTTCCCACCAATGTTTGACATGGGGGAGAGACGTAAGGAGTGTGAAGGTGATCTTTTCCTTGTCTGAACAATTATGAACAGAGAAATAACCTTCTAGCAGATTTAACCATTTATCTACAACATCTGCATCTATTTGACCTTCAAATACGGGAATATCAAAATTAACCTGTACCTTGAAAGGCGAGGTGCCTCCAAAGTGGTCTCTTGATGAAGATGCGCCTGATCCTATCGGTAGGCGTTGAAGGATGTGGGAAAAATTCTCCATCATTTCGTTCCTCTGTCGCGTGAGAGCTTGCTCAAGGAATAGACTGATAGGATCGTCTGCTCCATCATTTTTATTTTATTCCGCCATTGAGGGTTTCTTGGGTGTGTGAGAGCGATTGTCCTCAAGAGAGACAAGCTAGAGACCCAACTTTCTATACTCAAACCTCTTCAGGGACATGCACTGAAAACGATCAAGAGCAGCCTGCTCTGATACCACTGATCTGGATTATATTCGGCACGAAATGAGAGCGGAGATATAATAAAGAAATGCACAGAGATATCGCGTATATCCAGTAATATAACATAAATATAACAGAGATGCAACCATAAACACAGAGATACAGTAATACATGATTTCTATTAATGAAAGAAATGTACAGAGACTGTAAAAATACAGAGTGAAAGACTCGCTAGAATGGTGGCAGCTTATCTCTGAGAAGAGATGTGACGGCTACTCGCATTCGCAAGAATATGGTTACAATGAGGCTCTAAAGGCCCTTTTACAATAAACAGGAATTCCAAAAGTCCTAGACATCCGAAAACCTAACCCTAGGAGATGAAGCGCCAAAAGTCTTGTGGGCCCCGTTTGGGTAAGTTGGTGCATCAACTTCCCGGGGTCGTAACTTTTGCATACGATCTCCATTTTAGGCATGTGATAGCTCGTTGGAAAGGTATCGTTGAGGAGATTCATTTTGGGGGCTCAATTATTCCTTCGATTATCATTGATAACCTCGATCTCAAAAAACCTTCATTTAGGTCCTCAAAATGGCCCCGAAAGTTAAAACCTGCTAAAAATAGTAAATTGCCAAAATTGCCAGAAAGCCGTTTTGAGCAATTTGGAAAAGGTGGTTGGTCACCGATATCCACCTGGATCAATCCTCCCCCCTTAGGAGTCAATGGTCTCCATTGCGTTGATTTCCCGGGGGAGAGGGGAAATCGATTGCTGAATCTGGATCTTGGTGATCTGCTTGCCTTGCTGGAGATGTGGCGTTGCTTAGCTTGTTGAAGGTTATCACAAACCTTTGGCTGGAAGGTTTGGACCTTTTTAACCAGTTTGGATATTTTAGATGACTATGTGCAGAAGGAATCTTCATGCTTTGTTGCAACCTTATCGACCTTCTTCTGTTGAATAGAAGGTGCTTGGGCCGAAGCTGTGGTGGCTGCAGCATTCTTCTATTCACCCTTTGAACAGATTGTGTAGAAGATCAATTTTGTAGTATGAGATACTACCTTGCGACTCTGTTTAGGTGGGGCAGTAGTTGGAACTACCTCTGGTATCCTGTAGAGATGACCCCCCAGAGTAATAATGACACTATGGGGTCGAGACTCATAGATAGCATGGTGTTTCCACATATATGGCTGGCCCAAGAGAACATCACAGATATCCAGTGGCGCAACATCACATAATACCTCATCCTTGAAGGGTTGGATGCCGTATGACAATCGAAACTCCTAGCTGACACGAAGATATTGTCCTTGGCGAAGCCACCTGATGCTGTATGGTTGTGGGTGTGGTGTTGTCAACAATCCCAACTGTTTGACGACCTCTGCTGAGATGAGGTTCTTCCGGATTCCGCTATCAACAATAAAATGCAGTGGGGTCCCCTTCACCCACATCTGTGAATGAAAAAGGTGATCCCCCTCTTCTGGATCTGGTGGTTCTTCTGGTTGAATTGTTGCAGTCGTGACAATAGCAATGGGGTCTGCGTCGATGATCTGTCTTTTACCAGTATTTTCATAATCAGATTCTGAATCAGGGTTCGGCTCCTTGTCTTTGATCTCGGCCACCAATGACTGTTTTGAGCGACATTCATTCGTGTTGTGATAGGGGCTTTTGCGGAAATCACACCATTTTCTGGTGTCCTTCTTTGTCTTCCCGTGACCCTTCTTTTCCTGTGGCTTGGATTGGTTTTCGGGAGACTGTTTGTTAGGGTTGTCTTTGTCATACTTTCATTTTTGTGGATTTGCAGACCCGGACTCCCGTTTTTTCTAGTGCTTAAATTTCTGCTCGATTTTAACAGCATATCAATAGGCAGCACTGAGTGATGAGATGTCCAGAAAATCCATTTCAGTTTGGATGTATCTATGTAGAGCCCCACTATATTTCAGAACCAAATGTCGTTCGGAGTCTTTGATACCTAGCTTGGTGCGTAACGTATGGAAGGTATTGGTGAACTCCGAAACTGTTTGACCCCTCTCTTGCTGCAGTGTGGTCCATCTCATGTATTGTTCCTCATAGTTGCCAATAGGGTAGTATTATTCCTTTACCGCATCCACAAAAAAATCCCAAGTGGGCTCGGCCCCATATATTCCAGACTCCTCTGTGGAACTATGCTCCCAGTAAGTTTCCCACCAATGTTTTACATGGGGGAGAGCCTTAAGGAGTGCGAAGATGATCTTTTCATTGTCTGAAAAATTATGAACAGAGAAATAACCTTCTAGCAGATTTAACCATTTATCTAGGGCATGTGCATCTATTTGACCTTCAAATACGAGAATATCAAAATTAACCTGTACCTTGAGAGGTGAGGTGCGTCCAAAGTGGTCACTTGATGAATATGCGCCTGATTCTATTGGTAGGCATTGAAGGATGTGGTAAAAATTCTCCATCATTTCATCCCTTTGTCGCGTGAGAGCTTGCTCAAGCAACAGACTGATAGGATCGTCTGCTCCATCGTTTTTCTTTTCTTCTACCATTGAGGGTTGCTTGGGTGTGCGAGAGCGATTGTCCTCAAGAGAGACAAGCTCGAGACCCAACTTTCTATACTCAGACCTCGTTGGGGACATGCACTGAAAACGATCAAGAGCATCCTGCTTTGATACCACTGATCCAGATTATTTTCGGCACGAAATGAGAGCGGAGATATAATAAAGAAATGCACAGAGATATCGCGTATATCCAGTAATATAACATAAATATATCATAGATGCAACCATAAACACAGAGATATAGTAATACATGATTTCTATTAATTAAATAAATTTACAGAGACTGTAAAAATACAGAGTGAAAGACTCGCTAGAATGGTGGCAGCTTATCTCTGAGAAGAGATGTGACGGCTACTCGCATTCGCAAGAAAATGGTTACAATGAGGCTCTAAAGTCCCTTTTATAATAAATGGGAATGCCAAAATTCCTAGACATCCGAAAACCTAACCCTAGGAGATGAAGCGCCAAAAGTCGTGTGGGCCCCGTTTGGGTAAGTTGGTGCATCAACTTCCTGGGGTCGTAACTTTTGCATATGATCTCCGTTTTAGGCGTGTGATAGCTCGTTGGAAATGTATCATTGAGGAGATTCATTTTTGGGGCTCAATCATTCCTTCATATATCATTTAGAACCTCAATCTCGAAAAACCTTCATTTTTCCCTCAAAATGGCCCCGGAAGTTAAAACCTGCTAAAAATAGTAAATTGCCTAAATTGCCAGAAAGTTGTTTTGAGCCATTTGGAAAAGGTGGTTGGCCATCGATATCCACCTGGATCAGTCCTCTAGGTCACTTAACCTATTTCCTTATTTTAGGGTTAACCACTTTCCATAAATAGAAAGTTCTCCAATACTTTATCATTTAAATATTCCTTCTTGATTTTGTCATCTTACTCTACGATTTGTGGATTTTTTCACTTCTCTTGATTATTTAAATAATCCACCTTGAATTTGTCACTTTAATTTATCATTTAAATAGTATTAACCCATTTCTAGGTCACTTAACCTATTTTCCTTATTTTTAGGGTTAACCACTTTCCATAAATATTCCTTCTTGATTTTGTCACCTTACTTTAACATTTCTTGATTTTTTCACTGCTCTATATTATTTAAATAATTCACCTTGAATTTGTCACTTTACTTTATCATTTAAATAATGATTTCTTCTCTTAGGTCACTTTGACTTCTTTGACCTTGGGGGCTTCAAACCTTCATGTGGGGATCCTTCATCTTCGTAAGGCCACAACTCTCAAACCATGAGGAGTTATGTGACATTCCACATACCACCAAAAATGGCATGACAAGCACTATCCATCTAGGATACTTTCACGAACAATTTCCTTGATCTTCATCTCGTTATTCCACATACAAGCATGGCTCCTCCAGCCATTCTTCTAGGATAACTCAATCCGCAAAGTGTCTTCCCGTGAGGGATTTCACCATAAGGGGGCCACTTTGGAGTTCATCCATTTGTGCACCTTATCAATCATGATAAGACAATAATGAGTCATCTATACATTTTTCCAACAATGCATCATATACCAATGCAACCACATCGATCCATCTTCATCATGTATCAATGACAACTCATTGAACCATCTTCATCTATGCATTCTCATCAAGGACAATACATATTATATTATATCAATCATCAATTAATCAATCCTTTGACATCAATCAATCACTTGATATCAATCAATCAAACCATTGCCATCAATGACAACATGATCCAACAAGACAAGAACTTTTTAACTTGAAATCTCTCAAGAAAACGATTGAAGATTGAATATAAATTTGACCACATTCAAATAAAAATATCCTATGTACATGTGTAACATGTATATATAGACACATATGTGCACATCCCTTGAAGGATTATTTTCATGGCTTAGCACCATTTTGCACCATTCAACAATTTGATCAGTAGATTCAAATCAATCGGCATGAGAGTTCATATGATACCTTCGAAGTGCTCGTTTTACACATGCCCCTACACCATCGTGCACTACTTTTCCATGAACAATCTAAAAAAAAATCCAACAATGTGTAATATTTGAGTTTTTATGAAGACGACATAACCATTAGAATGGTCCTGAAGATTTGAATTGACCAACACACCTATATAACCATATCTAATGTCGATCAAATCTGATTCTGCATTCTTTCAATGAATCATAAAATTTATCAAAACAATGTTGTACATAATGTGTGTCGCGTGCTCGATCATCACTTATATAAAAGTGATATTCTTTAATAACATGTCGATTGTCGTTGGTGCTTTCTATGTTATCAAGACTCCATTGAGCATGTCTATATATAACCTGTCCAAGTATTGTGACTTGATCAGAATGATAATACTCACCCTGTATTTCTTTTTGTGCAACAAATGTGTAATTCTCTGCAAAATCAACTATAGACAAAATTTTCCCTGCTGGAAACACCTCAAGGGATTGTTTGAATTGTAGGTCTTGTCATCGAACTCTATGTGAATGCTTTGTGTATATATAAATTTCTTCCTCAAACTTATTCAAAAAATCTATCACACAGATTCTATCTACTTTCAAATCAATCATTTTGGAAATAACATTTGAAGAGTGTAGAGTCATGTTGTTTATATATTCATATCGCTTCCAATTGACTGTTATATTAGAAAATGAGTGATCATTCATATCAATAGTATACTTTGAGTGAAAAAAAAATATTTTTCCACGACGATCACATTTCTTTCCACCAACACATTTATTTTTGTAAAATAATTCATCACCTTCTCTTTCACATAGAATTTCAGATATAAAAGCACGGGATGTAGAAGGAAGAGGTGAACTTGGCCATAAAGTTTTACAAAAATGAAGAATAGTGTTGCAATACTACTCAAATTCCACATGATAATGACAACAATAAGTGTCCTGAATAATGATGGGTCTAAGAAACCATGGTTTTTGTTGCACAAATGTATTGATGGAAATTTTAAATTTTTTGTGCTATTCTTTGAACTTATTGAACAATTATATTTGTGTCATTCAAAATATATGTTTTTTATGTTGTTCGTATTGTTTTCATGCTATTCTTCGTTGCAACATATCCCTTGTAAGTGGTGAAAAACGAGATTTTGTCAACCATCAATTACTGGCCAATTATTTAACATTTTTTGCAAGTCTATCTTTGTCAGGTTGTTTAGAAATCACTGTCCAACAAGCCAATTCATCATTTTCATCTATTTGCAATTGAAATTTTCTATGTTTGTACAATGTTTTTCTTGACTTTTCCATCATTTTTGCCATGTGTCATTTCAAATGATCTTTTATATTGCTAGATGAAACAATTGTTGTTTGTATCGCTCTACGTGAAAAGATGACATCTTTTTTTCGATATTTTTCAAAATCTTTTAACACACTAGTTATATTGTCAAAGACATTATGTTTCACCTTTGTATATTTTGTCAGCTTTTGAATACCCAATAATGATGTAGCTTATTTTAAATTTCTTGACTTTATTAGACAAAGTAAAATTTGAGCTTGTACTGTTACTGATTCATCTTTGAAAAAAGTATTATACATATTCTTAGTTTGATATCTTATACAATGCTTAGATTCTTTCTTCCCAAATTTGTCAGTCTCAACATTTTCTAATATTTCATCATCAATGTTGATATATTCTCCTGCATATTTCAATTTAATGTTTATATTAAAAAACAAAACCCGAACATAAATTCACTAAATTATATACAAGTGTTCATATTGTATTATCTAAATTTATGTACATACCTATAGGTGATTTGTCTTCTGCTTCAATTTTGGTTTCAACATATTTTGCTTCAATTTCGATTTCAACATCTTCATCGACATTATGAGAAAAATCTATTTATGATTTTTGAAAAACATCAAATCATAATTACAATCAATTATATTAAACAATATTTTAAATTTGAATTCTATACTTTTAATATAGACAATATGTGCATGCATACTTGGTTGAGCTTCTACTTGTTGAAAATCTCTATTTACATTATCATCATTCATTTCTTCAATATTTTCACATTCTCGTTTATTTCTCCAATAATGGTCTTTCCTTTGATCATTATGGTGAGTCTCATCTCGAGTGCGATCAAATTTTCTCTTGCACAAACTTTTGTTTCCCATGAGTATAGTTATCTGTAAAAGTTATGTTCAACACAGACTTCACCTTGAAAAAATTCTCAACCTTTATCTTTCAACATATAAATTGTTAGTCCAATAAAAACATGAACAAACATCAATTACCTTATTCAACAAAACCAAAAATGATGATTCGAAAGTTTTTTTAGGTTCTCTAGAAACTATCAAACAAGCGATGAATTGTGTTAAATGTGTTCGGTCGAAAGCATATTTATACGATTTGGAGCAAAGTGAAATGATATGATGTGTATTTTCATTTTTTTCGGCCTATAGAATACACTCAACCATCTTTCGACCGAAAACCTCAGAAACTGTTTAATTTTGGTGTTTTTCGTTATAATTTAGTTTTTCGGCTGAAAGATTCTTTTGTCTGAAAACTAGAAATTGGGATTGTGTCCAGAAAGCAGAGAATTCCCCCAAGCTTACCTGAACTTTGGACGTTGCAGACTCCTGCAAATACTCAGAATTTTGTTTTGAAAATGACACCAACATTTGCAAAATTGAATCTACTTTCAATTCCTATAATTTGTTTTCATTTCCATTATTTTTATCTAATTTTATTTAATTTTTAAAAAAAATCACTGCATAATATTTTCAACATACATTATGATTCAGTGAAATGAAATATTTGTATCTCTAAAAATACACATTGAAAAATTTGGAAAAATTTATATTCATAGTCCTTAAACTATTCTTTTGAAAAGGGTATTTTTAGATTTTACTTTTAAGTAAAAATCAAGATAGATACAAGGTGGGGGAAAACATGTGTTTAAAATATGCAATGTTTTCAACTTGGTCAACTTAAAAAAATTCTAGAAATTATAATATTCATCTGTTAGATTCAAAATTATAGTCATAATAAAATAGAGTCTCTGTAGATTGTTGCAGTATATTTCATTTATTAAAAATAAACGTTTAATAATAGATGCATTTTTTGGTGGGAAAATAACTCATTATCATTTGATTCATGTTTAAGGAACATACTGTTAAACAATTGTCAAATTGACATATCAAAACTTAATAAAAAAAATTTGGAAAATAGTCATTGGAAAGATAACAAAATTATTTACACGTTTTGTGTTTACTATAAAGTGAAATTTTAAATAAAAAAAATACGTTTGTATGTTCAAAGTTGAAGAACTTGTGAAAATATAGTTGTTTTTCTCATAAAACAAGGAAAATAGACACCCATCTTCATGATTTCACCCATTCCATTTTTTTTTCTTTGTCATTCTATCAAATATGTATGGAGCGTGGTTAAGGTATTATGTTGATCTCTGATTCAAAATAATAGTTTACCAGTCAAATCACTGGGCGGAGGGGGGTCCCTTGTCCCACAAACAAAGGGGTCTCATACACCAATTTGGTGTGATGGCTTGGTCATGACCTTAAAAATAGATTATTATTATTATTATTATTATCATCATCATCATCATCATCATCATCATCTTCTTGGCTATGGGACCAACAACTTTCTATAGATAAAAACAACTTTCATTTTAATGACCATCGAACTAAGAAAAATATTATTTTACTTCAACACTTCGTGTTAATCATGGTGTTGGTCTTGTTAAAGGGATCGTGAAGACAAAAAAAAAGAAAAAAGTATCCATTTGTTTGGAAACTAATACTTTGTTGAATCTTTCACATTCAAATTTACAACCATAAGTTTTCATCATATATCCATAGAACAAATAAGAGGGAAAACATTTTATTAAAGCAAGCTTATAGCAAAGATCCAAGTTATCTTCTTTTGAGAAGTTGGTGATTTTAGTTGGACGGTGACAAGAAAATCCTCAAATGATGATTGTTGTGACATGTTTTTATTTTTTAATGCTATTTATGTTTCGTTTTTTTTAAGGTTTTTTTTGCTCATTTATTTTTAATGATAAAAATATTTAATCTTTTTAAGAAAAATACTAGTTCGATTTTGAATTATAATTATTTATAAATTTAAGTTAAAATCATATTGAATAATGTATTCTAAAATTGAGAATTTTTAAAATTTAATTAGAAAATTTTAGCAGTATCAAGTTTTATTGTTTTCAAACATTACTAATAATATGTATATACAATGTTGTTGGGAAACAACATTTATCTTTTTTTCATGGCCATAACTATATGTTCCTAATGGGAAAATAAATTAAGGTTTGAAGCTTGGGTGATGTAGCTAACATACTTACCATTTAAGATTGGGGATGATTTTTCTACGAGAGAATAGAGTTTCTAAGAGGGGTTCAAGGGGGAAATAATTTTGGGTATTAATTTAACCCATTTTCTTAAATTTTATTATCATTGGAGATAACTTCTAATTTTGTGTTTGACTGTATGAGAACTCAAGCATTAAAATCATGTAAGAGGGTGGGTGTGAGAGTCACATCCCATAGTTATTAGAGAGCATGGGGATGAAGTACACAACATTATTGAAAACATCTTACTCGAATATCTAGGTATCTTGTTATCTAGTGATATTCTATCTACAAATCATATTAGTAGTTCACAAAACAAAAATACACTACTAAAATATTCAAACCAATAAATATAGTAGAAGAAAAAACTGGAAATCAAATCATGCATACATAAATAGAAATATTTTTAGGTAGATATCCCCAGAAAAATCCTTTAGGGAAAACAAGTGTTGAGAAATAAAACTGCAAACAAACATGGCAAAGTCGGATATGTTGTAAGACCCAAATCTACACATTTTTAATATGTACATGTATGTCCTTAAGTGTTCCTGCATATGCACATATGTCTCCAATGGCACCTGCATACACATACAAAAATCTTGTATGGAAAACTTCGTATGACCCAACTCTTCTCTGTGGCTTCGCTTTTTTGAATCCTTCTTGTTGTAGTCTTTGTTATGTCTTCTCCTTCACCAGATATATAGATGGAAGCCCTTATCCACCTATCCAATATCTCATTGAATCATAGTTCTTTATGATCCAACCCTCTCTATGTAGACTCTCTCAACATAAGTATTTTTCAAGTATCAAGTGTCTTCCTTCATCACCCTAACTTTGCTTTATAATATTGAGTTATAATCTAACCCTAATCTTCAAATTGATTCAAAGTTGATATTGCTTCTCACCTCACTTGAGATCAATGGCTAAGATTACATGCTAACTACTTTTAACATTTCCTTAAATAACTAATAAAATAAATTGACTTTAATAATTCCTTTAATTAATGTAAATTGAAGGATAGAAGGCTTCAGATGATTTCCACACCTATAGACACATATACCTCTGTGTAAATATATGTTTCATGATATGAATAGAATCAACACTCCCTCTTAGTGAGGAAGGACGTATTTTGCACCACTCCAATCCTGGCTTTTAAGAACACAAACTTCCTTTTCTTTAAGGGTTTGGTCAGAATATATGTAATCTTCTCATATGTGGAAATATATTGAAGATTTGTTGCTTATTTATGGATCCTATCCTGGATGAAGTGATATATGATCTCTATATGCTTGGACCCATCATGTAATACTATATTCTTCAAGATTTTGATAAAACTCTAATTATCATAGTATATCACCGTAGGATCCAACTCCTTATCAAATAATCCTATAATCAATTTGCTAAGTTAAATGGATTTAGAACTAGCCATACTCACTGCCATATATTCTTCCTCTATTGAATTGAATGTTATATAAGTCTACTTTAGGCCAAGGAGTCCACCTAGGGGAACACCCACCTGGGGCACACAAGTCAACCACCTAGGCGTGACCCATTTTCACCTTTTGATGTTATTTAATTAAGAACATGTAAATAAATGGTTCCCTCAGTATATAAGGTGAACCAAGACTCAAATAAAACATTGTTGTCTTTTTTCGAAAGCTATGTGTCTCATTTGATTTTTGTTTTCTGAGTTTAAATTTCACATTTGCTACATTTTGGTTTTGGGGGGTTCTCAGGGTTATCCAGTGCACCTTTCTTCATGGTTGCATCCTGGTTTCTCTGTTTTACATGATTCCACTTCTAAGAGTGATATTACTTTTCTAGCTATCCAATCTCTCAAGGAACAAATCATTTTACTGCAAGTTTCTGAGGCATAAAGGAGGGCGCACCAACCTGGGGTTTGTGCCCTTGTTGTTTTTTCCTTTGTTGAGATGAAGTAAGTGCACCCTCATTTATGGTTGGACTGAGCTTCTCCTATTGATCCCAGGGACTCACATCGAGATATCCACATCCTATTGGCTACTCTCAGATCATCCCAGCATTGGATCTCCATTACATGGTCACCCAAACAAATGGTGCGCCCATGTTCCGATTTGCGCCCCTGAGGAATTTTTGGTCAAAAGTTGGACTATGGTTTTTTTGGTCACCTTATCCAGTAGGTCGCCTTCTTGGGTATATCAATTGGTATCAAAGACTAAATATCTATGGAAAATCTTCCGATCTTAAAGATTGAGCCAAATATTTTTGGGGTTTTTCATGAAATAGTCCAGATTTTACCCATTCCAGGGTTTACATATTCATGCAAGAATCTCAACCGATATCATATCCCCAAGGGTGAACATATATCAACTACAACAGAGAGGATTTTTACAGATCTAAATCGATACATATATCTCCCTCTATACCAGTGCAACTCCATTGCTTCAGGGTTTTGTGTCCTCTATTCACAAAACAGAGCCAGACCCATTTTTCGGTGTTGTATACTAGGTGCACCTTGATCTTCAGTTGGCCTCACAATTCCTCCATGAAAATATCCTTTGGTAGTAGAATCAGATTCCAACACTTCAAATCCTATCCAATATCTTTCCTCTGTCCTCAATGAGTTGCTCAAAATGCAACAACAAAACAATCCAAACCCCTTCTGGTTGGACACTCGAATCCAAATACCTGAATTTGTTGATCAAACCAATGGAGAAGTTGTCTATTCCTAGATACATAGCCTCTCCACCTATTTCAATACACGTCCAGGCCTTACTGAGGAGAGAAAGCTCCAGATTTCATCCTTACAATTAGAAGAAATTGCACAAACTTGGTGGGATACATAGAAAGAAAAGACCACATATGTGATAGAAATTGGGGATTCTCCAGAATCCTCTACTTCCAAACCCATCAAAACTTGGGCTCAAATTTTCAACGCATTGAGAAACAACTTCTATCCACTCGGGTATGTGCAATCCTTGTGGATGAAATGGCACCAACTCCAACAACTCCCTTCACAAGGAGTGCAAGGCTACATAGACTTATTCTTCAAGATGCACCTCTTAATTCATATTCCAGATCCATAAGAGGTACTCATATTAAATTTTTTTTCTGGTTTATTAATTCAATTCCATCGAGAAGTAGAGTTTTTTTTAAATCCAACTTTAGACAAAACATTTCAGAGAGCTTTGGCTATGGAAAGGAAAGTTGCTCCTAGGGGCCGTAATCCTCAGTCCTGCCCCTACACCAACCCCTCTTCCTCTCAACCATATAGCTCCAATCCTTTAGCCCTCTTTCCACCTCCTCGAGCTCAAAATCCCACACCCAATACAAATACAAGGACACCCTGGTGCTCATTTCACAAGACTACTTCACACAATTCATCAGATTGTTGAATCCTCCAAAATATAAAGACTAAAAAAACCCTATTGAATGAGCTCATTGGGCCCCCCAAGTGGAATATACCAAAGAAGTTCCTCTAAACAATCCCACAGAAGTGGATCCATCACTGATCCTAATTACCCATGAAGATTCAAACTCCTCCACCCAACCCCTCTTCACTCATAACCTCCAAATTAAAAAATCCTTGGCTTTACTGATTATGGAAAATAGAAGCTAGAAGAATTTGGTGTCTCAAGACCTTGTCAATCGCCTTAATTTGGTTACTACTCCCCATCCACAACCCTATCATGTTGGATGGGTCCATAAGGATGGCCCTTGCCTCTTAGTTTCTCAGCACTGTTTAGTCACTTTTTCCATAGGCCAATTCAAAGATATTGTTCTCTGTGATGTCTCCCCCTTGGAATGTTCAGATTTTTTGCTAGGTATCCCATACCAAAACAAAAGAAGTGTTATCTATATGGCCAAATCCCACTAGTAAAAACTTACCAAAGAAAGCCACACTTACATCTTAATTGCAGAAACAGCCAAACCCCCTGCTACCAAAGAAAACATCCCACATGTACATTTAAACCAATGTGTATCTCTGTAACATCCCGCTCTGGCGCACTGAGAAAAATTACTCTTTCAGGACACTTGCTCGCAAGTGATCTGGACTTTTATGATGTTAAAGCATTTATCCTTGATTATGATGCATTATGATAGATGACATGATGTTTTACTTCTTGACGTAGACAGGTTCTTTTGACTCAGTTTTATTGAGTGTGTAAGGTTTTTGGACCTTGAGGATGCAGAGGCATCGATGGAACCCCTTGGACTCCAGATTGAGTCAGGGAGTGTGTTATTTGTGTTGATTTATTTACTATGATATTTCATTGATTTGATGATATTATGTTGACATGTTCTGACACGATTGTTGATGATGCAGGCTGATGATAGCTTGCCGACAAGACTCACATATCAAGTAAAGGGGCCACACACGATTTCCAGAGAGGTTAAGGGAGAGGCGTGGACAACAGCCCTGTCACAGCCTACTAGCACTCCCTCTGTGGCTCGAACTGTAGGTTAACAATTACCTAGTTCGAGAGGATCCACGATACCGTGAGGGAAGACTGTGATAATCACTCACGATGATTCTAAGGGGCGCGCAATAAGGCGGGGGTATTATTCCTTAGAGCCCGTAGTCTCCCACAAGTTCACCTGGCGGAGTGTTGACTCCATGGGTTATATATGTCTACCAATTAGTCGAGTCGGCGAGTGGCACCCTTGGAGCACGTGGTGCATCCTGAAGGGCACATCGCACAAAAGAAACGAACTAGGCGAGTGGCACCCTTGGAGCACATAGTGCGTCCTGAAGGGCACGTCGCACTAATAATGAGGAAGAAATAAACCCAGACGGCCCGAAGACATTAACACCTTAATAAACCCTTAAAACGACTCCCCTAAACAATTGTCGCCCAGTTCAAAATCTAAACCTAAGTTTAAAAAAAAAAAAAAAAACTTCTCTAAGATAAAATCCCGATTAACCTTAAAAAAAAGGGGACCCTATAAAAATAAAAATAAGGATGTAACCTAAAACCCACTTAAGTAATGGTTTGAGTCTTCTAAAATTTAGGGGGGTAAAGTGAAGAGAGGGATAAATTAATTGAAATCCATGCGTTTTAAAATTGTAAAGAAGAAAGGTCAGTGGAGGCGGCTGGATGGTAAAGTCGTTCTTGCAATGAAGGTCAAGTCTTGTGCTCAAACCCGAGCAAGGACGTGGTCTAGTTGCAAAAATCTTAACTAGGCCAAGCCCACATACCTTTTGAACTGACTGAACCCTAGCGCGCCGAACTGTTGTCCGAGATGAAGAACCAAACCTCGTTTTTTGTATGCTAAGTGCTCTGACGTCAGAGCACGGCCCCCCACCCTGCTGTTCTTCTGTTCGAGTCTCACGGGATTCCTGATCCGCTCACAATGAGCACGGGAGAGGGGGGGAAACCCCCCTCGTACAGCGACATGACAGAAAATGACAGAACTGGCACCCGTGCAAAGAGGCTCGCCTTTGAGCCGCCGGTGCACTTGAGAGAACAACTATTTTCCCAGGAACAAAGTCTTGGCAAATAAATGGAACTCGAACCTAGCTCATCCAAGCTGCAAGCTTCCAAAAACTGGCTGCCAGGTAAGTGTATTCCGCAACTGGAAAAACCTCCTCTTTATCATATGAAATCGACAAGGGTGGGGGAACACACCCAGTTCATGATGGACCATGCACTCATAGGCAAATTCCTAGGACTCTGGCCCACTGAGAAAGACCTCGCTCGCTGGATAAAGGACTGGTGGAACGCTAAAGGGGATTATGAGGTACAGTTCAACTCTAAGGGCTTTTTTACAATTATTCTATATAACCTAGAAGATAAGGATAGAATATTCGACAATGGACCATACTTCTACAATTCAGCAGGTCTATTTCTAAGGTTCTGGACTGACAGATTCAGCCCAGAGCAAGAGGACTTCTCAAGAGCCCCGGTCTGGATACGGCTGTATTCCCTGCCCCAGGAATTTTGGTTGGAAGAAATATTAATGGGTATAGGGAACATGGTGGGACAATATGTCAAAACCTCAGAAGCCACGAAGATAAGCAAATACACCTCATATGCCCGTATTTCCGTTTACATGGATATCTCAAAACCCCTACCAGGATCCATCACACTGGAATACTAGGACGAGGACTGGAACCAGACAATCGATTATGAACACATACCCTTCAGATGCAGAAAGTGCCATGAGCACGGTCACCTGTTCAGGGATCGCCCCTTGAACACCGCCGCCCCTAAACCAGTTGACGCCAAGCAGAAGGATGGATTTACCAACGTCACAGGCAGGCGAAAGAACACGCAAAAAAAACAGAACCAGAGTTCAACTCCAAAGGATCCTTCCAAGAATTCCTTTGAGGCTCTCAATCAAGTACAGAAAGAAGTGGAATTACAGAACCCATCTCAAGAATCAATGCAGGCGAAAGGTAAAATTCCTAAAATGCAACACACCTGTCATCCAAAGGCAACCACTCAAACAGCTCAATCAGGCAGGGACGAAGACACCATCATGATTATTGATGAAACGGATCTGGCCGAAATAGACCTAGAAAAACTGGAGGAGGCCCTCAACCAAAGGGATCTGCAGCATCTTCCAGTAGAGCAACTCAGGAAAGTGCACAAAGTGTTCACCGACTCCATGGCAGGATCTACATCTAGACTGGGTATCTCTTCAGATTCCAACCTTGAGCCCAAGAAATCTACCAAGGAAAGCAAAAGGCGAGGACGCAAACCAGCCCAACAACTCATACGGGAGGCAGGGCACTTAATGATTAACTCAGGCCAGATACAGAGGCTATCTGAGGGATACCTCAACCCCCCCCACCATCCTCATGATGAAGACTATATCCTGGAACATTAGAGGCCTGAATGGAAGATCCAAGCAGCGGATCCTCTGAGAAAGCACTAAGGCAGAGAATCCAGATATTTTACTACTGCAGGAAACCAAGTGTGCCGAAAAGGAGGCGGAAAGTATCTTCAGGAGTAGCTGGAGAGATGAGGATTTCCTCTATCAGGACTCCATAGGCGTGGAAGGAGGACTGGAAATCCTCTGGAACCCACAAACAGTCACTCTAACTCACCCCTTCTCTACAAAAGATACTCTAACAGCCTATTTCAGAGTTACAGCCTCTTCCACGGAAGGGGCCATAACAAATGTTTATGGACCACAATCTCTCCAAAACAAGGAGAGCTTTATACAAACCCTTTAATATGTTCAAACCCTCATACGCTCGCCACATTGGATCATTGGAGGCGACTTCAATATGATCCTCACTCTGGAGGAGAAAACCGGAAGAATTAAACGACTGGAACAGGACAGTGGTAAGTTCAAAACCCTTATTGAGCAATTAAATCTGGTCGATATGGAAACCCGAAATGGAACTTTCACCTGGTCCAATAGAAGAATAGGGACACATCATGTGGCATGTAGGATGGATTGCTTTCTAGTGTCAGAAGCTCTCATTGAAAGCGACCAGGCAATGGAAGCAAATATCCTACCTAAATCAGGGTCGGACCACTGGCCCATAGTCTTTTGTCTGGACCCGGGATTCCCCACCAGGCCCAAACCCTTCCGTTTTGAAAAGTTCTGGCTCAATCACCCAGACTTTAATCAGCTGGCACACAACTGGTGGGCCCAGGCAGAAATTGATCATGGTACTCACATGTACAAGCCCCAACAGCGCCTCAAAAATTTCAAACTGCTCTTGAAGGAGTGGAACAAATCCACCTTTGGAAATATCATTCTCAGGAAAAGGGAAATTGAAAGCTAGCCTGAGGAACTTCAACGAACACTCATAACAGGGAGCCAAACTCAGAACTTGGCAAAGGAAGAGGAGAAACTCATAACGGATTTATAATTATGCAGAGAACATGAAGAAATCCTCTAGAGGCAAAAGTCCAGAGTCCAGTGGCTTAAAGAAGGGGAGCGCAACACTAAATTCTTCCACAGGGCGATGACGCATCGCAGATACATCAATCGCATCACCCAGCTGGAGTATGGTCAGGGAAACCCAATAAGAGATCATGATCAAATAGTGGAATCTCTCACTTCCTTCTACCAAGATCTCCTTACAGAGACCAACACACACAGGGAAGAAGCCATCCAAAAAGTCACTCGGAATATACCCAAGCTGATCATCTCTGAGCAGAATACGACATTATCAAGGCCTATTACTCAGTCTGAAGTGGATTCAACAGCAAAGGATATGCCTACAGGAAAGGCACCCGACCCTGATGGATTCACAATGGACTTCTTCCACCACTGCTGGGACATGATCAAGGAGGATGTCTGGAAGGCAGTAGAAGAATCCAGAACTTCCGGCCAAGTTCTCTCTGCTTTGAATGCGACATTCATCACTCTCATCCCCAAGGAGGAACGCACCACTAACCCAAATCATTTCAAACCAATCTCCCTCTGTAATTTCATCTATAAAATAATCACAAAGGTCATTGCCAATCGCCTCAAGCCGATCTTGCCGACCATCATCTCTAATGAGCAATCTAGCTATGTGGAGGGTAGACAAATCATCTCAAGCCGATCTTGCTGACCACTGGGTCGACTGGATTCTCAAGCTCACCTCCTCTGCCTTCTTTTCAATCCTTGTCAATGGCACTCCCTCCCGACCTTTTCGCTCCACTAGGGGTATCAGGCAAGGAGACCCCCTCTCCCCCTTCCTCTTTGTCATCATGGCGGAGGGCTTAGGCCGCTATCTCAAAGGGGCGGTCCTGGAAGGCTCACTCGCTGGACTACCACTACACAATCTACACCCGAAACCCTCACACAGCCAATTTGTTGATGACACGCTCCTTATGAATACCCCCACGGTCAGAGAAGCCACTAAGCTTAATTCGATCCTCTCTGATTTTTCGGAAGCTTCAGGTATGTTGCTTAACTTGGATAAATCTAAACTCTTTTTCTTTAACACGCCAGCCTCAGTTCAGGCCCACCTCCCCGGCCTGCTCGGCATTGCCAGAAGTACCCTCCCTTCTACTTATTTAGGCATTCCTTTAACAGGTGAATCTGCGAAATCTATTTCTTGGGATAGTCTATTATTATCCATTTCCAATAGGCTGAACAATTGGACTTTCAGACCTTTGAATATTGCAGCCCGACTGGTCCTGCTCAAGTCGGTTCTTCAAGCTCTCCCCACTTATCTTTTTACTGCACTAGCCGCGCCCACCTCGGTCATCAAGGCCATCAGAAGCCTTCAGCGCAATTTCTTATGGAAGGGAAATCAGAACAACAGGAAATGGGCTCTAGTTGGATGGGATAAACTCTGCAAGTCTAAAAAGCAAGGAGGGTTGGGAATCCGAGATCCAGGGAAGATGAACCAAGTCATGGGAGCCAAGATGTGGTGGAGGTGGTTGCAACATCCGCAAGAACTCTGGGGGAAGATGTGGAAGCAAAAGTATGCCTCGAACGATCACTTCAACCAACTAATAAGATTTAATGAACCGGTGCACGGCTCCAACATCTGGAACACAGCCTGGAGAAATCGCCCCCTAATACAACAGCATGCCTTCTGGGAGATAAGGAATGGGGAAAGTGCACTCTTCTGGCAGGACTCATGGCAACATCTACCCCCTCTTGAGGATATGGAAATCCTTAATAATATCAAGACCAAGCTACAACAAAGAAGACTCCAGAGGGTCAACGATTTTTGGATCCCAACTCAAGATAGGCAATTCTGGAGGAAATGGAAAACCACTAGCACAGAGCTACAGATTACGGAGGAGATCGACCTTCTACCATGGCAGGAATGCATGCAATCCCAGAAAATTCCAAGCAAAGAAGGACCGAATGTTCTCAGATGGGGCCACTCCACATCTGGCATTTTCTCAATCAAAGAAGCTTACCATTTGCATGGTAATCCTCTAAACCAGATCCCCGATTCAATATGGCACAGATTCTGGCAACCCTTTATGTGGCCCAAGCTATCTTTTTTTCTTTGGCTCACAGTTCAAAATCGTATCCTCACATGGGACAACCTACGCAAGAGAGGCTTCACTAGCCCCTCACGGTGTACCCTTTGTCAGCAGAACGAGGAAACCATGGAACACCTCCTCAATTCATGCCACTATAGTCAGCAGATTTGGGACTGGGGCGCCCAAGCCATGCGACATTCACATAGAAACCGAGGAAGCATAAAGGATACCTTAGTCAACTGGGAAACAATATCCTTCCACAACCCAATTCTCCAGCGCATATGGCATTTACTCCCGGGCTTTACTTTATGGTCCATATGGAAAGAAAGGAAAAACAGGACTTTCAACTCTAGACAGTCCCCCCCTACCAACACTTGGGAACGGGTCAAGCGGCTCATCCGATAAACTATTCATAGCCATCCCTGGTCACATGAATACACGCAATGCAAGCCCGAGGAAGAGATCATCCTAAAAGGCTGGAACATGCAAATTCGCATACAGCCACAAGGGAGGTCCAAAAAAGGGACAGACAACATTCCCACGCACTGGGCCCCACCCCCACCTGGTGTTTTCGAGCTCAACTTTGATGGGGCCTCCCGAGGAAACCCTGGACCTGCTGGCTTCGGGGTCGTCCTTCGGAACCACATGGGAGAGATTATTCATATGATCGCTGGTTTTCTGGGTGAAAATACAAACAACGTGGCGAAACTCACAAGCCTAGTGAGAGGCCTCCAAACAGCGGTTCATCATCAGTTTCATCAACTGGTTATTGAAGGAGACTCCCAAGTAATAATCCAAGTCATCACCAAAATTCTTCATGGCAAGCCCCCCTGGCGGATCTCACCCAGCTGGAGACTCTTAGGTCTTTTGGAGGATTTTAGTGGTATTATCAACCCCAATCTTACTTTAATCCCTTCTCATGTCAAGCGAGAATCCAACAAGATTGTGGATCACCTGGAAAATGCAGGGATTGATGCTAACGCAGAACTCACATACTGGCAAGCCCACGACTCTGAAGAAACATACCTCTCCAGGTTCTGCAGAGACCTTTGCTTGCAGAGATCTCCCAGCCCCGGATGGGGTGACACGTTGCTCAGGGGCCATAGGTGGACTTCCACTTGGCCCAGGCATAAATGCCATCATACGCCACCCACGCGCATGCATTAACCATGGAGGACGGATATAGTAGCAGAGGCAGGACGGAGAGACCCTTCCCGTGAGCGATCATTTACAACTGTAGTGTTCCCGGGATGGCAAGAGTTAAAGGAGGAAGGATGGGCTCGGCTCTTGATCATTTGGATTTTAGATTGCCCGAACAGGGCGGGTCTACACTCACCTCGGCTCCGAGCTATGCCTGGATGTTCGAGTGTAGCCCAATTCATCGTGACGCTCTGGTGCGACTTTGCATTTTTCTTATAGTCCGGTTTCTCTGGTGCGGTCCATCATTTTTGCTGCTTCTCTTTTTGACCGCCTCGAGACAGAGCAAGATTTCCTGCGCTTTGCACCATAACTTGCATTTGCATACACGCTTCCCCAGGTCAATTGGCCTTCACCTGCACTTGCCTTGCTCCTTATTCATGGCCAGGAAGCGAGGCAGACCTCGTCGTGGCGTGGCTTGGGAGGCCCATAAGGCACAGAGGCGTCGTAAGGAAAAGCTGGAACGTGCCTTGGCATTGGCGACGTCCATTCTTAGAAAGAAAAACAGGGCTAAAAGACGGGCGCGGCTTGCCATCATAGCAGAGCCTGGTGTTGGTTGCATTTGAATTGTCAAAGGAAATGAGCCGGAAGCTTTGCAGAAAGGTGGTCCTGAGGAGGAGTTTCCCCCCTGTATTGTGGTTGAAGACCCGTCCATGGAGGACATGTCGTTCCTTGTGAAGACTCGTGTGGCGACCCAAATGGAGGCCTGCAAGCCCACTCTGACCCTGCTAGACGATACCCCCAGCTGTATCGTGGAGGAAATCCCCTGGCCTGGGGATGACACTTGCAGTTGCCAAGGTACACAGGTGATCGACGCAGGCTTGAAGGGCGCAGAGGCTAACGTGGAGCAGGAGGGGCTCGAAGCGAGCTCTGAAGCGGCGGAGGACGTGGGTGGCAGCATGCATAATTCGCACATCCTGGATGAGCACCTGGCTCTGATGTTTGACATTCATGGGCACCTGTCAGATCTGGAATTTCAGGCTCTCCTCATGGGCCAATGCATGGACATGCTCCTTGACACATTTTCCAATGCGCCAGCCAAACGAAAGTGCCCCCTCTGCGCGCAAGATTTTTCCATCCTGGAAGGGACCACGCGGAAGACCAGCAAGGATGACAGGTCACCCGAAACCTAGGTTTCTTTATATGCTATCTTGTTTTCTAGTTTTATGATCTTAATGTTTTATGTGCACTTAGAACATTTGACATCTGTCCTGGTTTCCTACGGGAAGGACAGATGCCACTATGTTATTATGCTTTTTATGTTATTGCTACTCGCCCTCTATATATGCTGGTTTCCGATAATCGGCAGCATTTTGGGTGGCTCCAGACCTACTATTTTGTACACTCTGTTATTTTTGTCTATCTAATATAGCAGGCTCCACTTTTTTATTCAAAAAAAAAAAATTGTAAAGAAGAAATATAATTATTTAACGGGTGGGAGTATAAAAAGTTATGAATTTAAAAAATAAAATGAAAAGATTAATTAGCGCATTTACCTTTCTGGTTTTAAAAAAAAAAAGGGAAAGAAAGTGAATAATAAAAATAGGGAAAGGAGCCTTTTAATAAATTTAAAGAAAATAATTTTGGAGAAATGTCGGGGATGAGTGACACTTGTAAGACAGAGAATTTTTAGAGCGTTTTCATTAAAACTTAAATTAAATGTGATTTAGGGCAAGGGTGGGTCTCAAAAAATCTATAAAAGAAAGGGAAGAGGAGGAAGAAAAGGGTGGGAAATTAGCATAACGTTACGCTGTCGGATTGTGACTGGACTGATTGCTTGTGAGGAGTTGGGATTTTCTCAGCTCGGATTGGAGTGGTAGCTCAGCCTTGCGAGGCGAGCTGGGAAGCTAGACTTACCTTCTGGATTTTGTGTGGCGAATTTTTGGCTCGGGGGGCTAAGGGGGAAGCAGAGTACCCCTAGCGATTGGTTGGGAGGTACCAGTGTAGTCTCTACGGTCGGCGAGAATGAGCGGCACGGAGCGCGGGATGTGGCACGGAGCGCGGGACGTCATCTGAAGCGGGCGAAAGGCAATGATATGATTTTTATTTCTGGTAGAGTAGAAAGCATTGGATATATGGTTAGATATGCATGTGTTTTAATGGGTAAACTAATTTGAGTTTCATGACTGAGTTTTATAGCATGGCTGTATGATTGTGCATTGATGGTCCTTCCCTTCCTTTTATTTTTAAATTTGTAGACTGTGTTGATCTTCCTCCACTTGGTAGCTGCGGATGTCAATAACCCTTATCGACTTTTTTATGGTGATAAACTCTCTGCGTTTGGGTTAAAATTATTCTATGAGGTTCTGTTGTTTATCTATTTTTCTTCCATCTTCGTGTTATAAATCGCTGGAGGATACCCAGCGGGTTGCGCCCTCGAACTCTGCATTTTCTTCTGCGTGTGTTGTCTATCTCGATGTTCCGATTGTCCAAATTTTTCCCTACGATTTGATGTGTATCTCTGTGTTTTCTATGCATGACACTTCTTTTCCCTTTAAAAACGACCAGTGGTTACCCCAGCGCATCGTGATTATCCCCCTTCTGTAGTTGCATTGATTTCATTTTTTTTTGCCGGTGAGTTGCCCTGGGGTATCTGAGTCGTCGACATGACTGCCCATTCGGTGTTTAAACTTAGTGACAGCATTCCCACCTTTCTGGCATTCGTATCTGCGTCTCCAGGTCACGAAATCTTAAGTCTGGAACAACAACACTATTTTTGCCTGAGAATCTCAAGCTATCTCAACGATGTCCTTGGAAAGATTATAAAAAGGGAAGATTAAAATGGCGTTTGAAAACAGGCTGTGCGCTGCCAACAACACACCCACCAACGATATCTAGAATCAAAGCACATTTTGGCAGCTTATCCTATTAATTCCTTGGAAGCCTGCGAGCTATTTTATGAGTAAACTTACACAAGTCTGCGAGCTGTTATAAGCCTTCCTTCACAGGTCTCTATTTTGATGGCACTAATTTGATGCTATGTAAAAACTTTATAAACCTTTGATTGTATAAGAGTAATTTTCCTAAGTTTTAAATTGTGTTGGGAATGATGTGGTTTTCACTTAATCCTTGAATCGGTTAGTCAAATTCATTGGCTTAGCCATAGTTTCTGGTGTGTAACTGCGCCGAGTGATTTTTCCTTCTTCCCATCCGTTAGGCCTGGCATCCAACGCACGAACTAATCACCGAATCCCAATGCCTGTGGCTTCTGACATCATACCCCTATGCGTCCTGCTGGCTGGGCAACATTTCCCTTACACATGTGCATCCATTTCCCCTACACCTGTGTGTCCTACTGGCTAGGCAACATTTCCCTTACACATGTGCATCCATTTCCCCTACACCTATGCGTCCTGCTGGTTGGGAAACATTTCCCTTACACCCGTGCGTCCGCTGGCAGGAAAGTATTTTAGGTTACCATAAATCATGTTTAATTTAGGTTGTCGTAACTTGTTTCTAAATTTGGGGGTGAAAGTATTTTTAAATGAAATATCTATTGAGTAGATTTTGGGCTCTTAAATTTGTAAAGTTTCCACTTTTTTAAAATTATAAATTATAACATACTTTCAAAACTGCTTGTTTTTCTCAATCTTCTTTTAAGAAATGTTTCAACTACAACTTTATATTCATAGAAGTTTTTTTTGAAAGATTGTCAAAAGTTTTTCTTTCCCAAATCAAAAAAAGGGGGCCTTTGTTGTATGATAGTGGTCCTTATCAAAATAATATTTTCTATAGAGTGATTGTTATCAAAATAGGCTTATATATGTTATTAAGGTTTTTATCAAGGTTTTATCCATAGTATAGTTCTCGTTAGTGGGGAATAACATTATTTTATGAATATTAATAGAAGAAAAAAAAAAAAACCTCATTAAAAATTATTTGCAAAAATTGTAGTGTTTAAAATTTTAATGAGAAGACCCTTGTTAAACAAAGGTATTTTTAAAGAATCATATCTATATATATGGTTACATTCGAAGGTGGTTAAAGAATGGTTCTTTTTTGTGTGTGCTCCATTTTAAATTTAAGTTATTATGTTATCATTGAATATTTATTTACAATGTCTTGGAATGAAGCCATCATTAGTTTTAATCACGATGCTAATATGTCTCCCATTGAATTTAATTTATTATATTAATCAACGATTATTTTATTGACAATAATGAAGGCCATTATTAGTCAGATTACACTGCTACTCGATTACAAAGGCAATTACTTGGTTTCTAGGGACATGTATTTGGTAGTTCCATTGTTATTAATCACAAACAAAAGATAAAGTCATCATTATTTAATTGCAGTAATATTGTGGTATAGAAGGCGATGATATGGTTGCATTATGGTGATGTCATTGTAGTTTTATTATGAAAATAGTTAGTTAATCTGCAAGTCCTTATATTATAAAGGTAATGATGCTAGCTTTTATGGTAATGATAATGTAACTGTTTTAGACAACATATAAGGGGGAAGGTGATTGTCCTTGCAGGTGGTTATGACGATATAAATTGTAATGTGGTTGATGTTGTGGTAGCGATGTTGAAAGTTTACTTCCATTAATCAAATAAATAGTAATTCTTGAGAAAGAACCATGAGTCATTAAGACATAGTAAATAGGGCTATGCAATTAATTACATGTACTTATTTAAGGTAGGGTTGGTAACTCGTCGTCTAATCGAATTCAATTGGAGTAAATGGTCTGTAATTGATGTTGGAGTTCTTCTGACTTGCGTCTCCCATAGAGGTCATGGTTGTCCTTGATTTTGTAGTACTTGGTTGTCTTGCATTGCATGGTCTGCTTATGTCGGGTGGGTTGTAGACACCTCCATGTAGCCTTAGTACATAAGTTTGTGTGTGTGATTATGTTCTGTGTAAAGAATCGAGTGTCTTATCAAGAGTCTTGGGCCCTTTAAAGGCAGGGTTTCCACTTTTGCGACACACCTGACGGATATTACTAGTTTCTACCTGAGCAGACGGCCAGGAGCCTATCTGACCTTCTCTCTCTCTGGAGCAGAGAACTAAGATTAAATGCCCTGCTTTCCTGTGTAGAAATAGTAAAATCTACTACTACGGATTCTTCCTGTTGTGTTCATACCGTGCATAACCCAGTATGTCGTTAAACGTTGCAGCTACTTATTGTGTGTCTTACGTCTATGGTCATTTATTGCTTGCAATTACCTGTTGTGCATCTTAGTCCTTCTGGTTGTGTTCATCATGGTTGCGTCTTGATGGTTGTCAGGTGGTGACGTAGTGTCAAGTGTGTATGTTCCTTTCTACACGCGCGCACACACCTTAAACAAAAAAAAAAAATGCACTTGTTAAAGAGTTGTTGTAGTAACTAGGAGGTTCGTTACATATGGTATCAGAGCCCGTTCGACCCGCGACTTGGGATTCGCTATGGCTTCCATGACATGATTTGATTGAGTATACTATTGTTGATCGAGTTGATTGTGTGTGTGTACGTAATCATGGTTAGAGGATGTCGTAGAGGCAGATGACGGGGTGTTAGGGGAGGAGGCATGACGCCTCCAGTAGAATCCACGCCTGAGGGGTCTAACCCCCAGGGAGGTGAGCAAGTTATCGGATAGGAGCAGATAGCAATTGGAGACGTGGTCGAGATGATGAGGTCCTTTCAGCGCATGTCTGAGGCACTGATTATTCGATTGGACAGAGATGAGGCCAGGGCGCCAGCACCAGCTGAGGTTCTGTCGCGCGCACCGACAATTACAAGTAGCATTCACCATGAACTTGAGAAGGTAAAATTTCTCGAGTTCTTGGGTGCCTTGGATGGTGCCTCCGCCTAGGCATGGTTGGAGAATATGGAGAAGTGCTTCACACTTCGCAATTATACCTACAACATGAAGGTTCGCATGGCGGTCTTTCAACTGAAGGGGAGTTCTCTTCTATGGTGGAAGACACTCCTACTGCAGCTGAACATGGTCGTTGAAGACGTGTCATGGGAACTGTTTGAGGAACGGTTCCGAGAAAGGTACCTTTCAGATGAATTCATTGAGCGTCAGCTCAATGAGTTCAATGCTTTACGATAGGGAGGTCATACGATGCCCAAGTACGAGGCACGTTTAATGGAGTTGCTCTGGTATGATCCCCACCTTAACACTGAGAAGCTCAAGGTCAACAGGTTCGTGTTTACCCTTAATGGCAGCCTGCGTGCAAAGGTTAGGATCTTGATGTCTCAAACCTTGCACGATGTCGTCCAAAAGGCCCTCATAGCAGAGGAGGAGCTTATCAGTGGGGGTCAGACAAGGACTCCAGCAAGACCAGCAGGGCAGGGTTCATCTAGTACGCCGCAGCATGAGACACCAGCGAGACATACACCGAGATATCATGGCTTCCAGAGGGGATCCACTTTTTCTACACCCCGACGATCACCGCCTCAGCAGCGGACACCTTATCGAGGACCACAGCACCAGCAGCAGCCTCGCCCGCAGCACCAGCAGTTTAGGCCTGTTCAACAGAACATACTAGGGTTTCAGGCCAGTGGGCAGTCATCTTCTACTTCGGGTACCAGGACTACTGGGCCGAAGAAGGGGTGTTGGACGTGTGGGGAGCCACACTACCAGCGCGACTGTCCTGTGGAGAGGACCAGGGCGTCCGGATCAGTCGAACCCACTACAGTGGGAGATATGGGCAAGACCCATCAGATTCATGCAGCGGTGAATAACCACCAGGCAGAGCACCAGTCGACTATGCTTGAGACGATAGGTACTGTTGCTGACCAGACCCTTAGTATTTTGATAGACCCAGGTGCTACTGAGAGTTTCATTTCTGGTGCAGCGCTAAAAATGATTAAGGTAAAGGCAGTCAAACAGGATGAGTTTAGCTTCGTGGAGATGGCTTCGGGAGACAAACAGAAGGTTGGAGG
>ML790804.1:479571-497789 GCA_009831015.1 Picea engelmannii | reverse complement strand
TTAACCTTAAAAAAAAGGGGACCCTATAAAAATAAAAATAAGGATGTAACCTAAAACCCACTTAAGTAATGGTTTGAGTCTTCTAAAATTTAGGAGGGTAAAGTGAAGAGAGGGATAAATTAATTGAAATCCATGGGTTTTAAAATTGTAAAGAAGAAATAAAATTATTTAACGGGTGGGAGTGTAAAAAGTTATGAATTTAAAAAATAAAATGAAAAGATTAATTAGCGCATTTACCTTTATGGTTTAAAAAAAAAAAGGGGAAAGAAAGGGAATAATAAAAATAGGGAAATGAATCTTTTAATAAATTTAAAGAAAATGATTTTGGAGAAATGTGGGGGATGAGTGACACTTGTAAGACAGAGAATTTTTAGAGGGTTTTCATTAAAACATAAATTAAATGTGATTTAGGGCAAGGGTGGGTCTCAAAAACTCTATAAAAGAAAGGGAAGAGGAGGAAGAAAAAGGTGGGAAGTTAGCATAACGTTACGCTACCAGATTGTGACTAGATTAATTGCTTGTGAGGAGTTGGGATTTTCTCAGCTCAGATTGGAGTGGTAGCTCAGCCTTGCGAGGCGATCTAGGAAGCTAGACTTACCTTCTGGATTTTGTGTGGCCCCTTTACGGCTCGGGGGGCTAAGGGGGAAGCGAAGTACCCCTAGCAATTGGCTGGGAGGTACCGGTGTAGTCTCTACGGTCGGCGAGCAGGAGAAGCACGGAGCGAGAGATGCGGAACAGAGCGCGGGACGTCATCCGAAGCGGGCGAAAGGCAACGGTATGATTTTTATTTCTGGTAGAGTAGAAAGCATTGGATATATGGTTAGATCTGCATGTGTTTTAATGGGTAAACTGATTTGAGTTTCATGACTGAGTTTTATAGCGTGGTTGTATGACTGTGCGTTGATGGTCCTTCCCTTCCTTTTATTTTTAAATTTGTATACTATGTTGATTTTCCTCCACTTGGTAGCTGCGGATGTCAATAACCCTTCTCGGCATTTTTATGGTGATAAAATCTTTGCATTTGGGTTAAATTTATTCTCTGAGGTTTTGTTGTTTATCTATTTTTCTGCCATCTTTGTGTTATAACTCGCTGGAGGATACCCAACAGGTTGCGCCCTCGAACTCTGCTTTTTCTTCTGCATGTGTTGTCTATCTCAGCGTTCCGATTGTCCAAATTTTTCCCTACGATTTGATGTGTATCTCTGTGTTTTCTTTGCATGGCACTTCTTTTCCCTTTAAAAATGACCAGTGGTTACCCCAACGCATGGTGATTATCCCTCTTCTATAGTTGCATTGATTTCGATTTTTTTTTCCGGTGAGTTGCCCTGGGGTATCTGAGTCATCGACATGACTGCCCATTCGACGTTTAAACTTAGTGACAACGTTCCACCTTTCTGGCATTCGTATCTGCGTCTCCAGGTCACAAAATCTTAAGTATGGAACAACATCAATGTTTTTGCCTCAGAATATTAGGCTATCTCGGTGATGTCCTTGTAAATATTATAATAAGGGAAGATTACAAGGGCATTTGAAAACAGGTTGCGCGCTGCCAACAACACACCTGCCAGCGATATCTGGAATCAGAGCACATTTTGACAGCTTATCCTGTTAATTCCTTGGAATCCTACGAGCTATTTTATGAGTAAACTTACACAGGTATGCGAGTTGTTATAAGCCTTCCTTCACAGGTCTCCGTTTTGATGGCACTAATTTGATGCTATGTAAAAAATTTATAAACCTTTGATTGTATAAGAGTAATTGTCCTAAGTTTTAAATTGTGTTGGGCATGTTGTGGTTTGCACTTAATCCTTGAATCAGTTGGTCAAATTCATTGGCTTAGCCGTGGTTTTTGGCGTTTAACAGCGTCGAGTGATTTTTCCTTCTTCCCATCTGTTAGGCCTGGCATCCAGCGCCCGGACTGATCACCAAATCCTAATGCCTGTGGCTTCTGACATCGTACCCCTGTGTGTCCTGCTGGATGGGCAGCATTTCCCTTACACCTGTGTGCCCATTTCCCCTACACCTATGAGTCCTACTAGCTGGGCAACATTTCCCTTACACCTATGCGTCCATTTCCACTACACCTATGCGTCCTGCTGGCTGGGCAAGATTTCCCTTACACCTGTGCATCCGCTGGCAGGATAGTATTTTAGGTTCCCATAACTACTGTTTAATTTAGGTTGCCGTAACTTGTTTCTAAATTTGGGGGTGAAAGTATTTTTAAATGAAATATCTATTGAGTATATTTTGGGCTCTTAAATTTGTAAAGTTTCCACTTTTTAAAAATTATAAATTATAACATACTTTCGAAACTGCTTGTTTTTCTCAATCTTCTTTTAAGAAATGTTTCAACTACAACTTTATATTCATAGAAGTTTTTTTTGAAAGATTGTCAAAAGTTTTTCTTTCCCAAATCAAAAAAGAGGGGGCCTTTGCTGTATGATAGTGGTCCTTATCAAAATAATATTTTCTATAGAGTGATTGTTATCAAAATAGGCTTATATATGTTATTAAGGTTTTTATCAAGGTTTTATCCATAGTATAGTTCTCGTTAGTGGGGAATAACATTATTTTATGAATATTAATAGAAGAAAAAAACAAAAAAAAACTCATTAAAAATTATTTGCAAAAATTGTAGTGTTTAAAATTTTAATGAGAAGACCCTTGTTAAAAAAAGGTATTTTTAAAGAATCATATCTATATATATGGTTGCGTTCAAAGGTGGTTAAAGAATGGTTCTTTTTTGTGTGTGTTCCATTTTAAATTTAAGTTATTATGTTATCATTGAATATTTATTTACAATGTCTTGGAATGAAGCCATCGTTAGTTTTATTCACGATGCTAATATGTCTCCCATTGAATTTAACTTATTATGTTAATGAACGATTATTTTATTGACAATAATGAAGGCCATTATTAGTCAGATTACACTGCTACTCGATTACAAAGGAAATTACTTGGTTGCTAGGGACATGTATTTGGCAGTTCCATTGTTATTAATCACAAACAAAAGATAAAGTCATCATTATTTAATTGCAGTAATATTGTGGTATAGAAGGTGATGATATGGTTGCATTATGGTGATGTCATTGTAGTTTTATTATGAAAATAGTTAGTTAATTTGCAAGTCCTTATATTATAAAGGTAATGATGCTAGCTTTTATGGTAATGATAATGTAACTGTTTTAGACAACATATAAGGAGGAAGGTGATTGTCCTTGTAGGTGGTTATGATGATATAAATTGTAATGTGGTTGATGTTGTGGTAGCTATGTTGAAATTTTACTTCCATTAATCAAATAAATAGTAATTCTTGAGCAAGAACCATGAGTCATTAAGACGTAGTAAATAGGGATATGCAATTAATTACATGTACTTATTTAAGGGAGGGTTGGTAACTCGTCGTTTAATAGAAGTCAAATGGAGTAAATGGTCTGTAATTGATGTCGGAGTTCTTCTGACTTGCATCTCCCGTAGAGGTCGTGGTTTTCCTTGATTTTGTAGTACTTGGTTGTCTTGCATTGCATGGTCTACTTGTGTCAGGCAGGTTGTAGACACCTCCATGTAGCCTTAGTACATAAGTCTGTGTGTGTGATTATGTTCTGTGTAAAGAATCCAGTGTTGTATAAAGAGTCACGGGCCCTTTAAAGGTAGGGTTTCGACTCTTGTGACACACCTGACGAAGATTACTAGTTTCTACCTGAGCAGACGACCAGGAGCCTATCTGACCTTCTCTCTCTTCGGAGCAGAGAACTAAGATTAAACACCCTACTTTCCTGTGCAGAAATAGTAAACTCTACTAATACGGATTCTTCCTGTTGTGTTCGTACCGTGCATAACCCAGTATGTCATTAAACGTTGCAGCTACTTATTGTGCATCTTACGTCTATGGTCGTTTATTTCTTGGAATTACCTGTTGTGCGCCTTATTCCTTCTGGTTTTGTTCATCGTGGTTGCATCTTGATGGTTGTCGGGTGGTGACGTAGATTCAAGTGTGTATGTTCCTTTCTACATGCGCACACACACCTTAAACAACAAAAAAAAAATTGCACTTGTTAAAGAGTTGTTGTCGTAACTAGGAGCTTCGTTACAATCTCTTTGTTTGGTGCGCCCAATAACTCCAAACAATACCACTCACCCTATTCCTAAAACAATGACTCCCCTCCTCCAAGAGCTTGCAGATGTATTTCAACCTTCGGAGGGACTCCCCCCCCTCCCGACACATTGACCATTCCATTCATCTCATCCCCAAATTTGCTTTACCTAATGACCCTACTTATCAATTGGCCCCAATAGAAACAAAGGAAATGGAAAGACAATTGAATGACCTTGTTAACTCTGTCCACATCCAACCGTCATATTCTCCTTGTTCTTCTGTCACATTTTTCATCCCCAAAAGAGATACTTCAGAAATGCGCCTTGTCGTTGATTACTGAGCCTTTAACAAAGCCACAATAAAAACTCATTACCCCCTGCCCTGGATTAAGGAGTTACTCGACACCCTCCAAGGAGATAAGTGGCTTACTAAATTGGATTTGACAGTCGACTACCATCAGGTTCAAATGAACCTAGATGATTTTTGGAAAACAACTTTCAAGACCAAATTTGGTCTTTTCGAGTGGAAAGTTATGCTCTTTGGCCTCACCAACGCCCCAACCACTTTCATGAGGCTCATCAATGACATATTCAGGGAACATTTGGGTCGATTTGTGGTCATATACTTAGATGGCATCCACATCTTTATCTGAACATGGGACACTCACATGCAACATGTCTGACAAGTTCTCCAAATTCTCTGAGAACACAAGTTACAAGTCAAAGAAAAGAAGTCATATTTTGGTCAGACTTCAGTTCCCTATCTCAAATTTGTGGTCATCTCAAAGGGTATTCAACCAAATCCATCTCGCATCTAAGCATTGAAGCACTGTCCACTACCTTCTTCAGCTAGGGAGATCAAAATCTTTCTAGGTGGCATCAATTTCTATTGTAAGTTCATTCCCTATTTTTCACATCTTGCTCATCCTTTGCATCAACTCTCAAATAGTTCTTCTACATTTATTTAGACTAAGAAGAAACTTGTTACTTTCCTCGGGTCAAAGACACCCTTTGCTCATCCCTTGTCTTACACCTACCAGACCTCTCCCAACCCTTTGAGATTGATTCTAATGCCTCACAATATGTTATTGGTGTCGTACTTAAACAAGGAGGACACCCCATTTCTTACCACTCTGAAACCCTATCCGAGGCAAAGAATAAGTATAGAACCTATGACAAGGAATTTTACAGTCTGGTTCAAACGCTCAAGCAATGGAGGCATTATTTTCTAGGTAAAGAAACAATTTTGCATACATACCACCACCCTTTCATTTTCATCAACTCCTAATCAAAGATTCAGGAACAAAGGAACCTTAGATGGGCCTCCTATATTCAACAATTTCACTTAGTCATCAGATATAAGAAAGGAACTTCTAATAAGATGGATGATTTGTTAAGCCGACCTCCCACTCCAGTTCTTTAAATTCTAGAAGTGTGTTGTGCTACCTATGACACAAGGAAGGATCAATATGCTACTGACCCCAACTTTAAAGATAATTGGGGGGCATTACAAACTCCCACAATGATCTGTCAAACCCCCTTCCTAGACTACACTATTCGGGATGGGTTGCTCTATAATTTGAATTTTTTATGTGTTCTACACTCAGAGGACTGCCTCTTGCTCATCATGGAGGCACATGATTCAGCCTATGGGGGTCACTTCGGTACCACAAATACCATCCAACATCTACAACGCCATTTCCATTGGCCTTCCATGCAACCTCAAGTTGAAAAATTTATTAGAGCCTATGCATTATGCTCACAATCCAAGCCGTCCAGCTAGAAGCATGGCTTATATCAACCACTGCCTCTTCCTTCTTTCCCTTGGGAGTCAATCTCAATGGACTTCCTCAGTGGAATTCCAACAACCGAAAAGCAACATGATGCAATATGGGTAGTGGTATGTTTGTTTCACAAAATGGCACTTTTTATCCCATGCACAAAGACTACTCCAACAACACAAATAGCGAAACTTTACTTTCGACATGTCTCAAACAAAGATTCTCGCTTCCTCAACACATTTTGGAAGAAAATATGGGCGCTATTGGGGTACCACCTCAATTTTTCTACTGGATTCCATCCTCAAATGGATGGCCAAACGTAGGTTGTCAACAAGGTCTTGGTTCATGCTCTTCGAACTCACAGTGGGCACAGAAAACAATGGGACAATTACTTGCACATTCTACAACATAGTTACAACAAGCCAACACATTCTTCTACAGGGTTTTCACCTTATGAAGTCTTCTTGGGATTCCAATCAACATCTTCAATCGATGTCCCACTCACTTGGGTTCCTCAAGGTACCTTCCATCAACAATAAGAACAACTCTCAGCACAACGGTTTCTCCAACAAATTTCACAATGCCACATTGCAGTAACAACAACACCTAAATCATCTCAAGAGCATGCCAAGCAGCTCCATGACAAACAAAGGACCTTCATGTCCTTTCAATCAGGGGATCAAGTCTGGTTACACTTGGATAAGAAACGCTTCAAAGGCCACCATCACAATCTTCTTCCAATAAGATAGTGTTTGTATACCATCCTCGACAATATTGGAGAAAATGATTATAGGTTGGATCTGTCACCACAACTGAGAATCCACAATGTTATTAATGTAAATCACTTAAAGTTGTTTGATCCTACACTCTTGGAAGAACCAATCACCATTACTCATCCAGTGGACAACATTCCATATTTCCAACTCCGATTGGCCAAAGGCACTGTACTCGACACCCAAAATCGCTCTACAAGGCACCAGACATACACTTCATATCCGGTAGCCCACCAAGGCCAAAATCTAGCTCAGACAAAGTGGATCAGAACTAAATAATTGCACATCAAGTTTCCTCACCTTCTCATGGAAGTCAGGACACTTCCAGATCTAAACATCGAGGAATTGGGCCAAGGAGGCCACCTAGGGGAACGCCCACCTGGGGCGCACAAGTCAACCACCTAGGCATGACCCATTTTAAACTTTTAATGTTATTTAATTAAGAACATGTAAATAAATGGTTCCCTCAGTATATAATGTGAAATAGGATTGAAATAAAGCATTCTTATTTTTTTCCTGAAGCTATGTGTCACATTTGATTTTTGTTTTCTAAATTTACATTTCACATTTGCTGCATTTTCATTTTTGGGAGTTCTCAGGGTTAGTCAATGCGCCTTTCTTCATGGATTCATCCTAGTTGCTCTATTTTCCATTATTCCACCTTTGAGAGAGAGATTACTCCATTGGCTATCCAATCTCTAAGAGAGAAAATCATTTTCCTGCAAGTTTCTGAGGCAGAAAGGAGGGCTCACTGTCCTAGGGTTTGTTGGTTTTTCCTTTGCTGGGATGAAGTAAGTGCACCCTCCTTTATGGATGCAATGAGATTCTCCCTTTAATCCTTGGGAATCACACCAAGATAGCCACATCCTCTTGGCTACTCTCATATCATCCTGGCATTGTATCTCCATTTCTTGGTCACCCAAACCAATGGTGCGCCCCTATTCTGATTTGCACCCCTGAGGATTTTTTTGTCAAAATATGGACTATGGTTTTTTTGGTCACCTTCTCCAGTAGATAGCCTTCTTGGGTATATCATACTTCATATTGAATGAAGTAATCATTGTTGATACCAAGATGAAGAAACACCTCGAAGTGCTATTTCTTTCTTCCACACTCCCTGCCTGTTTTGATTTTATATATCCCTACAAATACACTCCATATCCTCGAAGATATCTCAATCCATACTCCAATGTACATCTCATTTACCTGAGCACATGCATTTTTTGTATCCAATGTATCTGCCTCGGCTATACTATGAACTAAATCAAGGTGTTCAAAGAAAATCTGGCTTGGTGTTGATGAAATACATCAAGGACCTTATAATATTCCTATATATCCCGAGATCTATCAACTTTGAATCTAAAGTGATCACCTTCTTCAGATTGGTAACAATAGGTGTAGCCATTGGTTTATAGTCTTCCATCCTAAATCTCCTCAAGATATCAATTTTGTACTTCCCTTTCCCAAACAAAATTTCTCCTAATACCTTGCATACTTCTAACGAAAAGAAATAGTGCATCAAGCCAATGTCCTTCATTTCAAAATCACTAGATAAATATTTGTTACACCCGGAAATGATATCTTCTACACCTGTGAGAAATAAATCATCAATGTACAAAACCAGTATGAGTGGTTCTTCCCCAACAAGTATGAAGTACAAGTTAAGACATGCCTCACTCTTGGTAAATCTCATTCTCTGCAATTATCTTTCAATCATGGAATACCACAACCTGGGTGCATGCTTGAGTTAGTACAAGGACTTATTAATCGTACACACATGAGACTCCCTCCCATGTAGCTAAAATCCATGAGGTTTCTCTATGTATACTTTCTCCCAAATAACCACATTGAGGAAAGTTTCTTTCACATCCATTTGATGTATCCTCCACCTCATAAATGAAGAAATATAAATAACAAATTGAATATAGGCATACCTAACGACTGGACAAAAAATATCCTCATATCCCACTCCCTCTTTATCGAAAAAATATCTGACCAGAAACATCGCCTTGAACTTCTTGATGCTACCATCTACAACATGCTTGATATTGTATATCCACCTCAAAATAACAATTGGATTCCCCTTTAGTATTGATATTATGTCCCAAACATCATTCCTCACAATATAGGTGTAATCCTCTACCATGGCATACTTCTGTACCTGTTAATCTATTGCTTCCTAAAAAATGGAAGGCTCAACATCAATGTTGCTACTCATAATATCCATATAGTTTGGAAACTTCTTTGGAGGGTTCTGCTATTTTACAACACTTCTAGGAGTCTCACCAATATTATTCAATCTTTGTAATAGCCACATGGGTCTCTTGATAGAACTAGAAGAGGACAACTCCTCCTCCCCAACTAAAGTATAAACTATTGACTTATTCTCATCCTTAGAAACTTGTTTCTCCTCATCCTCTATCACTACTTATGACTCCCGATATCTTCTAGACTCCTAATATTGGTGCGCAGTGGGAAGACTTGGGATTTAACAATAATTCATTGAAAAAATCCTAGGATATCGACCCTTTCAGCATCACCCACAAGCAGGTGAAGTCTCACACGAGATATATATGGGAACTGTAGGAACCATGTTTCCACAATCATGAAGGAAGGGGACGCATTCATCAGAACCATTACACTTATCATTTGTTCATTATATCCCTTATCATGTGTGCAGAAACATCAAAACATATAACATATTCATATTAACAAAACATACTTTATATGCACGCAATAAATTGAACAATAAATACATCATAACACATCATGACATAGTTACATCAGGATTTAATGTGGTTCACCCAAGATGGGATGCATCCACAACAACCGACTTCTTGTATTATTATTCAGAATCATCTCTTACAAAAACTATGCACTGCGCTCATACATTATTCCCTTGTTGTTCTCCTATCCTTCTATCTATATCTCTTTAGTCTTACATTAGTGCATACAGTGCATACTTAGCTCTTCTTAATTTCTCTCCTACTCTCATATGCTACCTTATAACCCAAAAGCCTTACAAAATTATACAATTACATTAGGGCTTTGCCCTTTTCGATGGACCAAAAGTCATAATGTCTTATAAGTGTTTTCCTCCTTTCGTGCATGCTCATCCTGAAAGTGTGCCCACTTCCTTTCCTTCTTTTTCATGCAATGTTCAATTCCCAAAAGTATTCCAAAAAATTCATGTCCCAATAGGCCCCCAACACACATCTATGGCTTGTCTCAAGCCACTTAGGCCTTTTGTTGCACTCCCTTCAATGTCAGAATGAGTTTCTCAAAAGTCTTCTTTGCAGTTTTGATCTTCTCCTTTGCTTGTACTTCCCACACCACAATCTTGTTTGTCGTATGTTCCATAATAGGGGTCTTCAACTTCTCTTCACTATCTTGCGCTAGTTGTCTTACGATGCCTTGCACTGCAACAACTTCTCCATTCACCCTGAACAGTTCATCCTACAGTGACTCAATATTTTTCACAAGAGTCTGTTGTTTAAATATGATTTGGTTTATCTCTTTGTTCAACTACCTATTCTCAATTATTATAGTCATGTTCATTGTTGGTGGTAGAGATTTCATTGTATCTTTGATTTTCCATGCCTTCTCCTACACATTTTGTAACCTTTATTCCAACACTTGTAATTTTTCATTATTCAGCAACTAATTCCATACTTCTATGCTTTCTTCATATAGCTTCACATAGTATTCATCAAAATTCGTAATTCTCTCCACAATGGTCATGGTCGTTTTCTCCATTTTCCCTCTTTCTTCTAGTGGAGTACTTGGTGTAGTGCAAGCTTTCAAGTCAATGGTATTAGCATGGAAGCCATGAACAACTTCATTGATATTCATCACTTCCTTTTCCAATGGGGAATCTTCTTCCATGTACACTTCTGATATATTTCTATATAGTTCTTATACTTCTTGATGCCATTTGGCTTGTATTTGTTCCACCTTGTCCTACTCTTGCACTAGTCTACTATATTCAACATGTGGCATTACATTTTCCTTGTTCACTTTAGCCAACTCCATCGTATTTAACTACACATGAAATTGAATTTCATGTGTTACACTTGACTGCAAGTTGTGTAACACATTTACCAATAAATGACATAACACTAAGTCAATCTGACTTAATGCTTACACATGTTGCTACATCTCTGTGATGGGGAACTCTATAGCCCCTGTTGATATCTTCATTATCTGTCACTCTGCTGATGTTGATGGTATTTGTGATGTTTTTGGATGTGACTTTGTTGTCTTGATCGTACTCTCATTTTGTTCTTCTTCTCCCATTTTTACTGATGTTATTTGGGTGGAGTCCAAAAGATGATGTAGTGTGGCTATCTATGCCTCCATGCTCGAGTGCATCTCCTCCTCTTTTTTTGTAGCTTGCCGAAATGATTTTTTTGTTACTTCCTTTACTTGATCTTCGATTTTCTCTAATTATTCCTCATTCAAGGCTTGGATGGATACTTCTTTGAAGGCTTTCCTCTTCTTATGCTTGTCCATTGATCACTCGTTGAGATGTTCTTTTTTATTTTTTCCAACGGGCGTTGTTGTTTCTTGTGTTTCACCTTCACGATTCCCTTGTTCTCCTTGTTCATGTTCCTTTTCTTGTTGATCCTTTTGTGGTTATTCTGTCTCCTTCTGCATGGTTTATGTCTTTGGGATTTTCCACTCATTTTCCCAGTCATTGACAATCTGGAGGATGTCTTGTTCTGTCAACTTGTAGTGTGTCGACAACCATTGTTGATCCATATTCTTTTTTTCTTGAACATACATATGGTTCATTCTTGCCTTGAATAATGCTATATATTTATATGATTCCACTATATTTAGTTGAATCTGCGTTGTATCCTCAATGCATTATCAAATTATCTCCTTGTAGACATAAAAGTTGATGTTGTTTTTTAATTGTCTATTTTTGTGCATGATATGATGGAAGGACACATATCTGGCTTCCAAGTATGGTTTTTGCATACCCTCCAGAAACTGCCTCTCTTCTGGCTCCCTCCATGCAACCAATGCTATCATAATTAATTACCACGAATAACGGAACTATGTTTCTTTCTCCTGTGCCTCCCTGTAGTCAGTTAAAATCTAATTCACGAGAAATGTCGCCCAGTTCATCATCACTCCTGTTGTGCAGTTTTCTGTTAATGCTATAACTTCTGTTGGCACATGGTCTCTTCGAAACTTCCTTAATATATGGCAAACCAACACCTGCATCACAAATCTTAGAGTATCATCATTGATGCTTGCGACATCTAGTTCGCGTGCTCCTATGAATGTGCCATATTTTCCTTCATTCTTTTTTCTAAGCCAGTTTCCTATGAATGTGCCATATTTTCCTTCATTCTTTTTTCTAAGCCAGTTTCCTGTGTATTGTCTATGAACAATGGTATAGGGCATTCTCCTACTAATGGCTATCTTGTAATCTACACAAAAAATTGTGTGTCGATCAATACTGCCTTGTCCAACCATAGAAATCCTTCGTGGAAAAACATAACAATAACTTGACGCAGATGTTGATCTCTCCACTTCTACCAAAATGAAGTATTTCCAATAGGTCTAGTATTCATTTTATTTGCAATCCTATGGCCCATTCTTCTGGATTGAATGTGATTATAAGTGAATCTAGTTTGAGTGATGAGCATAGGTAATTCTCTAGTGATAACTCTGGAAACTTTTTTGGATCAGTCACGTGATAGTCTGAAAACCTTAGGTTTCCTATGAATCTTAGCATATCTCCTTCGACAGTGACTCCATGTGAAATCAGTGATGCAACCAAGTCATACTTCACCTCTTTTTGTAGTTTGACTAGATTTGTTGTAGGCTTTCTAGATGGTAAATATGCTCTAGGAAAGTTTACCGGATATGATTTATCTTCTCTCCTCATTCTTTCGTGCATCAGTGTTGATGTCTGCTTACTGCATGACTTCTTCCTTCCTGATGTTGATGCTCCTCCCTTTGGCAGTGCCATGATTTCCTAAACCGTGGCTTTGTCTACAACACACTTGGCTCTATTCTTATTAAGCTTTGGGCCTTCTTTGGCTCTCTTTTCTCTGCAAATGTTTATGCAACAATAACCCTTTCTCATTACCCTTCATCTTCTTTTATAGCTTGTTTCTAGTTGTTTCATAACTCTTCACTCCCAAATTCTCAGTTTCATCTCACTGTATTCACATTCAATTCTGTCCATATTCTTTATTAAATTTGTATATTTCAACGAATCATGGTCTACATTTTTCATCCTATCAAGATCTTCATTGCTTCTTTTCATTTATGACTATGCATTCACACCGTCTTCCGATGATATTTGCTCTTTAATGCATTTTCGCATCCTGTGTGTATTTTTTTATCTCGGTTATTCAATCCTCCTTTCTGTGTGCAATTCCATTCTCCTTTCTTTTCGCATCATTTTCTTAATCATCTTTGACTGTTTGAAGAATGTCTCATTCAAAACTTCAATTCTCTCTTGTCTGGTCAAATGTTTATTATAACATGCGTCCAACTCTTTTATTGTTTTTTATTTTCTTTATATTTTCCTCTAAAATACAATATAATACAAATGCTATAATACACTTAATGCTATATATATATATAGACACGCAATGTGCTTCAAGTTTTCTAATAAGTTTGGCAAGTAGAAACTTCAAAAGTCAAACAAAATTTTGTTATTAATCATTTTATTAATCTTATATTATAATATGACACAACTCAAAGGTTCTAAGGTAAGAATATTTCCTTGGGTGTAGTTGAGTGTAAATTAATTGATACACAAAGATGGGAAGCTAAAACACTTATTCAATGGTTAGATTTCATCTTTTATAATACATAATCTGTGTTCATTTATAATTTTTTCTATAAAATTGTTTTTATATAAAGAAATGAAAAAATGATTCCCAAATTTGAAAAAACAAAATATAAGATTGCTCGTAACGTTCTCTAATTGTTTTTATATTAACATATAAGAAATGAAAAAATTATTCTCAAATTTGAGAAAAAAAATATAAGATTCGGTAGGTGCTCATAACGAGTAAAGCTTGTTTATCTGAAGTAAGAGTCGTTTATTTTATAATATTTGAAGCCTCCTAAATGTATAATATTTAAACTGTCCTAAATCTATACTTTGATGTTAATTTCTTCGTTTACAATTGGGTAAGTAAAACTTCAAAATTTCTATTTGATTATGTGATAATTGAAATTTTTAATTTTTATTTGATTGAAGGGTAATTTTTTTTGTATGCATGTGTAATGGCTGGTTGAACCTTAGATGTGGCTACTATATGGAGGGAAGATGCAATTTTTATTTTTAATAATTATAGAGAACAAAATATAAATTTATTATAGTTGCAACCCTCTCTCTATTTGCATCTAAAAGTTTTGGGATTTGAGTCATTGGTACCAAACTTTTTCAATTAGTTGAAAATTATTTTGGGAACGTGGGAGTTTCAACATCAAGAAAATGGAAATTTGGGAAGTATTAAAAATTTTTAAATTTAAATTGTATTAAATTAAAATGTAAATATTTTTATTCCATTATTACAAATACATCATTTATTACAAATATTTTCATTATATTTATTTAAAATATCATTTTAAAAAAAGACTAAACTACATTAAATATTATTTTAAAAATTATTTTAAAAATTATTTAAGTAAAATTTTCTCATAATACTCACTTTATAGTTGTTGATATGGAAACTTTTAGTGCATGTATGTTTTTCAAGACTAAATATGAAGTCCAATAAATTAATACCTTATATGTATTTTCAATTTTGTTTCTCATTTTCTAATTATTAGTGCAAATTAAATTAGTAATTTTGATATTGTAATTTTTGCAACATGAACAACTTTATCATTATCTTGTTACACTAGGAGCAAAGTTGTTATAATTAACTTTATATTTTATTAAAATAAAATTTAACTCTGAATTGTAATCTAAAATATCATTATAATCCAAAATAGTTTTACTCTTTGGAAAAAACTTCTACTCTTTTAAACACTCAAATCCATGTTTCCAAAATTCCTAAACAAGTAAAACATAGAAATTTATCTTTGGATTTGTTTTTAAGCATCCATGTGTTTGTGACTATGACATATATTGGTTAGACTTGTGAGTGCTCACAGATAGTGCTTGGATACCCGGCGGGAAGCTCGATTAGCATGTTGACAGCCCACGGTAAAGTCCTGTAGCTAGAACTTTTTGGAAAAATACTAAAAAGGGAGTGTATTTTTCTTATTTTTTTTTATTTTCTAGCTTCGAATGTGTAAGGGTATAAGTTAATGATGTTAGACCTCCTATAGGTGGGGAAGAAAATTAGATTTGTGGTTATACTTGTTGGGATGAGTTATAAATGTAGAATTGCTCTCTAGTATGTTATAAATGTAGAATTTCTCTCTAGTATGTGAATATAATTTTAATTAAGATACTGAATGCCCAAGATATTTGAATGCCCGTGTGTATACTTGTTGGTATTGTGGTCAAGTTTTGTTTGAGAAATCCTATGAAATAAAATAAGCCTCTAAGAAGTAGACCTTATGTGATATGACAGTATGAAACGGGCATTCTTTATATTTCAGAAAGAAATTTAAACCTTCGGAATGTTATTTGATTGTAAAATTTAATGGTCGTGTGTACTTTTGTTTATAGAAAAATTCAGTATATTCAATTATATGTGAAACACAATTAGAGATTGAGATTGTTAATAGAGAAACCAGTTATATCTAATTATATAAGAAACACAATTACAGATAGAGATGTGAAAAATCTTGAAATGGATATGAGATTATGATTACTGTGAAAGTCATGGGATTAAGAATTACCTTTGCTTTAAAAAAACCCTTTTGAGGATTAGTAGTGAAGTTAAGTGTAGTTTTACACTTTTTTTAGGACACCATTGCAAGTATACCCTTTTCAAAGGAGATCAAATGGGGGTTGAGGTGTTCAATCCCAAGATGTTAGATTTTTCTTTGCAGCCCTAGCATTATCCATTTTAGTGTTACATTACATAGTAAAGAAACCAAAATTCTTTAAGGGAATGGGTTAATTTGTAAATTCAATTGCCTCGGGCCAAAACATAGCTACAAAAATAGATCTCTTCAACTTCGGGTGTGGAAATAAAGGAAGAATGTTTTATTTACCCATCCATGTAATAGGTTTTCATCACTGAATTAGACATGGCGTAAGATAAACTTATCATTCTCTGGTCATGACCATGGTTAGGTTAAAATAAGGTTATTCATGAGGTCATGTATTCCATCCTTCTACCCATCAAGAGACTCTCTATGCCACCTCCAACAAGGGTAAGAATGCTCAACCTTCCCCTACAATTATGGGTTTTGTTCACTAAGTAGTATAGAAAATAGGTTGGGGAAATTCCACTNTACATATGCCCACATTTTTATGGATATTAATATCAATACATAATTCCCCCATAATCCCCGAAGAGATCAAAATTGTGAGAAACATTACACATAAACACAACATTCCAATGACCTTCCAAACTATCATTAGGTGGTTCCCCGAGAGATCAAGATTGTGTGGAACATTACACATGAACACAACATTCCAACAACCTTCCAAACTATCATTAGGTTGTCTTTAGGTATATGGACTTTTTCAATTATGACACATTGTATATCATTTCAGTATGTGGAAAACGAAGGGTGTTGCATAAGATATTAGGGAAAATCCACACTTTTAGATAAGATAATGTAATGAAGGAGCACGTTCAAACAATGAAACTCTAGTTATACTAATAGATACTATTGCGAAGAAGCACCATAATCCTTACCCCTAGGTTAAACGAAAGAAGTGAACCGTAATTAGAGAATCAATCAAATCTTCTCTTACTAAGAAATCAACATAAGTAAAATATAAGGGAGAATGAACAATTGTCCCCTCCTATCTTAATAAGGGAAATCACAACGCTTAGACCTGAAAAGAAGACTACAAGAAGTAACTATGAGCGCAATCCAACTTTGATTTTCTTTCCACATAAGAAAAATATAAGAGAGAATTAACCAGTGACCCCTCCTATTTTAGTAAGGGAAATCAGAACACTTAAACATGGAAAAGATACTCCAAGAAGTAAGGACGAGTTAAGTTGTTGGTGACATGGATGCTAGACTTATTAATCTCCCCTGCCATAAAAAATTGTCAACAACTCTCCAACTCCTGCATTAAATTCTTCCCTCCTTCTTCTACATTCTTCTATGTACCTCGATTCTTCTGCGAGTTAGTGTGTTCGTGAAGCTTCTTCTGTTGTCTTAGAAAAATACTCTGTTTTGGTAAATGCAAGCAGCTGCTCTGTTTTTCTGTAATGAATGAATGCTGCAACTCTGTTTTTCTGTAGCGCTGCTGATACTTTGTTTTGAAAGAGATGTACTCTGTTTTACTCAGATATAAACTGTAAGGCGTTTATTCCTCTTTTTCTGTGGGCAATTTGTAATTAGATGCGTTTGAACCATCAAACTGGTATCAGAGACGAGTGAGAGACGCAGCGAAGCAGAAAAGAACTGGGCTCAGGTTGAGGTGAATTTGGTCACGTTCTTGGTGCCTTCAGAAACGGCGTGCTTAGCTAGCTCGCCTGGAAGAAAAAGCTTAACAACAGTCTGCACCTCCCTAGAGGAGAGCGTATCCCTCTTGCCGTAGTGAGTAAGCTTCGAGGATTCTACCGCCACTTTCTCAAATATATCATTAACAAACGAATTCATAATAGACATTGCCTTGCTGGAGATGCCAATGTCAGGATGCACCTGCTTCAGCACCTGGGACAGAGTGAGCGGTTTCTAGGAGACAATTGCAGGGAGCGACAGCAGGGAGCGGATTTGAATAGTTGAGCCGTGACATTGCGTGAAATATAGTTCTCACAGCCATTGTGGGAAACCTCGATTCCCTGTGTTTTCAGAAAACTGAGGCTGCAACGCCTAGAGATTGAAAAAGGAAAAAGAGGAAAAGCAGGCAAATTTTATTTTTAAAAAATCATGGCAGGTGCAACTGGAAGCATTTTACAACCCCAGATTCCATTTTTTAATGGAAAAAATTATGACTACTGGAGTATCAGAATGAAAACCCTGTTTTGTTCCCAGGATGTTTGGGATTTGGTTGAAAATGGGTTTCCTGAACCAGCAGACCAGCAAGCCTATCAGGCTCTTTCACAAGCTGAGAAGGATTTGTTGAAGGAAAATAAGAAGAAGGATTCCAAAGCATTGTTTTTTATTCAGCAGGCAATGGAGGGATCAATTTTTCCTAAAGTAGTTGCTGCTACAAGATCAAAACAGGCATGGGATAGTTTGCAAATAGCATACCAAGGCACAAGCAAGGTAAAGACAACAAAATTACAAATGCTTAGAAGAGATTTTGAAAACTTACAAATGAAGGATACAGATTCAATAGATTCATTCTTCACTCATGCAATGGAAATAATAAATATGCTTAGATCATATGGAGAAACAGTTGAAGATCAAAAGGTTGTAGAGAAAATACTTAGAAGCTTACCTACAAAGTTTGATCCAGTTGTAATAGCCATTGAGGAATCCAAAGATCTCACTCAGCTAT
>ML790804.1:456492-476382 GCA_009831015.1 Picea engelmannii | reverse complement strand
GTAGCTTGGATGATAGAAAAAGCACTTCGGGGTATATCTTTCATCTAGGATCGGGAGCTATCTCTTGGGCTTCACAGAAACAACCAATTGTGGCACTCTCATCAGCTGAAGCAGAATATGTAGCAGCCACATCAGCAGCTTGCGAAGCAGTATGGATGAGGAGAGTACTTTCAGATTTGAGGCATCCACAAGAAGAACCTACAAAAATTTATATTGATAATAATTCTGCAATCGCTTTATCTAAAAATCATGTCTTTCATAAACGGAGCAAGCATATTGATACACGATACCATTTCATTCGAGAATTGGTAAACAATGGTGACATATATCTTGAGTTTTGCAGGTCCAAAGAACAACTAGCAGACATTTTCACAAAGCCGCTTGCAAAGAATGTTTTTGAGCATCTACGGGAGGAGATTGGTATTGCAGACATACATGGCAGTGAAGATTAAGGGGGAGTGTTGGTGACGTGGATGCTAGACTTATTAATCTCCCCTGCCATACAAAATTGTCAACAACTCTCCAACTCCTGCATTAAATTCTTCCCTCCTTCTACATTCTTCTATGTACCTCGATTCTTCTGCCAGTTAGTGTGTTCGTGAAGCTTCTTCTGCTGTCTTAGAAAAATACTCTGTTTTGGTAAATGCAAGCAGCTGCTCTGTTTTTCTGTAATGAATGAATGTTGCAACTCTGTTTTTCTGTAGCGCTGCTGATACTCTGTTTTGAAAGAGATGTACTATGTTTTACTCAGATATAAACTGTAAGGCGTTTATTCCTCTTTTTCTGTGGGCAATTTGTAATTAGATGCGTTTGAACCATCATAAGTCCTACTTTGATTCTTTTTGCTGGAATCCAAGAGATTACTGGTTGTCACACGAGACTTTCAAAAATATTGAAATAAATTTAAAGTACAAGGAAGGTGATTTACAATAACCAGCAACCACCTTCGAAGATATGCCCAAGATCAATAAGAAGATATGTAATAAAATTCTCCGGAGAATAAAAGAGAAACCCTTCTTCTAGAATGTCATCCTACTTGATTCAACACTATAAAGGAAACTTAGTTTAATATGTATTCCTTCTCTATTTTGATTCTTGATAATTTATCATCATTTACATATGGAGTTTCAGAATGAAAGAAACATAAATAGAAAGTTGGGAGATTGCAATACAAATCATCATTATGCTATTTTTTTTTCAACACTATCATGGAAACGTAGTTTAATATGTATTTCTTGCATTTCGATTCATAATAATTTATCATCATCATTTACATATGGAGTTTCAGGATGAAAGATAGATAAATACAAAGTTGGGATATTTCAGTAGAAATCGTTATGCTAATCTTTTTAAGCTGGAAATAGTTACCTTCTATTAACTGAAAACATACCAGGACATAATCGTCCTCTGGATGCAAGAGTTTTTAACAAAGGAAACAAAGTACGGCACGAGTATTTTAAGTGTCAAAATATGATTGCCAGAATGCTAAAAATTTGGATAGTTTATACAGAGAATAATGTTTATCATCTTGACCTAGCTAGTAAGTATTCATTCCCCAAGTGCATTCTCGTCTCTTTGTTGCGGGGATGGGTCGGCCAGAACTATTATACTGGGTTGCGGTCCTAGAACTTGGTTGTAGAGTTCTCCTAGTCGAATTTCCATTTTCTCCTCGCAGTATCTTTTCTTTGCCATGTCCCTACAGAGGTCAAATATAAGCTGCGACTGGTCTCAAAACAAGTAGGGAAGCGATTCTTCCATTCTCTGCAAGGAGGGATGCGTACTTTGCTGTTGAAAATCCTCAGTTTCATTGCGCCTTCGCTCCTCCAAATTGGGCTCATTGTTTTGCACTGGTTCTTTCCAGGGTAGGCCTTGAGACCTCCTCAGGAATTTGAGGAAGCTCTTCCTCAGATATTGTGAAGCCGTACCGTTCCTCTTCCTAGCGAACGTCGGACGAAGTCCCCTTGACTTTGTGAGGTTCGATGGGATGATGAGCCAAATCAGAGCTGGTTGAAGAGGGTCAGACATAGCGTCTTCTTTGGTAAGAACTTCGAGTAGTGCCACTACTGTGCTTAGACCTAGCTGTCTCTTGAGGCATGATGCATGCCGAGGGACGATTCAGAGTGCATGAAAGAGTATGCCTGGAGCAATGGGAGAAAGAAGGTGAGCCAACAGACAAGAATATGAGTTTTTTCTGACCAATGGAGGTTAAAATGGATAGAGGTGTTAAGATTATAGTCAACAACAAGATCAAGAAGGAAAAAGAATACGAGTGGAAAAGGCACGATAACAAATAGAGATTAGAGTTTTCAATATCCCCTTAACCATATGTTAACCATATGTTTGTTGTTTTCTGAAAAACTGTCAAAATTGTTATTTTTTGAAAACTAGTAACGTGTCAAGAAAATATTTAGAGGGTTTAGAATGCTCTCTCAACTCTAAAAAAAAATAACAGAAAATGAAGGCTTCTGGTAAATTGGTGGTTTGACCACAAACTCATCTAGTAGTTTCATCATGACCACAAACTATTCTTGTGGTTTCAGAATGACCACAAACCTAATATTAAGCATAAGTTGATGTATTCTACTAAATGTCATGGTTTTAAGTTGACCATAAACTAACAAGAGGTCAAGGCTCAAAAATTTGAAAGAATAACTTCATATTTTCTGCTTAATTGGTGGTTTCAAGATAAAAAAAACTATGAATGGTTTTAGAATTACCACAAGCCATATCAAAAATAATATGTTCAAGAACAAAATTGCATACCAAGAACTAGGATGGATACTTGATCTTCTGTTCAGAAGCTCTAAAAACTTAGAACCTGACTCAAAAATTTAAATTTCCCCCTGTGAAAAAAAAATTGGTTAAAATTCCTTTGACCATAATTTTTATGATTTCCCCAATGCATACATGATATTTCATATGTCCTTCTATTTTCTTTAATCATAACTAATGATAGATATCTGAGCTAATATGATAGTACTTTTATACCTACATGTGGTTCTGGGCATGCATATTCTTATAGGACATGCATATTCTTATAGGGCATGCATATTCTTATATCTATATAGGATTCAGCTTAGACTATTAAAATAGTTCAAAGTGACTAATATGTAAATACATAGAATACTCATAAATATATAAGGATAGTCACAGATTGCCTTTAGTGTTATTCTGGCAGCATCCTAATTTTCCCTTAACACTCAACTTTGAAGTTATCTTCAATAAGTTCACCCTTAAAGATATAAGTCTCAAAACAACTCATCCATCAAGGAGGTCGGCCATGATTCCCTGGTTTGGGAGGTCCAGTCTGAGAACGACCAACACAATGCATATATAAAAAAAAAAGGGGCCTGGAGGCTCCAACTTCAAATCTGAAGGTTAAGGGTTGACCTTAACCATGTATGTATTGGTGTCGCATCTTGCAAGGGTAACATGATCATATGTATGAATGATCCACTTTGAGTAAGCTCCATGGAAGTTGGGTCATATATCAGACACCTCTGAATTATAGTGTGGCCAGATCTTATTTGGTGTTTGAAAGGAGTTAAAATGGATGAATTGGGTTGAAAACTCGGCACCTATAAGATGCCTCTTTTCCTATTGCAATATATAACAACCTCTCATCCTGGAAATGTTTGTCTCTCACAGATTCTCGAAATAGTGTAGGAGACACCAATACATCTGAACCAATAGTGAAATACTTGCAATGCATTACCCAAGTTATCAATACTAGTAAAATTGAATAGAAGTCAAGGACCCCTCAATTGAATTTACATATTTTTTTTAGCAAGTTGTTGATTATAATACTTCAATTTTATGAACACATCTTTATACAAGAACTATGTATTCTAGTAATGGAAGTGACCACGCCCTTTAACATTGGTATATTTAATCCTCTTCAATCTCAAACACTCAATATAGGTTCCACTTTTAACCAAACTGTGTTGTATATTGTCCTGGTATTCTCTATTTTGCAACATATTATCTGTGTGATGAGTTGTTATTTATATTTTTATTTAACATTTTTATGCCGTGCAATCAACCAAGTCATGGAATATCTAAACCAGTGGTAGACATGAGATGCCAATTTCAGGGGGCCATGGTCCTACAATTTCTTAGAATTGTGTGGGCTTGCCATCTCGGATTTGGGCCAATTTTCCTGATGATGAGTCTCAATGCATTTGGGCCAATTTTCCTAATGATGAGTCTCAATGAATTACTGTAGTCACTGCTTGTGTTCCAAATCTATTGATTTCATGTGATTACTTAAATCCTGACGAGTTTAGAGAGCTTTCTTTTAACATAAAGTTGTATGATGTTTATAGATTGAGTTTGTTGGACATGCTCTGAATGTTGTCGATTCCATTGTAGTAGAAAATTTCCACCAGCTCAAATGCCTCGGCTCCTCCTGGTAAATCATGAATTATTATTTTGTCACACGCCTTGCCTGACCAGAGACTCCTAGCTACCTGGTCGTGGGCTGAAGCATGCATGCCATGTAGCCACACGAAAAAACTGACGGAGTCTGCCATGCCTGGTTGTGGCCTAAGGCATGCATGCCATGTAGCCACACAAAAAACCTGACGGAGTCTGCCATGGTCGCGGCCCAAAGCATGCATGCCAAACAAATATCAATGATCGTATATTAATCAATTTTTAAATAAAATTTGTTTAGAAATTAAATAGTTGAAATAAAAGAACTTTTAAAGAAACTTTAGCCATGTTATTTTTTATATTAAACCATAAGAAAGGTCAAACGCTATATACATTAACATTGAAATGGAAACATTAAAAAAAAATAAAAACTGAGAGATTAATACTATAAAGGGTACTATTCTAAATATTTAAATTTATGAAAAACAATTTTTCTAGATATTGATCTGTAAATGTATAAAACATTTAATGAGAATTTAAATTATAGAGGAATTGAAAACTTATGGAAAAAATATGAGTGAGAGATTAATGTTCTAAAAGGGTAATATTTTATATATATGAAAGTAAATTTTTTTTGTTTGAAAATTCGTTGTTAACATGAAATTATGTAGATCCTACCCTATCCGCATAGTGCTATGTCTATTGTCTCAAAATGTTTTATGAAATTATGTTTTTTCTTTAGAATAGCATGTATTGAATGTTCAAGGTGGAGATAAATAACTAAGGTCTTGTTTTTAATTAATTATCTCAAGATCATGAAATTGTTGTTGTATCATTGGGAGCAGTGCATGCCAAAGCCCTTGCTTCACTTGGGCCAGACGAGATCAAGCCAGTGACGTCATTTCTTGCTGAAAATTCTCTAAAGGCCAGGTATTTTCCGTGAACAAAACTTAAATATATACTTGGTTCCTGAGATAAGATGATTGAGCTTGTTTTGTGGTATTTAGCAAGGATCTTTTTTGTATATGAAAAATTCGGTGTTAATAAGTCACCTGTAGGTAAAGATTAAGATGTCTTTTAGCCCTACTTTCACTGCAAAATTTTAAAAATTTAATTTAACATTGAGGACATTACTCTTGCATTGTTTTCACCACACTCACGTTCAGCGAAATTCTTATGTGTAAAGGAGAGAGTGAAATTTCTAAATGAAGCAATTCGCAATTGGATAAATTTTGTGTTCACTTGTCATCCAGAAAGCGGGATGGAATGGAAATATCAACTTCTAGCACGTTTTCCATGGAAATTTAGTGGAATTTGGATCTCAAAGTCACAAAGCTTCGAATTTCGTGTACACTAGCTCCCAAAGATTTGATTACAGAAAATCAAGAGAAACCGTACATCCATATTCTCACTTACCTTAGCTTGTTCAGTTTTTCTCTTTTGAGACATATTCACATAGTTCCCTTTCTTTCTCTCTAAGCTACCCTCACATTCGGAGCCTCGCAGATCGGCAGCATGACACTGAAGCTAAAGCACGCTACTCACTTGATGGCAGTGTCCCCCTCATGCAAGATCACAACAATTCCTCCTTAGGTGCCCAACATTTGAGTTATATGGAGGCAATTAATATGGAATAATAGACTGACCATCCTCGGTGGCGATGGTCAAAATGGCAGGTAACACTAGAATTTGGGCGTGCAACTAGACTAGAAATTTGGCAACAAACCCTTAAGACTCACGAGACTTCCATGGAAATGGGGGTTCATGGCAGTGAGAGGGAGGGAGAGAAAAGCTATATTTCATGGTGGTGAGAGGGAGGGAGAAGCTACGTGTAATAAGGAAAACAGGGAAGGAGAAGTTACCTGTAAAAGGAGGACAACGAAAGTAATGCATCGACAGTGGAAAAAGACTCACGAGACTTTCGTGGAAATGTGGGTTCGTGGCAGTGAGAGGGAGGGAGAAGCTACATGTAATAAGGAAAACAGGGAGGGAGAAGTTACATGTAATAAGGAGGACAACGAAAGTAATGCATCGGTAGAGGCAGGCTTAGGAGCCTTACAACTTGAATGATCTGAAGAATATAGAGGAATAAAGGCTGCAATCGTAAATATAGGTAAGCTAATATTATTTGTATTATTACATATTATTCATAAAATTGAAAGCACAAATAGACATGGTTAATGTCTTTTACGAATATGGCTCTATAATTGTTACAACCATTCATTAAATAGCACTTAAATTGCTTCAGATCAGTATTGATAGCTTCATTGATTTAACTCTATATTGTTGTGATACAAGTTCCCTGTTAGTACTAAGTTGAAATTTTTCCATGCCAAACCCCAAGGTCACATGGAGGGCTACCAATTGAAATTTTTCCAGACCAAACCCCAAGGTCACATGGAGGGCTATGAGTCTCACCTGCCCAAACCACCAGGGCATGCCATTATTTACAGAGATCTCTCAAGCGATGGCAGGATTTGAAAGTGACCAAGTGACGATGGAAGGGCAAGTGACCATGTGACAATGGCATGATTGGCAGGATAGGGTGGGACACAGCGTGGTCGGCAGGGGGATGCTAACCATGGGACGAGGATGAATGTGTAGGTAATAGTCGACTAGGAATTCATGTAGAAGGCCAAGGAGGATGCAATCACGACCATGTTGAGGAATGATTGCAAGTCAAAAGAATGTTCCTGACATTCAAAAGATCGAAAGAGAGAAGCACCAGAAGCACCGAGAGGAAATCTGGGAGATTTCAAGTCTTGTGAGAATCGAAAGAAATATGAAACGGCTGACTCTGGTCAACCACCCAAAAGTCCTAACTACGTCAAGGGAAGGTCAACCACAGCAGAATGAAAGTGAGGCATCGACCGTGGAAGAATTTTTGCTGTCGGTACAGGCATGCTAAGGATCCTTACGAGTAGAAGGATCTGAAAAATATAGAGGAACAGAGGCTGATACAGTTGGAGGGAAGGGAGTATGTGTTAATCATTATTCAGTTTGTAAGAGTATATTTCAATTCTGATTCAATTTGTAAAAACTTTGGTTCAACTATCACAAAAACTATATCACATTTAATGTAAAATATATCACATTTAATGTAAAAGATCACATTTAATGTGAGAGAATTAATGCTAGTCTTAGTTCTAGCATTACCTGCCTTCAATCAAATTTATGATCAAATGTGTGATTGAGGGGGATTTTAAACTAATATATTGTTCGCATGTGCCTAGGAAGAAACTAAATAAAACCCTCATACGATTTATGAAAACTTTACTTTAAAACAAGAAAAGAATATTGGGTTTAGTGTCAAACTAATGAAAACAAAATTCGATTACCATATTCCCTGCAGCTCGAAGGGGAGGAACTAATAATAAATTTATATGGCAATCAACTATTTCAACATACCAGGCCTTGGAAATGATGTCATGTACCTTTATCTATTTTTAAAGGGACGTTTATAAAATCATGGAGCATGAGCAAATCACTATCTTCACTGGAAATCAATCTTCCATTCTTCATTCTTTCATTTTGATTTAATTATATTTTTCAGAGATACAAAGATTGCTTCATTCAGTCAAACTGTCACCCACTAGTCCAAATGGCTTGGGGTGTCGTCATCAAAATTGCAGATTGATATCCAAAAGACGGTTGGGGTTGCTTCTTTTAAACTGCTCGCCACACATCAAATTGTTGGTCGCTTTACCAGATTCGACCTACCTTGAATGGGAATACACGCAGGTCATGAGAGCTCTATCTTCAAAAAAATATTTCACGTCGGGTTCATTCCTTTACGGTGGAATTTGCAAAACATAATCTCCCATGCTTCAAATAGTACGTTTGAATTCCAGTATGCACCATACAATAAACAAGAAAAAGCGTCTAAGGTCCGCGTTACAGATAGTTAACATACCAAAATTTTCTATTATCTATCTGTGTGGTTTGTACAGTTTTTTTAAATGTATCCAAACAAGAACAATCATTTAATTAAATCTATTCATCACTAAAGTCGCTCCAACAAATATTAAACACAAAATACAAATGCACATTGTTTACCCATCTCTCATTTTCATCCAATGCTGAAATAAAAAAAACTTGAGTGATTCATCTCTCATCTTAAATGTATCCAAACCCGAACAATGATTTAATTAAATTAATTCATCACTAAAATCACTCCAACGAATATTAAACACAAAATACAAATGCACATTGCTTATCTCATCTCTCATTTTCATCCAATGCTGAAATAAAAAACAACTTGAGTGCTTCATCTCTCATGGAGGCTATGATAGAGATCATTGTTTCTTTAGTCTCTACACTTTCATTATCCGCTTCTGCATCATTTACCATGGAAAAACTACCATGGTGCCTTTATTTTTCCACTTCTTCATCATCCACCATGTGTTACCAGGCACTAAGAATTATAGTTCTTTGAGTATTAATGTTAAAAATATAGTAAACAATAAGATCAAGAAAGCAAAGCTAATTCAATTAATGTGTACATAAATAATGTATATATAGTACATATTGCACAATTGTCTTCTAACAATATGACCTTTAGATTAATAATAATATGACCTAAACCAATTCAATTAATGTGTAAATAAATAATGTATATATTACATATTACACAATTCTCCTCTAACAATATGACCTTTAGATTAATAATAATATGACCTTTAAGATAAGATAACTAACTAATATTAAAATTTTCAACAAGAAAAACCTGATGTAAAGATATGTAAATGAAAACCAAATGGTTGTCCTACTCACTAACACTTTCCATAACTACTGCATTAATCTCCAGCGAATGCATAGTACCAGAGTTGACGATTTGGATCACCATCCCACTTAGAAAATCTAAGATTTGAAGGGAATAAAATGACTAGTTATTAAAGTCCCCTATCGCCACCAGACTTGGGAAGTACGATGAGCACCAAGTGCAACTGACGACATCGGATCAAAACCTATCAAGCATGTGAATTTAAAACCCCATTTGGGTGTAAACATTCCATCTGTGTAATCACTGTTCATTCCAGGGGAGGAGTAGATCTATGATTACTCTCAAGAGCAATGTCCTTCTCTTGACAGTCTACCAAATATTTGCTAGTTTTGCTGTGATCTTATTAGCCTCTCTCTTGACATTAGAAGGAATAAGATCCCATTGTTGTAGCATCAAGGATTGAAGGTTTTCAATGTGGCTTATAAGTCTCCAGCTAGGCGAGATCTTGGCTGGATCAGATCCATTCAAAATCTTTGAAAACGTAGAAACTTTGTTATGCTATTTTACTCTCTATTTGCTGAATCTGCATTAAATAAGTTTTAAAAAAAGATTTTAATTAAATATATAAGAACCTTTTGTAATAATAATTTTTGTAATTGTAAATATAAATAAAAAAAAAGCTATATTTAATTTATTAATTTTAAATGAACTTCAAAATTTTATCAACATAACAAATTATAATTGTATAATCCATTTCAAAATTAATTATATTTTCAAAGTATATCTCTATAATTTGATAAATGAACCATTATATAATGCTTATTATAAAATTTAAAGGAAGATGAATTTGATTAGAAAAATCATAATATTATATATGAAATAATTATTATGTCACTGCCATAGAAGGGACATTGTGTTTTGGGCAAGTTGCATTATATCAGTGCATGGTTCTCAAGGTGCTAAAACAAGGTTTAAGGTAATGTTTCATTGTGTGACGACGTTCACATCAGGTGTCACCCCCATTAATGATGGAAGAGGGGTTCCTTAGAACTTCTGTCACCCGCCTCTCGACTTAGCTCCACTTGCAGATTGTATAGATGTAACTTGTTTGCCGCATACTACTCTTCCTACCGATTATTTATTTTCTAAATCGCCACTAACTACGCTACGTAGAATTGCCTACATTTGTTTGGCACTTTGATTGATGTCCCAGAGTAGAAGAGGTCTTTGTTCGGTGAGAGTTTGATTCTTTCTGCGCTGAAGAAATACTGTGGTGCGGAGGAAATTGTGGGTGCAACTCTAGCTATGGGTGCGGTAGTGGCTGCAAGGGGTGAGTGTTTGATGTTATTCAATTGATTCATTATGCTTATCGGTGAAATCCATTTGACTTGTCGTGTAAATAAATGGAATTTGAGGTATTAATAGAGGAGAGCATGGAAATTGAAATTTTATGGGCGCTTATTGTTCGCTGGAACATGAGATACTCGTAGTAACTCTCATTATAACATGACGGGGACAAATAAGCAGTCGTCTACATGCTTCGGTGTAAATTGTAACTTTGGATCCAACGACCCACACCATGGCGATTATTGTTCGCCATAACATGAATATAAGGTTGAATGGTTACCTTTAAGCTAAATTATAAGAACATGTTTCACTTTCACGCACTAATGGTGTCGAAAATCCTTCATTGTATACAACTAGATTTTTTGATTACGGGTTTCATTTTGGTGGACTGACGTTTTTCACATGGAAATTGAAAATTTATGGTTCATCATTCATTTTGCAGCTATGCAGATAGTATCCTCTGTTTTTTTTAACAACTAATGTGTCTTATGCAGATGAAAATGAACCCTCGACCTTTTTCTCAATGAGAAGACAGTGGAGGCACCTTTGTTTCCAGCCACGACTTCTGACATGGGGTAAGTGAAAGTCTTGCCGAGAATTTTACATATGATGCTATATTTTTACTTCTATAGATGCCCATGAAATATTTTGATCAGAAAATATGTTGAATGGGCAGACATTTTGATGGTTCTTCTACTATTTCAGGAGAGAGTGGGTGTTGTTTTGAAGGTTGCAAGGGTGGATCCAACTATACCTGTGACCCTTGCAATTTCAAATGATAAATAATATATGTGATGGAGATTGGCAAGCTATCGTTAAATATGTTGTATTAGATGTTGAATTGAAAGGTCTCGATATAAAATATAAGTTGTTCTAATAAGCCATGCTCCTTCTCTCTGCGCATGATAGGTGTGGGGAATGATGAAGCCTATATTTTAGGGGGTGATCAAGTATACAGTTTAATGATAATATAGTTTACAATATTTTGTTGTAACTATGGATGTGGTTATTTCAGATTATTTCTACAATGATTTTCTTAGAAATTTCATGCTAAAAGTATGTGACATGTACTCTCAATTACATCAATTTCAATGAAATTTTGTTTAAAGGCATGTTAGGTCCAGTAGGTACAAAAATTACATGATATTTGAGCTTTAAAATTTAAGAAAAAAATACAGTTGGTAACCCATCTGGAAATTCAGGAATTTAGTCGGTTTTATGTCGCAATAGAATTTCAATTTATATTCTAGGAAGATTGGCTTTCAAAATAAGCACATGTACAGTTACAGTGACCTTAGATTATGGAGATAGATAGAATATATGGTTCTTATATTTTGTGGTGACCTTCGATTTTGGTTCTTACTGGTACAATTATGGTGACCTTTGATCCTGGCGATAGCTTGAATATCTAGTTCTTACATTTTTTGGTTTGATTCTTACATTTTTTGGTGACCTTCGATTTTGGTTCATACATACATAAAAGATACTCTGACAAATTTATTTATTTATTGGTTTAGCAAAAATTCTCTATTGCTCAAAACCATGGTATCTTGCAGGGACATTCAATGTGGCTCGTGGAGCTCATCATCCTCCTGAACCAAAACCATACCAATCATCGCTTCGGACGCGGTGACATAAATCAAGTAATATCTACTGTAGTCTGGAGACTTCAGCAAAGGCGTCGATACCAAGGATTTCTTCAAAGCATCAAAGGATTCTTAGGCTCCCTCATCCCAGATAAAAGGGGTGTCCTTCCTCAAAAGATGCATGAAACTCTTAGTAATATTGGCATAGTTTACTATAAACTGACGTAAAAAGTTATACTTCCCCTGTAAACCTTGAAGTTGGTGAATAGTGTGTGGGGTAGGCAATCAAAGTATTTAATCAACCTTTAATGGTTCTACCATGATCCCAGACTCAGAGACTAAAAATCCTAGAAGACATCCATACCTAATGCAAAAGATTCATTTATGAGTGTTCAACCGAATTCTATAAGGATAACATATTTCAAAAACTATCTGAAGGTCCTTAGGGTGATCCACTCTCTTATGAGAGTAGGCAACAAGATCGCCAAGATAATCTTTGACTATATTCTTAAGATCATGGAATTCGAAGGTCATAGAACGTTGGAAGGTTTCTTTGGTGTTTTGAAGGCCGAAAGGCATCTTCTAGTATGCGAAAGTACCCCAATGACAAATAAATTTTGTCTTATGTTGATTCTCAGGTTTAATTTGAATTTGGTTATACCTTGAAAATCCATCCATGAAAGAAAAAACTTATCTTCTCGCACAGTCATAGAGAATCTGATCGATAAAAGGTGTAGGGAAGTTGTATTTAGGACAATCTTTGTTCATGTCATGAAAATCCATGCATACACGGATGGTTCCTTGCTTCTTATTTACAGGAATGTGATTGGATACCCATTCATTCAAGGGAACAGAGTAGATAAAGCCAAAATTAAGTAGTTTCTCTACCTTTGGCTTAATAGTAGGAGCCTTCCAAGGATTGACAACTCGAAGACATTGTCGAACAGGATTAGCATACAGGTAAGTTTTAATCTCATGTTCGAAAATTTGAGGGTCAATTCCTAGCATCTCTTCATATGACCAAGCAAATACATCTCGGAATTCCTTGAAGAGTTTAGTGTCGATCAGGATTTCTTCTGGCAAACAATCTTCACCAATTTGTACATTTTCAATCTTTCCAGGGGTACGAGAGATAGCGATTGTGGTGGTAGAAGAGATACTCATCATATTACCTTCAGCATCATTGTTGTGCATATCAAGTGGAACTACGATGTGATCGACTATCTCAATCAGAGTAGATCGAAAGTCATCTTGTTCGATTATAGCAAGCTCTTGGAGAAAACAAGAGCGGTGATGCATATCATCCCAAGGTTTGTCAGAACCATTCATGGCCTCGATGATAGATTCATTCGAGGGAAAATTCTCATCGAGGAAGTCATGCGAGAAAGAAGACAAAGTGGCCCACACGGGCTTAAGAATAGGATCCTTCTCATCTGTCTGCAAGGTAATAGGATTAATATCGACGAAAGAGTCTAAAACAACTTGATACGTTATCTCTGTTTCTGATAGTGGAATGGCCATTCCAGCATGTGACTGACCTTCACAAGACGCATTCAAGGAAGGTAGGGTCCAAGGATCGTTAAAATAGGAAGTGCATAAAGGAATAGAGCTCTCTGATGAAACAGGCCTACTGGACATGGTGTAAACATGATGAATCGGTGCCATGAACTCGAAGGTACCCATAAGGGATGAATACATTTTGACACAGATATTCTCATTTTTCGTCTGAGAATTGTTTACCACGGGGATCGAAAGTCCAATAGATGCATTGGGGATAGCATATACAAAGGACAATTGGTCGATCATCACAATCTTCCCATCATGGGGAAAACAAAGAGTACGGAAGACGGACGATACAAAGACAGTCATAGCATAAGTCCAATTGCGTCCTAGTAACAAGTTATAATTGAGAGGCACATAAACCACCTCGACATCCACCTCTTCTATCTTCCACATGTCGCTTGTTTATATTTCAGAATGAAGGATTGAATAATCAAATTAAGAATTAACATGTTAATAAAAAAAATATTTATAATATAATTTAATTATTTTTAAGTTATTTGTTAATAATAGTAAATTATATTTATAATATTTAAATTATCATACAAATTTAAATTAATTAAATAATTTATTGTATTAATTTGATTTAATTTAAAATACAATATACCAAATTATTTAGGTTGAAATATCTTACATGTTAGTTATTGTAATTAATGCATCACTAGTGTAGGTGTGTAGGTGAACAAATCGTATTTAAGAGTTGTGACAAGTGTTTTAATAAAAAACAAGTGTAATCGTCTTAGTGTCAAGTGTAGACATCACTCAAAATGCATTTTTTCTGTTTATTCAGTTTAATGATGAGAAAAGCTCTAGCGCGTGCTCCAAATTTATCTTCTTGTTTGAACTCTGTTTTGTATTCTTTGTTCTTCCTAATTCGTATAATGGTATTAGAGTTGGTTTAGAAGAAAACCGGAGCCCTAGCTCGGAATCTTGTTCGCACATTAGGAAAGACCATCCCCGCGAGAGTCCAGACTTAACGTGTTTGACTTCTTTGGACCCATTGAAGACCAGATAAACTTGCAAGATCGCATTTCTGAAAGTGCCACAAGAACATCCTACTTGAAGAAATCACATTTCATGAAGACATCATCACTCGCTTGCTTCAAATTAGTCATATCGACGTCTACCTCGGAGGATTCTTATTTGACATTTTGGGTCAAACAATTTGGTATGAAAATCATATAATATTTAAAGCATCACATTGAATATTTAAGTGAATGAAGGGAGTTTTATCAAAAACATTTCAAATGATTATATATATATATATATATATATATATTAATTTGAAATGTTTTTGAGGAGTTTGTTAAAAAAGGGAGATCCTATGACAGCATCAGGCTACCAAAAAGAGGCCGAGTGCTATTACAACTTTTGTGTTTGGATCTTTTCAAAAAAATTGGCCTCCAGTAGTTCGAGCCATTCGTTAATCCCTGTTTCTCCTCTCATGGGAGAAGAATATGAAATGTGGTCAATCAAAATGATTCCCTTACTGAAATCCCTTGATGCCTAGGATTTAGTCTCCATCGGGTACAAAGAACCGATGGATGAAGTAGTCGAAGTCTCCTTGACCAACCATCAAAGAAATCAACTAAAATAACACATAAACAAAGATGCAAAAGCATTGAATCAGATTCAAGGTTCATTGGATGAAATAGTATGGCCCAATATATCCCTTGTAAAGACTTTTAAAGTTGCTTGGGATATCTTGCAGAGAAACTATCAAGGTATGACTAAGGTTAAGACTGTAAAATTGGGGACTCTACGAAGATATTTTTAAACCATCAAGATGAAGCAGTCCAAGACGGTAGATATGTACACGAACATAGTAACGACCACTATGAACCAATTAAAAACATACGGTGAAGACATATCCAATCAGAAAATTGTTGAGAAGGTTCTTCAAACCCTATCATCCAAATGCATTTCAGTGGTTTCAGCTATAGAGGAGGGAAGAGACAAAATTCAAATTATTACTTATGAGCTCACAAGATCCCTTCTATCCCATGAAGAAAGACTAGATTAGAATGATTATTCATCTCTTGATAATGCCTTTCAGACCCAAGCCTACTTTAGTCGAGGAAGAGGAAGGGGTCATGGTGGCATAAGAAATAATAGAGGAAGACACAGTGGAAGGGGAGGTAGAGACTCTTCACATTTAGGAGAGAGATCAAATCCATATCAAGAATCAAATCAAGAGCCCTTTTAGAATCAAAGAGGGAGAGGCAACAGACAATAGAAAGACATGTCAAGGATGAAGGGTTACTACTGTAACAAATTTGGGCATTATGAAAGTGAATGTCAGAAGAAACAATTTGATCTGAACAAAGGCAGACCACACGTCAGCCAATCTAATGAAGAGACATGTGAGACAAAGTTCCTCTCATGTCACACCACTGAAGATACCAATGAAAGAAAGGATATATGGTTTCTAGATAGTGGTTGCAACAACCACATGCTTTGTTAAAAAGTTTTTTTTTTCAGGTTTAGATAGCTCTGTCATTTATGAAATTAAAGTTGGTGATCATTCAAAGGTCAAATCCTAAGGAAAAAGGTGTAGTCTTAGTCTTAACTGGGAAAGGTGAAAGAGAAAACATAAATGATGTTTTCTATGTACCGCATCTTAGTCACAACTTAATGAGTGTAGGTCAAATGAGTCAGCATGGATACAAAGTCATATTCAAAGGTCCCATTTACAAAATCCTTGATAAGCACCCAAGTACTAAAATCATATCTTAGGGTCGAATGACCATGTATATAATGTATCCCTTCACATTGAAAATCCTAAACCAATCATTGTTGTATGCTCACAACATGAACCAGTCATCATCTTATGCCTAAAACGTAACTAGTATTGATGAAACTTTTTTATGAAGTAACATGTATGGTCATATACAATTTCCCAGTCTTAGTCTATTGCAAAATAAATGCATGGTAAATGGTTTACCCTAGATAAATGATAATCATAACTCCTATGAAACTTGTATCTTATCCAAACACCCAAGAGATAGTTTTTCAAATGCATCCTATAAAGCCAAGGAACAACTTTAAATCATACATACAGATATTTTTGGCCCAATGCAAACCCAATCTATAGGAGGGATTCAATGTTTATTAACCTTTATAGATGACTTTAGCAGGAAAGAATGGGTCTACTTCTTAAAATACAAATCTGAAACTTTTTCATAAATTCAGAGAGTTCAAAGCTATGACAAAGAAACAAAGTGGAAAATTGATGAAGGTACTAAGATCTGATGGTGGTGTTGAGTATGACTCTGGAGAATTCACATGTTTTTGCAAGCAACAAGGAATTGTCAGACAATTTACTACAAGATACACTCCACAACATAATGGTGTAGATGAGAGAAAGAACATGACAATTATGAACATGGCCAGGAGAATTCTTAAGGCCAAGAAGTTTTCAAATGAGTATTGGGCTGAAGAAGTTCCATGTTTAGTTCACATTTTGGATAGATATCCAACCAACAGTATGAAATATATAGTTTTTGAAGAAGCTTGGAACGGTAAGAAAAACACTTTTTCATATTTTAAAGTTTTTGGATTTCTAGTCTATGCACATGTTCTAGAACAGTTAAGAAAGAAACTAGATGACAAAAGTGAAAGATGTATCTTTATAGGCTATAGTGAACAGTAAAAATCTTATCAACTATACACTCCCGTCACAAAAAATTTCATTGTGAGCAAGGATGTTAAGTTTATAGAAGACAAAGTTTGGAAGGATCAATCAAATGAACTAGTTAATATCCAGAATCCTTTCCCACATATGAATGAAAAACTACAACCTACAGAACAACAATCTACATAACAACAAAACCCATCTAGAATTCCAAGATTGGAAATTCAGAGTCAAGATGAATAGGCTAGAAACAATCCTTCTTCCAACATGGACTCAAATCCAACACTAGTCTCCCTAAGAAATAAAAGAACAAGAAGTTTGCAGGACATCTATGAACACCTTGATGATGATGATCAAATGTATTTTTCTTTAATATTATATCGTCCAACATACTTTGAAGAAGATTTAAAATAGAAATAGTGGGTTGATTCTATGAATAGAGAAATAGAAGCCATGGCAAGAAATCAGACTTGGAAACTTGCAGATCTTGTCGTAGAAAAGACCAACATCAAAGTCAAATGGGTGTACAAGACAAAGTATGATGAGAAAGGAACAATGGAGAAAGAAAAATATAGGCTTGTTGCAAAATTCTATGTTCAACAACCTAACATGGACTATGGAGAAACATTTTCTCCTATTATACGATTGGATATAGTCATAATAATCTTAGTAGTTGCATCTGAACACAAGTTGTTAGTTTACCAACTAGATGTGAAATCAACCTTCCTGAATCATATTTTAGAAGAATGTGCCTATGTGGATCAACCACCAAGGTTTCACATTGAAGGGAAAGAACACAAAGTGTACAAATTGAAGAAGGCATTACATGGTTTGAAGCAAGCTCCAAGAGCTTGGTACATTCGGATTGACTTCTACTTTTTCAGCCATGGGTTCAACAGAAGCAACAATGAGCCCACTTTGTAAACCAAACAATATCATCAAGGTAATATTTTAATTGTGCTCCTCTATATTGATGATATGTTATATATAGGAAATTGGATACTGAATGAATTTAAAATAGTCAAGCAAGATGAACTTGAAATGAAAAATTTAGGGTCTATGAAATTTTTTCTTCATTTGGAAATTGATCGGTCAAAAGATGGAATATTTATCAGACAAAAAAAGTATGCTAAGGATGTCCTAAAGAGATTTAGAATGGATAAATGTAATCTTGGAAACACTCCAATAGTAACACGAACTCAACTTAGTAAATACGACAAAGGAGGAGATACCAATCCTACATTGTACAAGAAACTTATTGGGAGTCTTATGTACCTCACAACAACTATACCTGATATTATGTATGCAGTGAGTTTACTTTCCAAATTCATGCAGTCACCAAAGGATACTCATTGGAAAGTAGGAAAGCATATCTTGAGGTACATAACAGGATTAGTAAATGAAGGCATATGTCATACAAGTTCTCACAATGATTGTCTAATTGTCTATACAGACAATGATTTTGCAGGAAGAATTGACGACCGAAAAAACGCATCTTGTTAGGTGTTCTTTTTGGGAAGCAATTTGATTTCATGGCAATCAAAGAAGCAACCTAGTATTACTCTCTCTTCAATAGAAGTAGAAAGTGTTGTAGCGACTTCTGTGTCGTGTCAAGCAGTTTGGTTAAGAAGATTATTGGGGGATCTTCAAAACCAAACAAAGGAGCGAACTCAAATTTAGTGTGACAACAACTCAGCCATTGAAATATCAAAGAATCATGTGTTTCACAAGAAGATTAAACACATTAACACTTTTTATAAATTTATACATGAGTTATTAAACAATGGTCTCATAAATTTGAAATTATGTAGAACAAAGGAACAATTGGCAGACATCTTTACTAAATCTTTGGCAAGTAATAGTTTTTTTTTCATAAACAATAATTAGGCTTAAGAGATAGTCATATTTAAGAGGAAGTGTTAGAGGGACGGTTAGTTATTGTAATTAATGCATCACTAGTGTAGGTGAACAAGTAGCATTTAAGAGTTGTGACAAGTGTTTTGTTGCTAACAAGAAGTGTAATCTTCTTACTGAAAAGTGTAACATCACTCAAAATGTATTTTTTCAATTTATTCAGTTTAATGATGAGAAGAGTTTTAGCGTGCTCCTAATTTATCTTCTTGTTTGAACTATGTGTGTAATATGTGTTCTTCCTAATTCGTGTCATTACATCAAGTAGGTTTATAAAATAAATATGAAAGAGGAAGAAGGAATTTTGATTTTGAAAATGGAATATTAAATATAGCAGAAAACATGGGTCTTTGAGCGAAAATGCCTTGATAACGAGGGGGAGCGGATGAGTGGTCAGAGGTTTTCTAAGCCATATGACAATTTGATAATGTTCTAAAACTGGTTTTTAAATATATTATTTATTTATTTTAATATAAATAATAAACAACGTCGACGTCCTCTCCCTGCAGTTTCATACGAGTTGTGGTATTATGGAGATTATGGTTAGTTGGGCTCATACAACTTGGCTGTTAATCGGGCTCATTCTCCCGGAGCCGAATTATCACCCTGCTTTCATCCTCTGGTGCGCGCGAGAGCTCATCCCCCTCTGCTACTCAGCACAGCCACCTGCGCTCAGCATAGCCTGCCCCATGACCCGGCCTCGAGGCAGACCTCGGCGAGGTGCGTCCTGGAGGCCACGGCGCCCTCCGCTCTCT
>ML790804.1:409743-423028 GCA_009831015.1 Picea engelmannii | reverse complement strand
TCCGACGACCCAGATTAGCGTGCCCGGATCAACGGCGATGAAAGCAATTCCGGACTCCCCCCGCCTTTCTACCTTTAAGAGGAGGGGGGGGGGGTCCGGAATCGTGGATGCAGTTTTCCGACGGCCATGATCGAGGAGCCCGGATCAACGGCTCAGGCACGGCCCTGACCTTCTCAACTGCCTCGTATTTAACCCATGTGGGCCCCTTTTTCGGTCATGACATCTCCCTGTCCACCTTTCCCTCTCCGCCATGTGTCACCGTTCACCCCTCTCTCACGCTTCCATATGGCCTTTTCCTCGTCTCATCATCCATTTACCACCCGCCACGTATCCCTTTCCCTCCATGTCAGCCTCTCACTACAATAAGACTGCCACATCTATTCTCCCGCTGCCTCTGATCGCCTCTCATCGTTCTTGCTTCATCCTTGCAGTTGTCGCCCCGTCATTCTGTAGCCTTACCCCACTTCCCGTGTTGGCCTCCATACCCATCCTTCAAGCTATTCGGTTATTCCAGGTGGCAACACGAGGAGTTTTCCATGTCCCAAAATGATGAGTTGGCCAGGTCGTCTTCAATCCCAAGAAGCAGTTATTGAAGCGGTTGGTGGTGGTTAGACATCGTCTCCGCCATAATGGGAAGTCCTGCATTGAATTAAAGGCACGTCGATTCGTCGAACAAACTGTCAGGAGATCGATCACGTCTGACTTAAGTTGCATGACCCTTCAGAGGTTGACTGTCAGAAGCCATGCAGACGCAAAGCTTTCAATGCATCATCTTGGTTCTGCTGTTGTTGATTGTTCTAAGTATATGTAGGCGTTTTCGCCATTTTTGTATCGATCGATGGTAGAACTAAGCTCCCGACTGTAAAGTTTTCATGACCATTTTGGATTCCTGGTTATGTATCTATGTTTGAGACTTCTTGGTTTATAACAAACAGTTTCCCTTTCTCATCTCTGTTTTCATCTTATGCTGGAGAGTTCATGATCGAATGATTCGCTTGAATTAGTACAATGATGTTATGGTAAATGATTTATTGTTGCACTGTTGTTTCTCTGGTTTCTTGTATTTGGAAATAAGAAGATCTTGTTTTCAGATGCCTGCTTTCATCGTCTGTTAGAAGCCTAATGCCTATAGAAGACCCTTGCACCCTTCTCATGAAGTCTTCCGTCTACTCACCCTTACTACAACTCACTGTTTGAAGTTTATCAAGACCTCACTCGTTCGTACATGCCTGGCCTAGTTTCTGAGTTGAGACGACGGTTCTGAGTTTGCTTCCATTTGATCACCCCTTTCAAATAAATCGTGACATTAAACTGATGGGTGTCGGGCTCTGCTCCTGCAAGAAATCCAGGAGTGACTTCTGTCGCCAACACCTGCACATCATCATAAAAACCTTTGGGGAATAATGGACGAATGGATATGTCAATAACACGGCCACACAAAAGCTCATGCTCGTTGGGAGCACCTTCTCTTTGCATGAAAGTGTTTGGAATTTTTCCTTGTGCATATTGTTTTTCCCGATAGTCGACCATGAGTGGAAAAAAATCTTGATCTTCGCACCCCTGTTGAGATACAACAGTTGAAAGCACCTCAGTGTCTTTGATACCAAGTACTATAGCACCCGTTGCAAATCACGCAAGTTTCCCAGTCTCATGTGTACCTTTGCAAACCTGCAACCTGCTTGTAGTTTGCTCTGTTTATTCATGAAATCAACAATTGAAAAATATCTAATTGCTCGTATGAGGAGCTTATTCCTCTGCCTACTCCTACTGCTAACCAAATCTGAAATTTTGGTTAGGTAAATGCAGATTTTCATAGAAACCAAGAAAGTAATTGACTTGCAACTTTATGCAAAGTTATAGACAACCAGACTGTAGGATCTGAAAAATAATCTTTAAAATCAAACATACAATCAAAAAATCTGACCTCAACGATGGCGATAACTGGAATTTTCTTACTGCAAAACATCTCCATATGAGTGGAAATCAGATCCGAAAATTCATACCAAGCTGAGTGCTCAACAACTGACAAAGAAACATGCATCATAAACTGTTGATCTAATTTTTTTTGCTCTCTTTTACCATTACTGGTCTCAATGCTGAATATAGATTGCTCATCCTCTATCAGAGAATCGTATAACAAAGATTGTTGATCTGAACCTTTCATCTCATCTCCTTCCTCCTCATATCTACTAAGATCTTCTAGCCCTTGCAAACCAGAAAATTGAGAGCTGCCCTCAACATCTACTGTAGATTCAACACTTTCACTTGCTGATTTGTCAATATTCTCATCACCTTTCAAGTCTTCAAAGGGGACAATTCGATTTTCCTAACAGCCTAAGACAATAGATGCATTCGACACAATGTCAAAAGCACTTATACTATGGCTATTATTGTGAAGCTCATCAATGTCTTGGTCACAATGAGAACTATCTCCTATAACAACATACTCTTCATAATTTTTTGAATATTTAGTTAATAAGTTGAATTCATGACAACATTAAGGCAATAGAAGGTTGGTTGAAAATATCTGTTTACAAAACAAATGAAAGCCAGCATGAAACTCCGCCAAAGAGTTGATACTAGAAATAGGAAGAGACCGGTACCAATCACAAGCAATCTCCTCTAATGAAAAACAGAAGAGATGGATCTGAACATCCTCATGCACAACTTGCAATCGATGAATGTAATCATGAAAGTGCAAAAAATGTTCAGCTAGTACTTCCCAATCTTCACCTCGAAATCTGGGAAGGCTATTTTCCCATTCATCTCTAATAGGCACTGGATTAGGGAAACCAACAATCTTTAAAAAATTGCAGAATGCATACCTCTTAGATAAGATCTTGTTCATTTCATACCAGTGGGGTCACCAATGGATTTCATAATAGTGGAGTCACCACCGAATCTGTCCTTCATGGAGTCACCAGATAGATGATTACAACCAAATTATGTGCAGGCTTTGTCTATCATCAAAGATGGATCTTGTCGTTTCCCAAGGAAGTTGAGGTTCAATTTCCTCTCCCCAACAATGGCGCCAATTTTTTATCACTCCATGAAACTCTTTGGGATTGTAAGCCAAAGATGCTTGGTAACTTAAGAATATGATAAATTAGGTATTCTTGAAACAATGGGATAACTCAATAGCTAATGAAATGGACCACTTATCATGCATTCGAATAAGACGGTGCTTTTAGAAAGCAATAATCAGACAAGATAGTTTAAACAAGGGATGAAGAATACTAATCTTGATAACCAAATACAACTAGGTGTAGGGTCAATACAAGATAGCAAGAATTCCTTCAATTCAAGTTTATGATCTTAATAAAGAGATGACAGTCTTTAGAAGCTAAGAAAAACTGAAGTAAAGTACATAAAGATAAGATGCATGAGCAATTCTGATGTTTAAGACAAAAGAAGACTGTGATTCTATTATCAAATAAGAGTCTATAACAATAGCAAAATGTATCCAAGATTGAACCCCCCTCCTTGGTGCTCCAAATGTCTTTGGCTTTACAGCCTTACAAGATGAAATCTAGATCCTTGAAAGATGGATCATATTTGCTAAAAATAGTCATATCAAAATAGATACAACAAGTGTAGGATGAGATCCTATAAAAGTGGATCTAGAATACTAAAAATGGAAAGTCAAAACAAAATAAGAAAATATCCTATCTAAGGAGTCAAACTCTATCTTGATATCCTTCATATCCTCCAAACTCTTTGACAAACCAAAGCTGATGAATCTTCATAGGAAATTCGAATTTGCCACCTTTGGCAAAAAAGACAGTTTTTTGCTCATGAACAAGGTCACCATTTTCACTTTTCCACCTTCTTAAACATTAAGTACATCAAGATAAAACCTTAAATCTGATGTATTTAATTATTATGCATCTTTAGAAACCAACCTCGAAATATTTGGATGATAAAAAGTCAAATATGGGCAAAAATACGACCTTGCTACCATGTAACAGGTTTCACCAGCTAACTTTCTCTAAATCCGCCCCTTTAGCTGGTGAAAAGGAAAACTTTCAACAACTAACTAGTGGATTTCAAAACCAATAAGTTGGTAAAAACCCATATTTTTTTAAATGAAAATTGTCTTGGGAAAAATCAAATTTCTCAGTTGTGGAGAGTCTGTTTTACACACTTGAATAGTCGATTGACATCTAGAAATCCTAAGCTTTCTAATGGTACTTTCAAACCTGCATTTAGGGCTTGGGAAGGTAGTCAAAAGTCTTGCGAAATATCAGGTATCATTTTTCAGAGGTTCTTTTCAGATCAGTTTTTAACCTCCCTGTGGCACCTTGTGAACTAATATCTTCTGAAAGAATTGGTGCTTCTTGATTCCAGTCTATGTTTGAGTATTCTTATTGATTTTTGGATATGAGCAATGTGGTCATTTCAAACCCTGTTCTACCCCCAAGGAAAGGCATATTTGAAACCAATTTGAGTGTTGGATATGAAATGATCTTTTTTAATAATGTTGCACATGAAATAGATATGAACCAAGAATGTAACAAAGAAAAATCTTCATATCTCCTTTGCTTGCAACAAATGTTGGGATCCTTTAACAATTGGAAGAACTCGTTGTGGCCATTAAAGAAACGGATTTTCCAAGTGATGTTTTGGAAGAATACATAGATCCCCAGAGCCGAGGTGCTTAAGATTAGATGCCTAGAAGCTAGGATTTCATTATTATAACATTTGCAGTGATCTGAAATACGATGCATGTGATTCCACAGACAATAATATTAGAATTATTTCCATTCTGTTTCTAATGAGTTTGGACACTCTTGAAACCTCATACTTCGAATACCAAGTTTTGCTCTTTTGTGATACTAGCGCATGGCACCTGTTCTTGGCTTTGCTTATCTAGAAATCCAGATTTAATTCTTGCAAGTGGTAACAAATTATCACCACAGATATGTAGTTGTTGATTTATCGATCTAGCATCTTAGGCTATGGTGCCATCAATCTCCATAATTTGTAAAATGACACAATCTTATTTTTGTCTTTAACACCTGTATGACATCTGCCCTTCAATTTGATTCAGACTCATTTGATGTGTTGTTCAACAAATCATTAGCATACCCTTTCGACAGCTTAATGCGTGATGAGCTTATATATTGAGCTATCAAAAACATCTCCTTTCGGTGGCTTTGAGTATTAGGATTTGACCTATGGCTTTGAGTGTCGACTAATGGTTGTTACTTTCTCCTCTGTCTCCAATGATGCTTGAGAGTTCGTTAGCTCAAACCCTCTCCTTACTATCGCATGAAATTTGTGAGAACGATCTGCCATAGTGTCCTGTTAAAATGTGAACAAACGGTATCATCATCATCATTTGTTTCAACTAGATGGCCATAATGATTGTATGACGTGTGTCGAGCATGTCCCTTTTTTATTTCTGGAGTCATTTAAGAGAAATCCGTGTTCACTTCTTTCACCAACTTGCTTGCCTGTGGGGAGTACACATTAACCATTGAAACCTGAGGCTTTCACCAGCTAACATCAACTTCACAACATATGTTATTTTTTGAAAAGATTCTTCACAAAATTTTGAAGCAACCTTTGGAGGATCAATTTATTTCTAGAATAAACCTTAAATCCTATGTTTTGACACTTCTAAAAGATAAAAATTTATATAGGATCCTATTAATGACCACGCTATCACCTACAAAATGGAACAAATTGACTGATTCATTTTGGGAGCTAACACAATCGCTTCTAGTGTTTGAATTATATAGATAAGACAAGTTGTTTGCTTATCGCTTGCCTATATGCGGTTCATGGAACTTAATCCAAAGGACATCAAGTTTTTATGTTTTTGTACATCCTTTCAGTATTCCATATGCACCATTGACCAAGCCATCCTTTGAATCATAGTTACAGGAATATATTTCAACCAACATTTCTAATTTGAGGACAAGATGCAAAGGTAAAGTGGTTATATGTTCATGACGTGGCACATTTTCATGGTTGTCTTATTCCAAGTTAGTTGAATTGATGATGATATCATTGCTAGGAATGAGAGATAGAATGTGGCTATTATGCATTGCAACATCCTTATTTGTGTAGAACAGGTAAGGGAACGTTAGGTCTGTTGGTGCAGGCCACAAGCACCTTGAATTGATATATGTTAAGTCATCATATGTTTGGTTGTTTGTCTGCATTCTATTAAGAATTGGAATGAATGTTTCATATGTCTGTCACATTGTAGTATGAAATTCAAAGCATTTAATATTGTATCTCCAAAAGTCATGTGTCATTGTTTCCATGTTAACGGTAGGTTGTTCAAATATCAAATAATATTGGATGGGTTGTGCCTAGTAAAGATCCTCACAGAATATCATGGTAATGTTTCCAAAGTATTTCGTGTGCACATGTTTTATGCTTCTTAGTTGGTTGTCAATGGAATACTGAACGAACTTCGAATCAAAGATGGTTCATGTATAAAGAAAATTTGGAGTTCCTCATAAATCTTAGACAATGTATCCAACATTTCCTTTCTAAGTGGAAGAAACTGTGACTTGTTAAAAGGCATTAAAAATCTAGAGTGGACTGTTGTTCCACCTGCATTATATGCATCTTTTCCTATCTATGCAACTATTAGTCCCTTTGGTTTCATAGGATCAGAGGAATTGCTTGAATCATATATTCATATAAGCATTTGGAACAGTGCTTTCGTTGTGAATGTCTTGTTTGTTCCTTCTCCGCCTATAAGGAACAAGTGCACAGAAGTGTCCATGTTCAAGCATTTTTTAAGAGCAATGTCCTTTACAATTGTTTGTTGTCCTCGATTCAATAGATGTCTAATTATGTGGTATTCATTATTTTCAATTAGGAAAGGATGTTTTGTGACTTGAAAATCAAGATTGATACGTTTTTCACCTCCACCTGCTGGAAGATGAGGAAAATCCGCTTGAAAGTCATAGGACTCGCAAGGATTTCTAGTTGTTTTTCCATTTGTGAATGTCTCATCAGAAATGTCAAGGTTTTCTAGCTCCTTAACTGCAATTTCTAGATCACCCCATGTTGTATTAACATTGTAGGTAAATCTAGCTTAATTGATGTGCACTATAGTCTCAGAAGAAACATACGAAGCCTCCCATGTAGAGAAGTTATGTTTTAATGTCTCTTCGTTTTCATCGAATGAAATGTACAACAACAATTTTTCTCTACAATAGTTTTCATAGTCAGAATGTTTATTGTATTTGACAAACCGTATCACATAGGGCTTTTTTTTATATGGGTGCACTAATTTTTTTGTAATACGATATGAATTCTACTAAGAAGATATGCCTAATAGGAGATGGACCCTGAAGGTAATAATCAACAATAGAGCGACATAGCACGTATTTTGAATTGTCAGGCTCTTGTTCTAGCAAAATTGGTGGTTTAAGTACAAATGTGCATTTTTCAAGAGGAGATGTCTTTATGTAGACACATTTTCTTGAACTACAAGTGAGGGGCAGGGAAAGTACAATGTGAATTGCTTGTTGAGCAGACATTTGTTGAAGATTAAGCAATGTGTTTCCAAGTGTGTGTATCATTTGTATGGCATCAATATGACTTATTTCGTGTTCTTTGTGTATTCTTCTGAATGCACTTGTCATAGATTTGTCAACCTTTGTCATATACAAGGTACAATAGAATGCTGCAACATATGCTTTGAGCATGTACTGCACATTTGTATTTGCTTTCCACATAACTGGCATGTCCTTGGAGAAATTGTTGTTCCAAATATGGGAAATTTTACATTTAAGTAAAACTGTTGGTTGCTTAAGCATACATTGTATGGATTTGATGTACTCATCTTCTGATAGATTTAGCTATGTCAAGAATGCATCGAAGCTCATCAACTCGTCAAATTCTCCTTGTTCTAGAAATGCAAACACAGATTTAGATTTCCCAACAACACCGTTGTCCTCTAAACTAAGTGGCTCTATGATTCTTGTAGCTCTCATTGGCAGCATGAGAAAGTGGTATCTACAATGCGAGTTTTTTCATTTTCTACAACTTCGTGTATGGTAATGTCTATGAATTTTGGCAAGTCCTGGATCCAAATGATCTGTGTTGCATGTTAAGTATTTCTTGAAAAATTGTTTAGTTTCAGATTTGTGCACCCTCTATCCACAACAGTGTGTGGTCATGTTCATTTCCCCTATTCTGGAATTCAGTCACAAAAAAATAGTCTGATATTTTTCCAAAAAGCATTTCATCATGGCATATCCAATTGTCTCAAAGAATTTATTCTATGTCTATAGTAGCAAGTACATGTCACTGGTTCTTTTCTTACGAGGTAGTCAATGTGATTGTTTTCCAGTGTATCGATTTGTTTTTTACGTTTCCTGTTCCTATACAGGTCAGATACAATAACTACCAATGGATCCCAGCAATGCTTTGCACTTGTAAATGTGATGAAAAATGTTGGCGGGCCCAATTGCCGGATCATTGCAAAAATAGTTTTTTTGTTTTGTTGCAAATAGTTAGGAGAGGTGCAAATGTTTTTGAAATCTATGTATCCAATATTAGATTTCATAATTTTTTCTAGGTTTAATTTGTACTTGACATCCTTGGCCAACAAATTTCTTCCTTGTAATTGGCTTTTTCTTATTTGGACCCACATGCATGAGAGAACTTTCTCTATTATTATGCGCATTGTTTTGAAAAACAAATTTGTTATCTGATAGCAGAAGTCATCGCTTGAATGTAGCAACTCCCATCGGACTATTTTATGATAATTGAATCGTTCTGTAATGTCAGTGGCACGTGGATCTCCATAGAAGAGTGTTGGAAAGTTCGTTTCCTCAATGAATTTTTCCTTGAATATTCCAAGTGGACGGTGCCCCTCAACAAGTGCAATTTCAACAATCTTGTCTTGCAAGTCATGAATGCAATGTGAATCAGTGAATCCATGCACCAATGTCTCAGCAGGTGTTTCATTCTCTGATTCATCACTTATATCAAATTAACTAGCATTTTCGAGAGTCTCTGCAGAGTTGGCATCCTCTTCTACAAGAAAATTGTTCCAGTTCTCATTTATACAAATGTTATGTTCTTTGTATAGGGCCCTGGAACACAATTCCTTTAATGCTTTCATAAAAACATGGACACACACTTTGCCTGTGTGATAGGAATTTTTGTATCAAAAGTGTCTTTTCAGAGCCATAGGAATTGTCATTGTATCGCTAATGAATTGTAGCAAGTATTTTTGCACAACATCTAGCTGAACACACACATTAATAATTGATCTTGTTAATCCCATCTACGGTTGTTTATAGCCCCAAGGCCTGATTTTTGCAAATGCAATTCGCAAAGACACAATTCTCTCCTCAAGTTTTGTAACTACACTTACATATAATAGTGGTGTATTACATCTTATTTGGTCAAGGGTTGCACATTGTGGCAGTTTTCCATTTTCAGGCGACCATTTTCATGGAAGACAAATTTTTCCACTGGAAAATGGTTTATCGTGTGTTGTGAAGTGTAGGTATTCTTCTTGCAAATCAGGCGTGAAAGACTTACTATTTTTTGACAAATTCAATTGTTCACAAATTGCACATGCAATGGAAGGAGTGTCTTTAATTTGTTTCATGTAGGTCTATCTTGTATTTTTCTTTCTCAGGGAAGTATAAGTAGAATGTGTTTGCTAGTTTTCATTGGTAGTACTACATGGTGTAACTTCTAGGCCAAAAAATGTGACAATTGCATGACCATTCTGGGATATGCGACCATACTTGTTTTTGTTTTGTTGTGCATGAACAAATTTCTCTAGATTGTGATATGTGAGTTTCTCTCTAAAAAAAAGCGTAGAAATGTATTTTTTTCTCTCGCACGTGACCTTTTTGAAGTTCTGGTAACTTACTCTATGTTTCTTGTCCAAGGGCACAATGACCTGATGGAAACTGGGATAAATTTAACTCTGATTCAGGTTATGATAACTTAGTGTACATTTTTTGTTTAAGGGGTGTATGGGCTCATCACAACTGGGATGAATTTTATGCATAACTTTTTTCAAGTTGTGATAACTTACTCTATGTTTTGTGTTTAATCCCTATATGGCCTCATCACAATTGTGATAAATTTCACACATGGATTTTTTGTTCAAGCCCTGTATGGCCATATCGCAACCGGGAGGAGTTTCATTCTCACTAAAAAGCATGCCATGCATATGCAAATTCGATGCGGTTTGGCTGCCATGGACATTGAACCCTGAACCACTGATATGTCCAAGCAAAGTTTCATAATAGATATGCGTTATATATGTTTTCAACGAGAGGATGTCAATTGTTTGATCGTAATTTGAATCAATAGACCATGAATGGACAGTGCCACCTGGCAAGGCCGACCAAACTTGGATAATTACTCTGAACATGATAGAAAACCATTGCAAATAGAAATTGCAACCCTCCACATTCCCTTTTTCATATGGTAGTGTCATGTTTACAAGGTATTCTTGCCAACTTCCAATTGTCGACATATTTTGTAGGAGATATGGCGAAAGGTGTTGATGCAAGAACCTAAAATCCTGTTGGTTGCTGCCTATAATTGCATTGTAAAAGGACTATGTAGTGTAAATCCACAATGAATGCAAATCGAACTCCGCTTCTAGCAAACAACAAATTGCATTGAGCAGACTATCTCCACAGCTAGACACAACAATTGTTCCTAGCTATAAACCATGGTAGTCTATGCGATGCATAATCCATTTCCACTGCAATTCAAGGTCTTTCCAAATGAGGGTCAAGTAAATATGAGCTTCTTCAACATTGCATATGGACATTTTTCTATACAATAGTGGTTCATAATGACAACTGACAACATTGACATCATGGAACAAGATGCAATATGGATTGTCAGAAGCAGTTCTTTTAAATAGTAGATATCTTGAATTTCTTGTCAATGACCATATTCCAATTGATATATTGAGCTAGTTAGATAGCCACCATATACAAAATGTATCTCTCCAAAGTCCCCTCTCATGTGTAGGAAGAAATGGAGATGCAGACAACTGCATCTTTGAAAAATACGTAGCGACATCATGTATTCCATGCAACTGTAGAAGAAAATCATATTCTAGTTCATATTGATACGACTCCAATGCCCCAACATCGCCATTTTTTAAATAACCCAAGAAATAATCTATCAATCCATTGCGCAGGTCAATCGATGAATAACGAAAATGCAGTAGAACCTGAAATGCATCGAAAAAGAAATCTCCTACAGTATACGAAAATGCATCCAATCTAAAAATCCCATTGCTATGCAAAACCTCGTCAATGTTGTCATGTATAATGGAGTGTGTATCTATTTTATACGAGTCAACATCTATTACTTCTTTCATCTTTTGAACTGTCATTTTAAAGTTGTTTGTTAGATACTTTCAGTTTGCATGAAAACAGAGAAAAGAGGAAAAAAAGAATAAAAGTAGGAAAAATAAAAAAAGGAAAGAAAAATAGGAAAACTACAAGTGCAGAACTGGGTACCAATCCCCATATGTATATTTCAACCTTCTTCTTGTCAACTTCAATCCCCCCTAGTCCCTATAGAAAATGACAAGAAAACAAATCCACACTAGAAAGTGAACCAAACAAAAAGAAACAACGCAAATAAATAACACCATAAATTTACTTAGCAAAAAGATCAATTTGAACCTATTCATGGTGTGCATCCTACAAGCTTCTCAGAACTAGAAAAAGTTCTGCAAAATAGAAAGGACAGGACAAAGGAAACAATTGGACGCAATTTTCTGACCCACAGAATAAAAGCACTCCCTACGTCTACACCCCAATTGATGGTTTTGTCTTGTGATAGCTCCAAACTACTTTTTGAAAACCCCTCTGCATTGCAATTTTCAAAATAGCTATGGACGTGGCAGCCGACATATGAAGACGCATTGTTTCCAGGAACAGAAATTAAGAGCACAGAGAAAGATGGTCTACAACATAATTTCGAGGCAAGGACTCCCACCATTGAAAAATGCCAACGAAAAAATGGCACAGAAACTTACCCATCAATGAGGGATGACAACAACTCAGCCCCAAAAATTGCAAACCGCAACAACAGGTCCAACAACTCACAAAGTTGAAGAACAACAAACCATTGAATAACCACGAAGAGGTCCAACTACAACTGCAAGACCTCAACTTTGCAAAGTTGAATCAAACAAAAACAATAATCATGGAACGAATGAGTGAACAAGCATCGACCACTGAACTAGTGATGCCCATGGAGAACTATTTAGCACAATTTCACTGCAAACAACAACATCAAAAAAATGGAACGAAACTGTATTGTAATGCCTCTGTACAATAAACATTTAATACTTCCAGACCTGTTAGGTAAACACTTAAGACTATCAGAACTGTCGAAGGGCGTAGTCCTGTGCAAACATTTAATAAAAAAAGAAGCGTTGAAGGCCTGTTCTCTCGAAGCATGCAAGAATAAAGCAAAAATCACACATATTAATATGCTAGAGAATGTATTCTAGCTAGGAGAAAATGCTAAAGCAAACATTCGAACTAATGCGAGCATTAATCCACCTTTGACCAATGCATAAGAAAATATATGATTCAAAAAGACCATATACGATGAAATACTTTGGATACACCAACATATATAACATTGGAATAGCAAAGCCGACAATAAGACCTCCAATCCGTTGTCCAATCAGATCATCACAAATATGGTACTTTTTATTATATAAAAATTGGTGTTTTCAGTTCCCTCGTTCCAACAATAGATAATATGGAAATATTTGTGGTCAATGGACAATCTAATACAAGGTCAACGAATTATAGATTGCTATAGTCCCTCTATGCCTAATGCAGGGACTAATAAGATCTAATAATTAAAAAAAATACAACATATTGTTAGTGGTGTTATTAATGCCCATTGGGAACTCGGGTGATAGGGGTAAGTGGCCGACGGATAAGGGATGTTGATATTATTTTCCCTACTTTCATCAATACCTAGATCCAATCCCCCACCTTCCGAACCTTCGACTAATACATTTGCAAAATTGTAGGAATATATATATATATACTTAAAAACATGTCAAATTTCTATAGTTAGAAACTAAATTTAAATCCTATCATTCATACCTACCTGTTGATGTATTCAAATCCTTAAGGTCAATAGTATAAAGAAGAAGCCGCAACAAATCGAACTTCTGCAGTCTGAGAAGACATGACCATATAATTAGTGCCAATAAACTGCGCTTCATAATTATCTTTTCTCAAAGTAGTTCTTGTTTTCCTTTTCTTGAATGATAGAAGGAGTTGGT
>ML790804.1:370249-383313 GCA_009831015.1 Picea engelmannii | reverse complement strand
ATAAAAAACCGAAGCACATTTTTATTTCTCAGAAGAAATATATTGAAGAACTATTGAGCAAATTTGATATGAAGGATTGTAATCCTGTTTCTACTCCAATGGAGCAGAATTTAAAGCTTACCTCAAATGAAGGTAGTGCATTTAAAGATCCAACAAAGTACAGACAACTTGTTGGAAGTTTAATTTATCTTACTACTACTCGTCCTGACATAACTTTTGTTGTAGGAATACTTTCCAGGTTTATGCATCAGCCCTGTGAAGGTCATTGGACAACAGCAAAATGAGTGCTCAAATATTTAAAAGGCACTCAATCTTATGGCATCAAATATCCTAAAGTTTCAGACTTCCATCTCATTGGTTATTCAGATTCTGACTTTGATGGAGATAAAGAGCATGGGGTGTCTACTTCATGTTATTTGATGAATCTTGGATCAGCAGCCATCACTTGGAGATCACGAAAGCAATCAGTTCCTGTTGATTCTACAACTGAATCCAAATACGTTGCAGCAGCTCAAGCCACAAAATAAATCGTTTGGCTTCGAAAAATTCTTGAAGACTTGCAGGAGAAACAAATGACTTCAACGCCTCTCTTTGTTGACAATACTTCTGCAATACAATTGGCCAAAAATCCTAAATTCCATGATTGAACCAAACATATCAACACCAAATATCATTTGATTCGACATCATGTTGAGGCCAAAACCATTCATCTTAATCATTGTTCCACTTCAGAACAAATCACAGACATCTTTACTAAATCTTTGGGTCGAGAGAAATTTGAAAAATTTAGAATGATGCTTGGGATGACAAATGTCCCTTCGGACTAAGGGGGGAATGTTAACTGTTACAACCGTTAACTAATCCGACGGTTTGATTCAACTAACTGACGGTTCACCTGTCCACATCCGCCTATAAATAATGTATCTGCATCCATTTTTTTGAATAAGAAAGATCGTTTTGTGTTCTTTGTGTTCTGTGTAGATTATGGAGTTTATTTGGCCTGTTACAAATTAGTGAAACATGACAATCATATGGTGGTACAGTAATTTCTTAATATGATTAGGTAAATCTTAAAAAGTAAACAGGTTAATTGATGCATTCAAAAATACAAGGAAGTTATGCAGAGTAAATCACATTCATTGATTTGGGAGGACGACTAAGAATATTCCATCATTTTCAATTGTTAACCATCAGATTAGAATTTTAAATTAAAAGGTGATTAATTGTGTCCATCTCCAGTAGCTATATGCCTTTCGGTGTAATTATAGTGGGCACACAATCAAATTGTTTCCCATCTGATTTTAAAGTTGAACTAAATATTTATATGGATCCATTGTAAAGTTTTGAAATTACACGGGTTTTCATTCAGCAATATATATTTACACATAGTATCGAAGGAAAATCCAGGATCATATTTGGGGTGTATTGTTGGGGAACAATATTAAGGTGAACATATTTCTTTCAAATGCAAGAAGCCATCAACATACTTCTTTGAAATACAAACAACATCATCATTGTCATCTTATCTAGGGTTTCTATCATCCACTCTTGTCGTTTTGTACTTTTAATAAACCATTGTTAAAATTAATAAAACAAATGCGATCTGGACATGTTTTTAAAATCTGCACGTTTTTTACTAAACCATTGTTTATTGCAATTGTGTTGTCGGTACGATGCTGGTAGGAAATGGCATTACAGCCACATAGGAAAGAATAGATCCGATTCATTCTCATTTTCTTCTTCTTGCAAGAGGATAAAGGAAAGGACCCATCAACCTCATTTGAATATCTAATTCTGGAGCGCTCTGTCCTGATTTTTACCAGTCGTTGAGAAGAACTCTAGAATCAATTTTTTAAATCCATTTTTTTAATGTGGTTGGTTTCTATGTTTAATTAAACCCCTGTTTAATGCATTTGTGTCATCTATACGATGTACCGGGGTCTTGGATATACAGAGCAACCACAAATACTACGCACCACAAAACTCTCAGGACTTACCGCTCATTTCATACACTGCATGAATTACTGCACGTTGTGGTGTAAACAATTAATGACACAATTTACTCCTTAACACATGAACTCACAAATACAACAGAAGCTCAAAATACCAACTTCTGTTGATTTTACAGACACAAAGTTTGTGATCTCATATTTCTTGGATTTCTTAGTGGCTACTTATTGTTTTAAGACACAATAAATTTGTTGGACTCTTCCTTGGACATTGTGTGACAGTCTGACTCACTGAGTGTCTGACAAATCTACGGAGATGTAAAACTCACCACTTGTAATTACTATTTAAAACACTCCCTCTTAATTATAAGTAGGTGGGATTACACAAATGTTTCAACAAAAAATTAATTGATATTTTAATGTCACTCATTTGTTACTGCATAGACTCCTAGACTACTACGGAGATGCTAAAATGGATCTCTTGCTAAATCTTTTTTGAAAATATCTGTGAATTGTTCTTTTGACCTGCAATTCTCTAAACATATCTCTTTGTTATTCACTAATTGTATGATAAAATGATACCATGTATCAAGGTGCTTAGTTTTCTTGTGAAACACGTGATTCTTTGAAAACATGATGGATGAATTGTTGTCACGAAACATTGTAGTTGGTTCCTATTGCTCCTACAAAAAATAGTTTAACATTATTCTCATCCAAACTTCTTGACAAGTTGCACTTGTAGCTACGACGTACTCTACTTTTGCTGAAGAAAGAGTCACTATGGGTTGCTTCCCGATGCCCATGATACTATACGTATTCCAAAATGAAATGTGTACCGAGAGGTACTTTTCCTGTTATCTATGCTACCTCCACCATCATTGTTAGTGTATCCACTAAGTCTGAAATCTTTTGGAGTAGAATACTTGATACCAAAATCTTTTGTTCCATTCACATATCTCAAAATTCTCTTTCCTACCTTCCAATGTGATTCTTTTGGAGTTTCCATGAACCTTGAAATTAGACTCACTCCATACATAATATCAGGTCTTGTTGTTAGGTACATAATACTTCCTACTGGTATTTTAAATAGTGTGGGATCCACTTTGGTCCCTTCATCTTATTTTCTTCACTTTAATCCTTTTATGACAGGTGTTGGGGTTTCTTTGGCATTTATCATGTTCAATCTTTTCAAAATTTCATGCGCATACTTAGATTGTGAAATAAATATACTAGCTTTGGACTAGTGAACTTCGATACCCAAGAAGTATCTCATAAGCCCTAAATCAATCATTTCAAATTCATCCTTCATGTCTCATTTAAATTTCTCTATGCCAAAATCACCTGTAAATATCAAATTATCTACATATAAGCAAACAATTAACATGGTACCTTGTTGATTTTATTTAATGTATATTGTTGGCTCACTTTCACTTCTTTGAAATCCATTATGTGTGAGATAGGAATCTATGCAACTATACCAAGCTCTGGGATATTTCTTCAACCCATACAATTCTTTCTTCAATCTGTACACTTTGTCTTCTTATCTTCAAACCTCATAGACTTGTGGTTTTTCCACATATACTTCTGATTCTAAGTGTCCCTTCAAAAATGATGACTTTCAATCCATTTGATAAACTTGCCATTTGTTCTGCTCGAAAATGGCTAACACAGTTCTGACTGTGTCCATGGGTGCAACTAGTGAAAATGTTTCAATGAAATCAATTCCAGGTTGCTATGTAAATTCTCTTGCAACTAACCTTGCCTTGTGCTTCTGCAAATTTCCATATGCATCTTCCTTGGTTTTATAAATCCATTTCACACTTATCACATCCTTGTCTTCAGGTACATCTACCAATTTCCATGTCTGATTGTTCTATGTTCATCTGATTTCTTCATCCATGGATTGAGCCCACACATTATCTTTGACATCTTCTTCAAAATTTAATGGATCATCTATTTGTGAAAATAGAGAAAAAAATGAAAAATAATTTGTTGTGTCCTCATTATAAATTTCACACAGACTTTTTGTCTTCCTTGGTAACAAACTTGCTAAATTTGGATCTAGGGATGTAGAAATACTTGGATTGTTTGCTAGTGTTTGTTGCGCTCTAGGTGTAGAGTAAGCACTTGATGTTCTTACTTGAGTACTTTGCGTTGTGATTTGTGTCATAGTTGTAGAGGGAATTGTGCGTTGACTTGTACATGGTGTTTAAATAACCTCCTCTTGTTTTTCATCATGCTCAATAGCATTAACAATTATGATTGTATTTTCTATGCTTCCATCCCATGCTTCATTCTCCACAAACTGAACATCGCGGATGATTATGAATTTTCTTGCAATAGGATCATACAACTTGTATGATTTTGTATCTTCATAATACCCTAAAAATACACATATATGTCCTTTGTTGTCTGACTTCTTTATTAGCTCATCTAGAACATGTGCATATATGTTGCAACCAAAAACTTTTAAGTGCGCCACATTATGCTTCATTCATGTCCAGGATTCTTGAGAAACTTTGTTCTTCACACTTTTTGCCAGAATTCTATCTACGATGTATACTACAATTGTTACTTCATCATTCCAATACTCATTTGAAAAATGTTTGGCTTCGAACATACTACGCGTCATCTCCATGTTGGTCCTATTATTTCTTTCTGCGACACCATTCTATTGTGGTGTATACCATGCGGTGAATTGCTTGTATATTCCATGAACTTTACAAAAGTTCTAAAACTCTCTTGAAATATATTCTCCTCATCTATAATTTATTGGACATTTTATCTAATAACCACTCTGCTTCTCCACAAGTGATTTGAAGTACTGAAAACAACCCAATGTGTCAGATTTATGCTTTAGGAAATAAATTAGTCTCTTTCTTGAGAAATCATCAATAAATGTCATAAAATATGTATTTCCTCTTATGGATGGTGTTTACATTGGTCCAAAAATGTTTGAATGTACTATTTTCAGTGGATCTTTTGCTTTGTATGACTTGCCAACTGGAAATTATTCTCTATGCTGCTTTCCAAAAAAACAACCTTCACATATTCTTTCTGGTTTTTATATTAATGGAAAACCTTTTCACCATATCCTTTGTGTGTAGAAGCTTTAGACCTCCAAAATTCAAATGTCCAAATATGAAGTGCCATAGCCCAGGAATCATCTTGTACTTCAGATTGGAATGTTTCCTGTATTTTTGCGCCACTTTCTCCTTTCTTGATACTGTGTGCACTTTTTTCTTCATTGGAACTTGGGACACTTTCTGTTGTAAATGCAATGTCTAACTGTGCATCTTTTTCTCTACCAACAACTAGCGATGTATTCCTCTTTTTGGTTGTCTTCAATGTCAGTGGGAACATTTTGTTACTTGTCATCTAGATTCTTGCAATAAGTTAATTTCTTGGATATCTGTCCATAATCACACAGTGATTATCTTCCATGTAAATCATGTTTCCTTTTTGTAACAAATGTCCTGTGCTCATTAGATTGTACTTCAGACCAGAAACATAATACACATCATGCATAAATTTGGTTCTCCTTTTTTAGTTAAAATATTTATGTTGCCTTTGCCTAAAACAATGACTTGGATATATGTTCCAAGTGTGACCTTTGTTTGGACTGATTTATCAAACTAGGAAGCAACCCTATGTTTCTTGTCATGGTTATTGCAGCTTGAATCTGAAGACCATATGTCACAAGGAATTTCTTGAGCAACATTGCATTCAGCTAGTGATACTATAGGAATTTCTTCAATGCATGCCATAAACATAGGATTGGTTTTGTTATTTGCATTGTTTGATTGATCCTTACCTTACTTGTTTTGATTATACTATCTCTTTCTGCACTCATATGCATAATGTCCATACTTTTTATAATAATGGCACTCAATCTTTGATTTATTAGTTCTCTAACTACTTCAATGACTAGTATTTTGGTTTTGACCTCTTCCACAAGTGTTTACAGGACTGTTGTTGCATCCACCTCTAGCATAACTTCTTCCTCTTCCTGTAGAGTTATCTCTCCCCCTTCCTCTTCCATGAATTATAGATGATTGCGTGGAAAATTCATTCATATTTGACTTATTTAATATGTTTTCATGATTAATTACGGAAGCATGCAGTTCATCTAGACTAAACTGACTCATGTCTTTTCTCTCTTCCAAAGTCATAGCTAAGGTATCAAATTTAGGAGGAAGAATCCTAAGTACCTTCTCAACAACTTTTCTATCTTCTATGGTTTTACCATGAGACTTAATCTAATTTATCAGGACAATAACACGTGTGTAGAATGAATCTATTGAATCTGTGTCCTTCTTTGACAGAGTTTCAAAATATCTTCCAAAAATTTGTAGTTTTGAAGTCTTGACTTTTTCCATACCTTGATAAGAGGTTTGTAATATGTCCCTTTCCTCCTTGTCTTTCTTTGTTGATCCAAATCTTGGGAGTGTATTCTCATGCATGGATTGACATATATAAAACATCTCATTTCCATCCTTCGGTTGATATTATGGTAGCAGTGGGAGGTATTTACCTCCACGTATAACCTTGACCAGAATAAAATATTCTGCAAAGCAATAAGAAACCCTAAAGCATTGAACATAACTGTAGAAGACAAGTCGGCTCAAGGAAATATTTAATATTAAGTAATTAGCCTCTAGAATGAGAAGTCAGCCCAGATAGCTCAGGAAAACAATATAAATACAAGTAGCCAGACCTCATTGTGTACAGAACATCTCGAAATTTCAGCAGTGAAGAAGTGTGCACTGCAGAAACTGGGCAAGTGGGCAAGTCTGGGGGTAGTTGCAGCCAACAACTACTGCAATCTGTATTCTTGGTTTAGGCTCTTACTTTCTATTGGTTATGGTTGGACATTCTTATCAGTATTGGTTATCCTTTCTTGATGAATTAGCCTGGGTTGGCTATTGGTTTGCCTCCGAAATCATTCTCTGTCAAGGTTAAGGTGCCCAAGGGAGGCTTCTCCCTATGGTTGGGTGACAATATTGTTATATTATCTATGGTTAAAAGAGAACATCTATTAATTTAGAACATTTTATGGTCCCACACTATATTCAGATAGTCTAATCGTTGGAAGATAGATTGGGAGGATTTTCTCAGTTATAGTTGCAGTTGCAGCTAGTTGTTTTTGCAACAACGAAACCCTAACCCTCTTGTTGAGGCACCTTAAGTGAAGATATTGACCTAATTTATGGATATCCTAGTGCCCCCTATCCTGACGCATCTCTTGGTACTCTCAACAAGCTAAGACATCAAGTTTGAGTATTTTTTCAAAATCAAGGGTTGACCAAGTCAAAGAAATTATGACTTACTCTATGAAGCGAGAAAACAAGTTAGAAGAGGATTCTAACTTCATAGAATGGAAGACAAGGATTGACCTCATCCTTGCCAAGAATAAAGTGTTGGATATTGTGAAAGAAAAGATCGTGGAACCACAATTCGAAGAAGGAAATGAGAAGGAACCTCAGAACGTTGCAGTTATGGAGAAGTTCAAAGACAGTGACATAAATTCCATGAGTATCATAGTGGCATCTATAAAAAAAACACTTGATACTCTACATATCCCATCTTGACTTGTCTAAGAATATGTACGATGCCCTAAGAAACCTCCTCTTAGTCAAAAACATTGGACAAGTAATGAGTCTGAAGAATGAGCTCCATGACATGAAAATGAATGATGATGACATCATAACATAATACCTTGTGAGAATCTCTCAGTTAAGAGATCAACTACAAGATATTGAAGAAATCGTTTCAAAGAAGGAACTGGTAAATATAGTACTCAATGGCTTTCTCAATACATGGGATGCATTTGTCGCAAGCATGAACATAAGCTAGGAGTATTCCACATTTGAAGAACTTTGGACTTGTTGTGCACAAGAAGAATGAAGTATTAGTGCAAAAGAGAAACCCCAAAAGAAATATGATGATCAATATTTCACATCAAGGTTTAAGAATTCCAGGAATAAAAAGAAGTTTGTCTCAAGGAAGAAATCAAATCAAGAGAAAGATATGTCAAAAATACAATGCTTCAACTGTCGAAAATATGGTCACTACGAGAATCATTGTATCGATTTAAATAAAAGGAAGGAAACACACTAAACATCAGTTTCCGAAGAAAGGGAACCCTCAAAGAAGGCCAAGCAGGATAAAACAGACTTCTTCTTCTAAGACAAGGTAACAATATTCTTCATAATTCTTGTACATACCATGTTTACATAATTTGTGTACATATCTTTCATATCTATTTCTCAAAAGATAATATGTTCAAAGAGAAACAATACCTATGGAAGAAAAAAAAGATAAGGATTGTTATCACGATGACTACAAGTCAAGGAATACACATGAGAAGGTGAAGTACATCGACAACCCTTGGTAACAATTCATGTGGAAGCTATTAACATAAGTAATAGTTGCAAGATAAGCTATTAACATAAGTAACAATAACAATTCATGTGGAAGCTATTAACCTGGAAGAAGTAAAAGCAAAGAGATTCAACAATCAAGAGGAAATTAGAAAAAGACTTGTGACACTTTGCAAAAGGAAATAAGGATGCAGATGAAAGCATGGACTCTCTTAGTTGGAGGGAGACGATTATATAATTCCAAAAGAAGAGCATGCATGCATGCATGAAGAAAGGATTAGGATGGAGATAATCCTAAATTATATGATCCATCAAGGATTATGAAGTATCTATCCATGTTCCCATTGATGGTAGCATCCATGAAAAGAAACACGTGTTCAGTTTGACTCTATAAGAAGTCTTCTTCGAAAAGAAGCCTTAAAGTATCCATGGTTGTCCATCCACATCCATAATCCTTGATGAAAGGAAGAATTTGGTATCTTTGGGGCATGGAATATATAGAAAACTCCATGGACCCAAGAGATAAACAGAAACATGAGGAACAACATAAAGATTCCAAGAGAGAAAGAAAATCCAGAACAGCTAGTCATTATATCGAGAATCACAAGACTACCAGCTTGGTTTGAACCCACTAGAAGCAATCAAGCAGAGGAAATGGAAGTTGTGATAAAGAACAGTGTATGGAAGACTTATTAATGGAATCATTGTGAGATTCATAACTAAAGGTTATCTCAGATGGAGGGAGAGGACTATGATGATAGCTTGTTCTAGTAAATAGACATACCTTTACCTAATCCATTATATCTCCTGCAATATCCATGGGTTGGTGTTTACATTAGATGAATGTAAGGAGTGTTATCCTCAACATATTAATTGAACAAAGAAGTGTATGTAGAGAAACCTCAAGGTTTTGAGGTATACCAGAAAGAGACTTGTGTATGTAGATGGAAGAAGACAACTTGGTGCAGAGCCTCCAATGAACATCAGAAGCATGGTGAAAAATTTATATAACAAAGATACTGTATTAGAATGGTTACTCAGAAGTATATGATGATGGATTGTTAATCCATGACAAACTCTCATGATGAAAAAAGAAGTGCCACTTGGATGTGTTCCAGTTTGAGCCTTACCACGATGTCATGAGCTAGCAGGAAACAAAAGAGTTGAATCCAACCATGATATACTGTAATGATCAAGAGCTATATGAAGCCTTCAGAGAAAAACCAGTGTTCGAGAAAGACTAAATTCATTGAGATCAAGCATTACATTCTCCATGATGAGGTCCAAAAAATAGAAGCGGTTCTCCAATATATCTCCACAGATGAGCAGATAACAGATATTTTGGTAAAGCCTTTGTCCAAGATGAAAAAGTTTTCATACTCAAGAGACAAGCTGGAGATCGTGGAGACGAATTCCTTATTGAAAAGGGAAGATATGACTCCTAGGTTGGGAGGGAGCATTGATGTGTAAAATATTTATGGACAATCATTTTTCAATTCGAAAAATGGTCTAGGATGACCAGTTCGAAAAGTGGTTTGAGATTTCTGACGGACAAGGATTTTCCAGTTTGAAAAATGGTCCAGATCGAACGATCATTTTTGTAATGAAAATGTTTTGATAGATTGTTGATGTACCATAGACAATGATTCCCCTTGTGGCCAGTGTGGGGGAATGGTCTAGGAAAATATTTCTTCTTGACAATCACTCTCAGTAGTGGTCAAGTAGAATGGTCCGCCTCGCTGGACAGTCATTCTTTCGAAGTTCACAGTTGTGAGCAATTTCAAAGAATGGTCCATTTTGGAGGTTGATGCAAGACAATCATTTCCTTAGGAAATGGTCCGAACAGTCATTCCCTAGGGAAAACTCATTCTCTCTAGGTTGCGCTTTGTTTATTGCTGGAGGAATGGCCCATTCAGGTGATGGTCTAGGTTTAGCAATCTGGGACATGAATTCCCTAGGGCAGACTCATTCTCCCAGGTTTCACTTTGTTTAGTGTCGGAGGAATGACCCAGTTAGGTGAATGGTCTAGGCTAAGAAATCAGGACAATTATTTTTCTATGCTTGAGAAGAATAGTACAGATAGCTCATGGGTGATGTTTTATCTTCTTAGGGCAGATGCTCTTCCAGATCTCACATATGTGAGTCGAATAATCACCCATATGACTCATTTTATATCATGATATTATTTTTCTATGTAGGTTGATATCAGATGATATGATTTCTATGGAGAATGTACATCTCTAGATAATAGATGTATGCTACTGTGGTGGATGTGTTCCACTGGTTGTGACTATGTGTCACTAATTAAGTGGTTGTGTGCTACTTGGTTTGGTAGTGTACCACTGGATTGTAGTTGTGTACTACTATGGATAGACACAATTATGTTCTATTGAATGACATTGTCATGATTATCATGTAGACTATCAGTTGTGTTGATATCTAAGGAATATAGGTTGAGACAGATCTCTATGAATTGATTAGAAAATAATCCTAGATTTACATTCCTATAGGAATGGTCTCTATAGTCCATGGCGTAGATTTTAGCATCTATTGGGATAGTCATTATTTTAGGACGTATGTCAATATTAGAAGAATGGTCCTCATATCACACTGTGGAGTGATTAATTCAACATCATGCTTGATTACTCAAATAGAGTATGGCTTCGAGAGATTATGCAGTGGATGCTATCATATGACAGTGATGATCATTCTCGTGATATAATCATGAGATAGTATGTATGACTATGATCATGCTACCGACTGAAGGGTATGTTTGTGCTCAAGACCATTGCCTTCAATACCTCCCTATATAGGAGGGAGTGTTGATATTATGGTAGTTGCAAGAGGTATTTACCTCCACGTGTAACTCTGATGAGAATATAATATTATGGGAAGCAAAAAGAAACCCTAAAGCATTGAACATAACCCTAGAAGACAAGTCGGCTCAAGGAAATATTTAATATTAAGTATTTATCCTCCAGAATGAGAAATCGGCCTAGCTAACTTAGGAAAATAGTATAAATACAAGTATCCAGACCTCATTTTGTACACAACAAATCAAAATTTCAGTAGTGAAAAAGTGCACACTGCAAAAACTTGTCAAGTGCGCAAGTCTGGGGGTAGTTGCAGCCGACAACTACTACAATCTGTATTCCTGGTTTAGGCTCTAAATTTCTATTGGTTATGGTAGGACTTTCTTATCAGTCTTGATTATCCTTCCTTGATGCATTAGCCTGAGTTGGCTATTGGTTAGCTTCCAGAATCATTCTCTATCAAGGTTAACGTGCTCGGGGGTGGCTTCAACCTATGGTTGGGTGACAATATTTTTATATTGTCTATGGTTAAATAGGCACATCTATTACTTTCTAACACCTTCTTCCTTTGATCTTTCAAGACATCCTTCTCAACTTCTGTGAGGGAATTGTGCATTGCTTGATCTATTGGTTCCACATAGTCATTCTAAACTATATCCCATACAAATTGACCTCAGAACAACACCATCATTGTCAAGGACCATTTAAATCATAATTATTTCCTGTAAAACTGAGAGGTTGTAGATTTGAAGTAGAAGTCATATTTCACTTTTATGACAGAGTTGTTTCTCTTGAAATTGTTCTGATAGACCCTGATCTGATACCAGATCTCGGATATACAATGCACAGGGAAACTATGTGCAACATAGTGACAAATACGGTGTGCCACAAAAATCTCAGGACTTATCATGCAGTTCACAAACCGCACAAATTACTGCACACTGTGGTGTAAACAATTAATGACACAATTTCTTCCTCTATGCTACTCCTTAACACATGAAATCATAAAAACAATAGAATCTAAAAATACTTGAGATATATTTGAGAAATTTGGCACTACGTGCTAACACAAAATATGATAATTGTGACAATCTTCAACTTCAACAAATTCTGTTGATTTTATAGACATAGGGATTTGCTCTTAGACTGCTTCGATTCCTCAATTCTTGTTGTTGTTTTCTTCTTCACAACTATGTTCTTCTACCTCTCTTCATATCTATTTCGACTGAGTACAGTCTTAGACATATATGAAATACGAATGAGACTTCTTAAAGAAGTTACTCAACTTAACATTTAAGGCACAATAAATTTGACCGACTCTTCGTCTACTTAATTGGACTTGATAAAGATAAAGATCGACTCCATTAATTAACTCCCCTACTTTATGACTAACTAAACTGATCTTGCATGAACCTGTGACTTTTTATTTTCACACTAACTGACTAACTGACTGATAAATTGATGGAGACATAAAACTCACTGGCTTGTAATTATTATTTCCAACATAGGGGAAGGACATTTTGATCTCGTTTAGAGTTATTCTTTCTTCTTTCCAAACAAAACAATGCTTCTAATAATTTTAATTAAGTGTGACACTTCTAATACTTTTCTAGAACTAACACACATGTGCTCCTAAGAATGAATAGGCACTATAGGAACATGAATGGTCTATATAAACATGCATGCATTCCATGGATGCTCTTATACCTTTTTTTATTATTTTTTTCCTTATATCTCTTTCTCTCCCCCTTCCCCCTTTCTCCCCCTCTCTCCCATACCCATTTACCCATCACCTTATCTCCTCTCCTAATTCCTTCACCCCCTCCCCCTCCCCCTCCCCCTCCTTCCTTTACCACTCTCCTCTTGTTTCCCTCCCTCTATACCATATCTCTCTCTCATGTATCTACCCCTCCCTCCCC
>ML790804.1:351758-369459 GCA_009831015.1 Picea engelmannii | reverse complement strand
CTCCCTCCCTCCCCTTCTCTCCCTCTCCTCCCCTTTATCTCTCCCACATATAATGCTCTCTTTCCCTCACTATGTATCCCCCTCTATATATCACTCAGTGTATCCCCTTCGCTCTCTCTCCCACACTCTCCCCCCTTTCTCTCTTTACCTCACTTACTATATCCTCCTCCCTCTCTCTCCCCACTCTCTCCCCCACTCTTTACCTCTCTCTATTTTCATATCACTCTCTCTCTCTCTACCCCCCCAGTTTTGCTTTGTCTCTCTCTATCTCACCCTGACACATAGACACACACACACACACACTATGTATCTCTACCCCCCTCTATGTCTTCCACTCTTTCCCTCTCACACTCTCACTCTCTCTCTCTCTTCCCCTCTTTCTCTCTCAAAATCTCCCCCCTCGTTTGACCTTGTCCCCCCCTCTCTCCATCTCACTCTCAACCTATCTTATGCTTGTGTTGTATCTCTCCCTTCCCTTATATCACTCTCCCCCCCCCTCTCTCTCTCCAACATCTACCCCTTTCTCCCTCTCACTCCGTATCCCCATCCCTCTCTAACTCAATGTATCCCCGTCCCTCTCTCTCCCCCTCTCTTCCCCCTTTCCCTTGATCTATCTCTACCTCACTTCCCTCTCCCTCCCACCCTTCATCTAACTCTTTATCTCTCTCTAACCCCCATATATATCTCCCTCTCTCTCCCTCTCACTATCTCCTTATCTAACCCATTGTATGTCTTCCTCTCTCCCTCTTGCACTCTCAATCTATGTCCATCCCCCCTCTTTCTGCTTTCTTTGTATTCTCTCTCTCTCTCTCTCTCTCTCTCTCTCTCTCTCTCTCTCTCTCTACCCCATGCCTCTCTCTCCATCTCACTCTCAACCTATCTTCTCCTCATGTTGGATCTCTCCCTCCCTCCCCTTCTCTATGTATGCCCCCTCACTGTCTCCCTCCCTCCCCTTCTCTCCATCTTCCCCCTCTTTGTCTACCTCCATCCCTTTATAACCCCCACCTCTCTCACTCTCTCTCTTTCACTGTGCCCCCTCATGGCACATAGAAATGGAACTCATTCGTCACTCATAAACTATTTTCGCCCTCACAACTATGAGGTGCATCCCAAAACTTGAACTTTATTCACTTACTCAAAGCAACACCTTGAGTGGTTTTCTACCTATGCATGGTTTGTCACTCTATAGATTGTACAAAGAAACAAAATTCTTATATGTTTTTATACACAATGAATTAATATAATTAAAAAATGATACTTTGTAATTCAAACTGAGACAACTCACCATAGATGATACTAACAATATGGAGTGTGTTACACTCCACTGCAACCCTAATCTCTCAATGATTCCACCCAGTTATAAGGATCAAGGAATCAAGTTTAAACACAAATGCATAAAATCAATTCCATTCATGATACACAAGAATTCATCAAAAAATGATCTCATTATGAATAACTCGAGAAATGGTGGAGAGTCACTTGTAGGTGGAGCACTTAGATGTACAGCCTCCTTTGAGGAAAAATCTATTGTTGCATCCTCAGTGGATGGCACAGTATTGTCTGTAGAAGAGACAGCTAGTGGGTCGTGTATGGGCGCAACCACTCTGGATGCATTAGATGGAAAAGGTGGTGGGGTGGGTGTCGTATGAGTGCATCCATTGTGGATGGATGAGATTGAAAAGGTGGGGGGGTGGCGTATAGGTGCATTCATTGTGGATGTATGGGATTAAAAAGGTCGTGGAGGAGGGTCGAATACGGGTGAAACAACTTTGGTGACATTGCAAATATACGCTTCCCAATGGAGATTGGATGGGGGTTTTGGTATTTAATCTCTAGATGCTATATTTCTCTTTGAATATCCAACCTCATCCATTTTAGTGGTATCTTACCTAGTGGAGAAACCAAAATTCATTAGGGAGAATGGGATAATTTGTATATTTAATGGCCTTTGGCCAAAAATCTAAGTTCTACATGAATGGATCTCTTCAACTTCAAGTGTGTAAATAAAGGGTTAATGCTTTATTTACCCATGCATGAAATGGTTTTTCCTCATTGAATTACATATGGCCCAAGACAAGGATGTCATCCTCATTTTGGGACGATGGTTTTGGGGTAGAATAGGGTTATCCATGAGGCCATGGATTCCAAACTGCTACTAATCAAAATACTCTCTCTACCCCAACCTCCCCCTACAATTTTAGGTATTGATTTTCTAAGTGACATAGGAATTGTATTGGATAAATTGCCCTTCAAAAGCTTATAAATATAAAGGAGTCATATTACTACATATATCAACAATTGTATGAATATTGATTTTAATAATTGATTCCCCACATAAAGGAGTCATATTACTACATATATCAACAATTGTATGAATATTGATTTTAATAATTGATTCCCCACATAGATGAAGGTTGTTACAAAACACTACACCTGGACATAGCCTTCCTAACTCTAAGAAGGTTTATTTTTTTATGTAAGACCTTTACTAATTAGGACATATTGTATTTCATTGCATTAAAAAGAAAAAAAGGGATGTTACATAAGATGTTAGAGAAGATCCACACTTAAGAAGGAACCACCTTCTAAGCAAGTAATTCCATAATGTTCCACCACTAAATCTAGTTTAAAAAAAAACCAAAGTTATACCATTGATAAATACTATAACAACATTTAAGGAGAATTTTCATCCTTACCTCTAGGTTAAAGGAAAAAAAGGAAACCCCATTAAAGAAGCAATAAAATCTTGTTTTACCCCAACAAAAAATAACCTAAATAATTTTGTTTTAAAAGAATGCACAAAAGTATCTCCTCTTTCTCTTATAAAGTAATGTAAATGAAAACACTTAAACCTGAGAAGAATACGAGTAATAAGGTCCACTGCACTCCCAACTTGATACTCTTTCCTAGAAGTAGACGAGAAAAACTCAATATCAACTTGCATGAGTGGACATTATCTTCAAAATGTAATTTAATATGTATTTTCTTTATATTTTGATTTGTAATTTTACATCAATTATACATGTAATTTTTGAATTAAAAAAATATAGATGAGAAAAAATTCCTTAATATCAACCTACATGAGTAGACAGTATATTCAAAATGTACTTTAATATGTATTTCCTTTATATTATGATTTGTAATAATTTATTATAAATTATATATATAATTTTTGAATTAAAAAAACATATCAATCTACATGAGTGGAAACTATCTTCAAAATTAGTTTAATATGTATTTTCTTTATATTTTTATTTGTAATAATTTAATATAAATTATATATGTAATTTTTGAATTAAAAAACCATAGGTATAAAGTTAAGGTTTTTCATTAAATACTATTATATTATTTTAATCTCTATATTATAAATAAAATATATTTAATTTTAAATTATTTTTTAAATATTTATATATATAATAAATATATTATTATTTTAAAAATGGTTGTACTTTAAAATCATATTTACATAATTTATAAACGAGTTAATATATAAATATATGTGTGGGGAGAAAGAGAGGAATTTAATATAATGTTTATAAATATTATATATATCTATATGTGAGGAAAAAGAGAGGAGTTTCACAAGGAAAATAATAATATTATATGTGTAGGGAGAAAGATAGGAGTTTGACAGGAAAATAATAATATTAATGGTTTTGAATTTATTATTATAAGTTATTATATAATGTTTATTATCAACATTATGAAATATAAAGAAATAGAAAAGGAAAAGTGTTTGATAAGAAAAATAATTATATATATATATAATTTTTAAGTAAAAAAGAGAGGTAGATCTTGTTATATTTAGTGCCAAAAAATATAACTATGTCTAGGTTGTTAGTTGTTCCATCAAATTAGCGAAAACGGAAATAACTGGAAGCCAATGTTATCCTTGTCGAAAATAGGCGGTCTGCCATCTGTCCTGCCCATAGGAAACTAGGACGGATGGCATCCCATAGTCTGAACTGTAACCAGAAGTTTAGAAAATACAACTAGCTTAGACCATGACATAACAGTCTTGACTTACTCTAGAACCATAAGAAGAAGCATAACCATGAGAAATTAGACCATAACAAGAAGCATAACCATAAGAAATTACCCGATGGCCTCAGAGGTGGCCATGTCAATGTCTTCATCCTGTGTTCCCTCTCTAGCTAGCATCACGAAAGGTTGCGCATAGGTTGGGCATCTCCGTCTTGTTGGCGCGTTGGAGAAGGTGTCATATAGCATATCCAAACATTGACTCATGAGGGTGCCACAGTGGAATTGGTCTGCCATCTGCCTTCTCAAATCGAACATCAATTCAAGGTGCTCCAGGTGGAAAAATGGTAGTGTGACATGCCATTGTTCTTCCATGGACAAGATGAGAGGTGGCGCGAGGACCTTGCAACCCTCCCTCAACTTTCCACCTAACCTATTCTCCGCTGCCTCGCTCTGCTACTCCATGTATGATCTTTGACCCTATGACTCTGTCTTCTTTTCCTTGTCATTCTCCATGCATTTGTCCGAGGTGTATCGAAGTGCGGGTGCGACATTATGAGAATCCAGCTCCTCCGGAGTCTCCTCCTCTATGTAGAATGTGGAAAACTCTTTCAATTGCACTTCGTCTGTGCTGTGACCTTGCTGCTCCACAGTGGCGGCCATGGTGGATTCCTTCAGGAGGCTTCTTGGTAGCTACTAGTTATCAAGCATGATGAAAAGAAGATGCTGCAAAGGAGCCAAAATTGGCTCCTCCAGAAAGACCTCCTCCACATATGCCATGGGAAGCGTTCTGACACATTTTTCCCTACACACGAGTTGAGTCTGAGCCATAGACACCACACTCTTCATTCGTTGATGTCTCTTCTAACGAGCAGCAAAGGTGTACCAAGTAGAGCCACAGCGTGGCTTCCCTCATTCTCATAGCATTGGAATGAAAATTTGGATGGATAAAATGTAGAGGGTGTTCTGGTGGCTACACCAGAGCTCACAATTGCTTGTTTGGTGCTGGCCAAAATCAAACTGGATGAATCCATGGTGAGGATTTTTCATAAGCAGATGGAGTGATGGGACATGCTCCTCCATTAACTCTCCCACCTTAACTGACTGCATCTTCGTACTGCTCATGCGACGGAGAATTTCGTTGTCACGAAAATGGTGGTTGGGGTTAGCTCCCATCCTTAATGTTGAGGGGATGGGAGTCGGCTAACCTCATTTATGGCCAGGAATGGCTACATCCTAGGTGGCTTTGATGTGTGATGTGTCACCCCATCTGGGGTTAGTAAGTCCATGTTGGCGAGGTCTTGGTAATGTTTCAAGAGATCAGTGCAAGAAGAAGTTTGGGCCTTCCTGTGGATGTGTTCCATCTTGGTATCAACTCCTTGATTTTCCAAGCAATTCACTACTTTGTTTTCTTCCCTTCTCATGTGAGATGGGATAATGGTAAGACTAGGGAAAAGGAGGGATCTGAAGTCCTCCAAAAGACTTGAGAAATGCTATTTGGGTGAGATTTTTGGTGGGTGTTCCCCATGGATAATTTTGGTTATGAGTTGGATGATGATATGAGAGTCTCATTCCACAATGACCTTATTGAAATGATTGTCAATTGTGACCTTGAGGCCTCTTAGGAGACTCAAAATATCACTGGCATTGTTTGTATTTTTGCCCAGAAAGCCTACAACTAGATGGAGGATTTCTTCATTTGGGTTCCTGAGAATTTCCCCGAATCCTGCTGGTCCTGGATTTCCTTTTGAGGCTCCATCAAAATTTATCTCTACGAAACAGGTTGGATGGGGGGTCCATGTTGTCAGGCTTCTAGGGTGGTGACTGGTTAAAATCGTAGTGGGAAGGTCATTCATGCTAAGTTGCCAGTTTTCAAAAATGAACCTTTCTTCGAGACTACATTTTAGGTCCTCAGGGGTCCACGATTTTCTTTTGATCGTTTCTTGGATTAGCTTCACTATTCTTTCCCAAGTTAGGGTGGGAGGGGAAGCCTTTGAGTGGAAGATCCTTTTGTTTCTCTCTTTTCATATTTGCCAGAGGGTGACGCCCAGGAGTATCTGCAAGATACATGAAAGAATTGGGTTTTGAAAGGAGAGGAAGTCTCAATTCTCTATTGTATCTCTGATACTATTTCTGTTTCGGTTATAGTAGCACACTATTTCGGACCCCCAATCCCAAATCCATTGGCTATAGTGACAGTTGTTGAAAAGGTGTTCCATTGTCTCCTCTTGTTGTTGGCACAGGGTGCAAATTGATGGGCCTATGAAGCCCCTTTATTTGAGGTTATCCCAGGTGAGGATGCGGTTTTTAATTGTGAGCCATAGAAATATTGACACTTTGGGCCAGAGGGATGAATTCCAGATCTTTCCCCAGATACTCTCCTTAGCATGATTCTGATAGTTCCCCTGCAAGTAGTAGGCCTCTTTAACTAAAAAATTACATGTTGGGGAGTACCCCCATTTGAGAATGTCTGAACCTTCCCAAGTTGGGATTTTCCTATGGCTTGCACAAGCTTTCCAGGCTTGGAGCTCTGTTTCCCTTGAGAGATGTAGTTCGGGATTTTATGTTTTCCATTGTCACGAAGGTAGGTTCCTGTCAGATGTTATCTATATATCTTTAACCCATCAAAATATTTATGGTTGTAGTGCCTGCCTAAGGGGGTTAAGTTCTTCCAAGTTGATTAGAGGTGTTTGTTGTTTCCATGAGTCCTTCCAGAATAATTCACTTTCCCCATTCCTGATTTCCCATAGGGCATGCTTCTGAACTAGGGGTCAATTTTGCTAGGCTGTGTTCCAGATGTTAGAACCCTGGATTTGGTCATTGAATCTGATTATCTGGTCTACTTGGGTGGTTGGGGCATACTTTTGTTTTCATATTTGTGCCCATAATTCCATGGGATACTTGAGCCATCTCCACCACATTTTATCTCCCATGACTTGATTGAGATTTCCTGGGTCGCGAAGTCCCAATCCACTTAGATATTTGCGTTTGAAGAGCTTATCCTAGCTCACTAGAGCCCACTTCTTGTTAGGTTGATTTCTATGCTATAATAATATTCTTTGGAGGCTCATGATGGCCCAAATGACCGACTTAGGAACTGTCAAGGTGGTGAAAAGGTAGGTGGGTAGGGCTTGCAGAACTGACTTGAGAAGCACCAATCTAGCTGCAATATTAAGAGGTCTGAAGGTCCAGTTATTGAGCCTGTGTGAGATGGAGAGAATTATATTGTCCCAAGATATGGATCGTGTTGACGCTCCTATGATGGGTATGCCAAGGTAGTCGGATGGAAGCGAGCTCTTGGGTATGCCTAGAAATTGGGAAATATGATTTTGTACAGTGATCGACGTGTTGAACAAGTAGAGCTTATACCTATCAAGATTGAGGGCCATACTTGAGGCCTTCGCAAAGTCAGATAGAATAGAGTTGATCTTGTTGGCTTCGTACATTATGGGGGTGTTCATAAGAAGGATGTCATTGACAAACTATCTATGCGAGTGCATAGGTTGGATATTGTGCAAGGGTAGGACATTAAGGGAGCCTTCCAGATTCGATGCCTTGATGTAGTGTCCTAGTCCTTCTTCCATAAGAACAAAGAGGAAGGGAGACAGAGGGTCTCCTTGCCTAATTCCCCTGGAAGGGGAGAAGGGTTGGGAAGGCACTCCATTGACTAGTATGGAAAAGAAGGTTGAAGAGTTGAGCTTGAGGATCCAGTTCACCAATTGTTTGTCGAAACCAAAGGATTCAAGTATGGAGCATAGGTATTTCCAACTGACTCTATCGAAATCTTTTGAAAGGTCAAGTTTGATAAGAATACCTGGGATTTTGGTCCTCTTTAGTGAGTGGATCACCTCATGACCTAGGATGACACTATCCATGATTTGTCGACATTCCACGTAGCCTGCTTGTTCTTTGGAGATGACAAAAGGGAGGATTGGCTTGAGACATGTGGCTATCACCTCTATGATGATTTTGTAGATAACATTGCATAGGGAAATTGGTTTGTACTACTTGGGATGAGTGACTCTGTCCTCCTTCGGGATGAGAGTCAGAAAAGTGGCATAGAGGGCAGAGAGGACTTGGCCCGAGGCTCTAGATTCTTCCACGACCTACCAAACCTCTTCCCTGATTAAATCCCAGCAGTGATGGAAGAAGACCGTGGTGAAGCCATTTGGACCAGGCGCTTTCCCTGAGGGCATTTCCTTGACTTCATGGTCCACTTCTTCTTAGTTTTCGGGCCTCATTAAGGCTTCGTTCTGCTCTTGAGTTACCAACGAGGGTATATGCCTGGTTATTTTCTGAATTGCTTCCTTCCTATCCTTGTTGGTTTTCGTAAGAAGCTATTTGTAGTAGGTGTTTAGTTCCTCGATGATATGGTTTTGTTCTCCTATAGGGTTTCCTTGAGATTCCTCTAGCTAGGTTATTTGATTGATGTATCTACGGTGCACCATTTCTCTGTGGAGGAACTTTGTGTTCCTCTCGCCCTCTTTTAGCCATTGAACTCTAGATTTCTGGTGCCACATAATATCTTCTTGATTTTTCCATTCTTCTAATTCTTCTTGAAGCTCCTCCTCTTATTTCATTAAGTCCATGGTCTTGGTTCCTGAGATGAAGGTTCTTTGCAGAGATTCCAGTCTATTTTCAATTTCCTGCATGCATTGGAATATGTTTCCAAAGGTGGTTTTATTCCAAAGCTTCAGATGTTGCTTGAAGTTTTTGAGGTGTTGCTGGAATTTGTACATGCAAGTCCCATGGTCTATCTCTACCTGGGCCCACCAGGACTTTTCTAACTGATGGAAATCAGGGTGGGAGAGCCAAAATTTCTCAAAATGGAAGGGTTTGAATTTTGGTGTTTCCCTCGTTTCTATATAGAATGATATAGGCCAATGGTTCGAGCATGTTTTTGGAATAATGTTGGCTTCCATGGTAAAATCCTCCTCTAGTAGGGCTTTCGTTGTGAGGAAGTGGTCCAGAAGACATGCCACCTGTTGATGTACAGATCTGCGGTTGGACTAGGTGAATATTCCATTTTGGGTTTCAATATCTACTATATTAATTGGTCAATAAGTGTTTTGAACTTACCATTGTCTTTCTCCAGCCTTTTGGTATTGCCGGTTTTCTCCTCCAATGTCAGGATCATGCTGAAGTCGCCTCCCATGACCCAGTTAGATGTGTTCAAAAGTGTTTTGATGTGATTTATCCTTTTCAAGAAGCTTTCTTTGTCCCGTGGGCTCTGTGGCCCATAAAAATTTGTGATGGCTCCTTCCTTGGTCGACCATGTGACCAAGAAGTGCATCATGAGTGCACCTATGGTAGAAAAGGGATGATTCATTGTGACTGTGTTGGGATTCCATAAAATTGCTAATCCTATGGATGCGCTAGAGGAGTCAGAATAAATGAAATTTCATCCTCGCCATCTTCGATGGAAGATGGTTTCAGCTTCTACTCTAGCACATTTGGTTTCCTGTAATAAGAGGACATCTGGATTTTCTGCTCGAATAGAGTCTCGGAGGATCCTTTGTTTGGATCTACCATTGAGTCCTCTGATGTTCTAGGTGATGATATTCATCATGATGATTGTGGAGGTGGGTGGAGGTATCCCTCCGAGAGTCGGTGGATCTGTCCTGAGTTGAGCATGATATTCCCTGCCTCTTTATTGAGATGTTGGGCTGATTTGCATCCCCACCTTTTGTTTTCCCATGGAGCATGCTTTCAGTGTGTGCTTGGATATGTGGCTATTCCCAGCCGTGTTGTGGATCCTATTGTGGAGTTTATAAAAACTTTGTGGAATTTGTGGAGTTGTTCTACAGGGATGGTTTGCAGATGCTTTCAATTGAGAGATTCCTCAAGTTTTTCAAGATCTATGTCTGTTAGATCTTGTTCATTCAGCTGCATCTAAGTGTCCCCATTTTGTCTCCTGGGATAACCTCTTTGGATTGTGTAGAGGTGTGCTCGGCTTGGCTCTTCCCTTTCTCTTGAGTTTTTTCTTTGTGCAGGTCTTGGATCTCTTCATCTTCTGAGAGATGATTCAGAATGTGATAGGAGTTTTTGGTTATAATCTTTGGAGTGGTGCCCAGATTATGCTTCCTTGGTGGGTTTTTTTTTCGGTCGTGACTATGGTAAAGCCATCTTTTTGTTTGTTGTCTCCATCTTTTAGTCCTTGGGCATTTAGGGGGTAATATTTGAAGAGGTGGATGTGCTCGTGGTATTTTTTGCAACAAAAGAGGATGTGTTCATAGTCGATTGTTTGGTTCCAATCCTCATCCTAATATTCCAAGGTAACAGAACTAGGAAAAGCTGTTGAGATGTCCATGTAAACATAGATTCAGGAATAGGAGGTGTATTGTATTTTCTTTGTGGCATTCGATTATTTGACATATCGCCCCATTGTATTACCTATTCGAAAAAGTATCTCTTCGAGCCAAAATTCTCGAGGCAAGGAGTATAGTTTGATCCACACTGGAGCCATTGTGAAGTCCTCATTTTCTGGACTGAAGCAATCTGTCCAGAATCACAGGAATAACCCGACGGAGTTGTAGAAATACGGCCCGTTATCGAAGATTATGATCGTAAAAAAGCCTTTGGAGCTGAGTTGTACCTCATAGTCTCCTTTAGGGTTCCACCAGTCTTTGATCCATCGTGTTGGGTTGCGCTCAGAGGGTCAGAGTCCTAAGAACTTGTCAATTAGGGCATGCTCTCGCATGAACTGGGTGTTCTTGCCTACCCTTGTCGAGATGATGAGATATCGAGGAGGCTTTTCCGACTGCGGACTACATTTTCCAGGTTCCTATCTATGAGATGCCTTTGGATGCGACATGCTTGGCTCCACATCCATTTCTTTTTTGAGCCCCTGTTCTCTTCTTAGGAGCTGCTCTCTTAGATGAGGCGACGACTCAAAGGTAGGCCACTTGGCTCTCGCTCCCGCCCTATCATTAGAGGTTACATTATTGTACGAGGGGGGTTGCCCCCCCCCTTCCGGACTCATCATGTCTTCTCAGTCTCCGAGTTTTGACCATACCAGTGCGGTGCAGGTGGCAGGTTCGACAACAAGTAAGTCAAGACATGTAGCGAGTTGCAGAGGAAGCATTACAGAGCGCTAGGGTTTTCCCTGCCGGATCCTTGATAAGAAAAAAATAATATTAAGTAATATTATGTGGAAATTTTTTATTTTAAGTTTATAATGTTTATAAACTTGTTTTGAACAGGAATACTACTTCTCTATCATTTTGAAATTATATCTCTGAACGAGAATATATATATATATATATATATATATATATATATATATATATATATATATATATATGATATTTTATTTCTAAGATTATATATCTTGGGTTTTGAATGGTAATAATACTTCTCTTTGGTTTTTACGTAGTTTCTCGGGACTTCTCTGTCGTTTTTGGAAATTATTTTTTGGTTCTTCAACGGGTTGAGCAATTGGACATTTGAAATGAGGTGAGTCACTTTTTACTTTGATTCAATTTCAATTTTACATAAAGAGATTTAAATATTTTTTATTTTAAGTTTCATAAGGAAAAATTGATTTGAGAGATAAAGTCAATCCATAATAATAATTGTTACATCTTTTTTCTCTTCTTTTGAATATGAGCACTCCACCACGTACTCTAAAAACTCGGCCTAACAAGGGGAGGCCCCCCAAAATCACCCTAGAGACCCTTTAGGATTATATGGAATCAGTAGAAAAAAGAGGAGAAGAGAGAGATGTCAAATAGAGGATAGATTCTTAAGGCTCAAGAGTGAATTGACTGAAGAATAGAATTCAAGAAATGGAAAAACATAAACAATCAACCCAATAACAAGGGATTGAAGAAAATCACAACTTAAAAAATATTATCTTCATTCTTATAACCCTACTTAATGGTTGATACAGTTAATTATTAAATTGATTAAATCTACAGAGTTTGCTATTGAAATCAAGATTGGATCACGGGTAAATCATTTTCCAAGTTACTTATATTGGAATTAAATCTAGCTACTTAATTATTGATACAATCCAATTTTAATCGCCCAAATATTTAGTCGTGTTAAAATTCCTTAATCGCCCAAGTTGATTAAAATTATAGAGTTTGATCGCCCAAATATTTAGTCGTCTTAAAAATCCTTAAAAATGGAAGATGTCTATTTATATTAACTTGTTTTGAAGTATCCAAAATCATTTTCGAAACTTCTATGTTTTTAATTTAAGTAAATTTAAAACTACAATMAAYAGGTATGTTATTGCATGATTTTGAAAATYAATTATAYATTTATTGGAAATGGGTATATTTAATCATTTTTTAACCATAAATTTTAAYAGTATGGTTATCAATTGAAGATGTTGRCATATTTTTTATTGTCTTTCCAAATCAATGAATAAAATCTTATGTTTATAACTTTCTTGTATTTTTCAGGKCGTCWATTAACATGTTTACTTTTTAACTTACTTAYTTTGATTGAAATATTACTGTGTAACCATCTAATTACCAAGTTTAAATGATTARCAAACTTAATTCCAMCYTTTTCATATTCTCATTCTCCGTTCTTTCTTAACTAACCGTAAGTGAATTCCATCTCTCATAATATAGTCAGCCCCATAGATTCTGRCAACCCAAACCAAGAAAGAGTAATTATACTATGTCAATTARAATTTTCTTTGAAATTTTACCAACCTAAACCTTTAGACGTTCACTAGCGACCAGTTCGCAGCTGTGCTAGTCTTATATCATCCAATCCACTGAAATTTACATATTTAAAACTTTGATATATATTTAGATTACAAATCGTTATATATACAATTTTATCCAACAATATATATATATATATTTTTTAAAACTACAAATTTAACAGTAACAATAACAACAGTAGTTGAATAATGATGAGAGCTAGTCTTTAAAATGGGCGTAAACACTTAAAAAATTGAAAAGTACAATTATTTCGCGAAAACAGCAAAGTGCTAATCGCGTTATTAATGCCCTACACAAGGGGTAGGTCGATTGCCAGCTGGAGAGGGAGGTGTAAGTGGCTCACGCCTCAGGGATGCTGATATTACTTTCCCTACTTTCATCAATAACTGGATCGACAATCCCCCACCTTCCGGACTTTCGACTGATACATCTGCAAAATTGAAGGAATAGATTTGTATACTTAAAAACATATTAATTTATACTATCAGAAATTTAATTTGGCGTACAGCCACAATACTATCATTCATACCTGTTGATGGATTCAAATCTTTAAAGTGAATAGAAGAAGCAACAAATCGGGCTTCTGCAGTCTCAGGAAGCCATACTAATTGAAGTACACAAATGAAAACAGACGACCATAGAATTAGTGCCAATAAACTGCGCTCCATCATTGTAGAATTTAACGTCGCGTGAATTTGGTTAACAATTGGAACGCAGAGCCTTTAAATAGAGCCTGGAAAAGTAATGCGTTGCAGTAAAAGTCGTAAGAAACGTGGAATTCACGGCACAAGTATGTGCAATAATGGGCACCACATATTGATCAACAAACAGCAATGGAAAGGCCGACGAACTGCTCTCCATTAAATTTGCGCAAATTCCGGCGGTGATCGCTCTGTCATGGCACCACAGAAATAAGTCATGCGAGAAGATTTCTATTCAATGCCGAAATTTTCCATACAACTTGGTGATTGACTTTGAAAATTAATTTATAGCATGGTCGAAATTCTGGTGGTGATTTCTCTCTGTTCAATGCCGAAAACTTCAATACAACACGGTGATTGACTTGGAAATTATTGTGTAGGCAGAGCCCGAAAACTTCAATACAAATTCGTGATTGACTTTGTAAAGTGGTTATTGACACCTTAAATCATTTTGCAGCCAGAAATTCAGGCAAATATAAAAAGTATTATATATTTTATGGGTGGATTTTTTGGTTTCTTTTCTCTATTAGATAAGAAACGCACTTTATCTTAGTAAACTAAATCCATGTTTTAAGGATGAATAGGATGAGTTAGATAGAATTATTTCTTTATACAATATTTAAAAAAAAAAATATTTTAATGTTTTTTATAAATAAAATATTTGAATGTGTAACTTAAGAAAAATAATTTTATACCAATTTTATATATATAAGAGAAATAAAATAATTAAAAGTATAAATTTTCATATGTTTATAGATGTGTAATAATGGGATTCACGCAAGCTTTAATACAAAGTTCTGATTAACTTTGTAAAGTGGTGATTGACTAGGTAAATCATTTTGCAGCTAGAAATTCAGTCAAATATAAAATATATTATATATTTTATGAGTGGATTTTTGGATGTCTTTTCCTTACTAAATACTAAATACTATTTTTCTTGGCAAACTTAATCCATGTTTTAAGGATGAATCTTATGTGCTAATTGATGTATCTATGTGACATTTAAAAAATAAGTAATAGCAAAATAAATATTTTAATATTCTCAAAAAATAAAATATTTCAATGTATAACTTAAATAAAATAATTTTATATTAACTTTATATGTATAAAAGAGAGAAATAAAGTAATTGAAAATAAAAAATTTCATATTATGTTTATAGGTGATTTCTGATATAATAAGAGGCATTTAAAAAATATTAACAAATAAAAAAAAAATTAATGTAAACCATATATAAAATATTTTCAATATCTCATTATAAACTTTATATATAGGTAAATAGAGAGATAGTGAAAGAAATTGAAGTTAAAAAAAATATCGTGTTTTACAACATTACATTTCAATATGGAGTTGACTAGTAAGATTTAAAAAAAATTATGAATAACAAAAAATATTGTAATGTGAGATATAAATAAAATATTTGAATATTCACCTTAAAAAAATAATTTTATATCAACTTAATACTCATAAAAGCCAAAAAAAAATATTATTATTATTATTATGTTGATCATAAATAACACTTTCATAAAATAAAGCAATTGAAAATAAAAAAATATCAAGCTCACACATATATAATTATTAGTTTTGAATCTATCAGGATCAAGTCCCCTTAAAGATTAGGAATGATTTACACTTATAGAGATTTTATTTCTTTAAACTCGTGATAAATACATATAGTTAGCATGGATCTTATATAATGATTATCCATAATATATATATGGCATAATTATGTAATCAAAAAATATTTGTCCATACTTTCTTTTTGACTAAGTTCTATGAATGCATAAAAATAATACATGTATGGCATAATTATGTAATAAAAAATATTTGTTCATATTTTCTTTTTGACTAAGTTTTATGAATACATAAAAATGTTGAAACTTCAAAGTAATAGGATTTTTTTTCTTTAAACATTTTAAATATTTTTTTATCATAACTTTGATATATTTTAATATTGTAAATTTAAATTGAGATTGAAAAAAAAAACGCTTGAAAAGAATAAATATATATATATATATATATATATATATATATATATATATGGAAGTTGAACAATTACTTATAAAAACATAACGTAGTTGCGATGCTTGCATATTTCTCATAGATTGGAGTTATTACTTCTATAACAAACATTCTAGATATATCATCTTAGAGATGTCTATGGAAGTACATTATAATGAAAAAAATCCATTTGTCAATGCTAACAATTCAACAAATGCGTTATCACTCCATGTGTATATGAAATGTTTCTTTGTAAAGTATAACAAATTGTAATCAATGGCAAGGTTGTAAAGAAATGGCATACTAGGTATGGCTTTTACATTATTGGTTTTGAGTCACCTTTTCAATGAATGTAATAGTATATATAAATATATAAATTTATTTTTCAATATAGACACATTTGTTTTAATAAAAAATAAATTGTAGAAAGAATATGTCAACTACGCATTAAAATAGGAGATAATTAGTTGGACACATTGTTTTATATTTAGTTATATCTAACAATCTCCTAACTAATCAAATTATTCACATAGAAACAAGTTCTAACTCACATGGACCAATGATAATAACAATCACAACCTTTAATATGATCACACATAAGACAAGTAAGAGTTACTCATTCCAACGCCCCAACGCCCTCCCTAAAAAAGTACTTGTCTTAATCTTTATCAAGACAAATATTCCATAAATATCAAGCTCACTTCAACAAATGATCCACCATGAATTAAAGAACATCATGATCAACAAAGTCTATATTTGGTCAAGCTTGAAAGTTACATCTCATACCTCAATCATGTACAGGCATCATCAACCTATCAAAGTTGATATAAAAGAACAATCATCCATTGAAATACATGAGTACCTAACTGCTCAATGGTTGATCTAATAGCATTTCCTTCGAATACATGGTTCATTCAACTTCTAGATGAACTCCCCCAAAATGTACATATAACTTCCAATTTATGTGCCTAACACACCTCCTAGATTTACAACCAACACATTCCACTCATAGAGCATCTATCCAACACATGGGCCACTCCTCCAAGTGTTTAACAACTCCTTAACACATTGTTCGCTATACCAAACAAGTTATCTGAATCATCATAGACACATGGAAAAGGGTATGTATGTCTACCGAGGTCTTACAATGATATGACATTTACATGTGACATACATAGATACATTTACATATAATTAACATACTCCATCTCATGGAGACACTAGGTAATGTTTTTGAAAACAATGCCTAGGTACCACTATAATACTTCTCTCAAGTACCAACTCTAAGAAAAATACAAGCTCAAAAGTTTCAAGGATCAATGGATACGATTTATTGATAACATCATAGACTTGCTATAGATACAAGGTGTGATTCACTTTTTCATATGGTCAATGGTTTTATTGAACACAACTCACAAACGTTACCTTGTTTTTCCATCACCAACTAATCTCCTCTATTTCCACAATAACTGTCACTAGGGTCCATTGCAACTAACTTAAAAATATCTCTGGTGTATCGAGAAAAACATTTCTATCTTTCTTGTTGCAAACTTATCATTCCAACCCAAAATCAAGTATGTGATCAACCCTTCGATTTTCCAGCGAGAACAATGCAAGTTCTTCATATTTTTAACTTCCATGGTAGCCAACCAATAGTTACTCACCTAAGAATATCACTTCCATATGATAACGAAACTTTCCATGCTCCATTCACTTCTAGGAGCCAACCATATATCTGGGTTGAGCATTGGTACCAACCATATATTTGAGTCGAGCATTTGTAACAAGGAACCAACTAGTAAGGAGCCAACCATATATTTGGGTCGAACATTGGTACCACATAGATTGACTAAGAAATTTTATACAGTAGGACTTGGCATCAACGTGACTATAAATACTAAATTATTGGTCATTTATGGACATATTTTATTTTACGGATACACCTAGGTACCCAAAAACGTTGCTCACGATTTCTCTAGAAAAATAATTTGAATATATGATGTATCCAAGTATATCCTACACTTTATGCACCTATCAATCTGAGGACTTATGGAGCAACAATCATGAAACAATATTTCATCAAGGAATGATTAGAGGAAACAAAACAAAAAGAAAATTTTCAGTTCCAAATACACCACACCTTACCAAGTAGACTTGTGAATCAATTTTACATTAGAAAGTATTTCCATGTAGGGCTATAAAAAAAATAAACAAGAGGTAATGGAACACCTGACCAAATGGTTGTACCTGTATGTTTTTCTAGAGACATGCATATATTAAGCATGTTGGTTCAATATTCAACATCATTGTCCAATATTCTTCTTGGAGTTTCTATA